>CM024763.1:91059687-91164318 GCA_014218235.1 Colocasia esculenta | reverse complement strand
TAATCCATGTCAAAACGCAACCTTAATGCATGTAAAATGATAGTTAGCATGTGCTACCATGTGTAGAAACCATGATGGTAATGTTTCCTTTCATGCATATGAGAACCTCATGTTTAGTTGCTTTCATGTTCTAGTTAATTCAAAGTGTAGCTTTCATGTGAGGGATGAGTAGAAACATGTGATAGGTAGTCTAATTTGAAAGGTATAAATCATGTTCCATGTGCTTTAAATTTTGTAGAAATACCCTGACAGGTTGTGTTGATATCACATAGCCTTGCTACATGCTTTGATTGAATACGATTGAATGTGAATGCCTATATGATGTATGCATGTATGAAGTGTATGGCGTTATTTGCTGAGTCTTTAGACTCACTCCTTGCTTCGGCGTACAGGTTAGTAGGTGACTCTGCATCTTTTGGAAGAGACAGTGGGGAGCGACTCCGAGCGCGGAGAGTAGCTTGGCGGAGTCGTTATTGTCATATTTTGCTTTCATAGTATGTAATTTGAGGCATTGTATTGAACTGTTATGTAATGCGAACAAACTACGTAATTTGATGTAGAATTGTAGTTATGTGGACAATGTACCTTGTTTAAAATTTCAGTTAAGTAAGCTTTAGCTTTCCTTATTTGCTATATGGACTGTGGATGTCAATGTGGATGATGAAATGAAAGAAAGACAGTAGGTTTTCTTCCGCTACTTGTACTTTATTTGTGTACGTCTCAATCGAATGATGTGTCGGGTAAATGTCCCGCTGTGGTGATCTTCGTCGTGCCGACGTGGGGTGGTACAACCGTACCGGCATAACGAGGGTCGTCACAATAAACCTCCAGGCTTCTGATGTTCTGCTTTAATCTGTTGACAGATAGCACACTTTGCAACAAATTCTGTATTTCCTTTTTATGAGGCCACCAAAAATCTTCCTCAAATCATGGTACATTTTAGTACTACCTGGATGGATAGTGTACCTAGATTTATGAGCCTCTTCCAACACTCGCTGCTTTACTTCTCTTTCTGCGGAACAAACAACCTGCCTCTGAGCCTAACCACACATTATCATCAATGGTAACTCCTTCCATTTTTACAATTTTAGCTAAACTTACATCTGCTCTCTGAGCTTCAACAATCTGCCAATACAAGGACGGCTCTACAGCACTAGCAGCTAGTACTACCCGTCGCTGACTACTGGGCACATACAAGGAGTTTTCCACTATCTCTTCATACAGCTTCCACTCTTTGATCATCATCAAACTTACATATGCTTTTCTGCTCAAAGCATCCGCTACAACATTGGCCTTACCGGATGGTAGCCAAACTGAAATCATAATCTTTCAAGTATTCAATCCATCTGCGCTGACGAAGATTTAAATCCTTCTACGAGAAGATATACTTCAAGCTTTTTGATCTGTAAAGATCTCAAATCTTTCTCCATACAGATAATGCCTCCACATTTCAAAGTAAACACAACTGCTGCCATTCCAAATCATGAGTGGGGTGATTTCCTCTGTGGCTTCAATTGCCTGAACGCATAAGCTATCACTTTGCCATGCTGCATAAGCACTGCGCCAAGACCTCTCCTTGAAGCATCAGTATACAACACAAAAACCACCATCCCTGTCAGTAATGTCAATATGGGTGCTGTTGTAAGCCTCTTTTTTAATTCCATAAACTTTTCTGACATTCACCGACCACACAAAAGGCACACCTTTCCTGGTCAATTAGTCATAGGTGCCGCAATCTTAGAAAAATCTTGAATAAAGCGCCTATAATAACCTGCTAATCCCAGAAAACTTCTAATCTCAGTTATTGTTCTGGGCACTTCCCATCTCATCACTGCTTCCACTTTACTCGGGTCCACTGCTACTCCTTTAGCTGAGATAACATGACCCAAAAATTGAATTTCTTTCAACCAAAATTCACACTTATTGAATTTGGCAAACAACTGATTATCCCTTAACAACTGCAGAGTAAACCTCAAATGAGCTGCATGCTCTTCTTCAGATGCTGAATAAATCAAAATATCATCAATAAAGACCACAATGAATTGGTCTAAATACAGATAAAAATTCTATTCATCAGATCCATAAAACCTGCAGGAGCATTAGTCAGCCCAAATGGCATAACCACAAACTCATAGTGACCATATCTAGTTCTGAAAGCTATTTTATCTATATCCTCCTCTTTAATTCTAACTGATGGTACCCGAACCTTCAATCAATTTTAGAAAATACCTTTGCTGATTGCAACTGATCAAACAGATCATCTATCTCGGCAACGGGTACTTATTCTTAATGTCACATCATTAGCTTTCTATAATCAATAAACATACGAAAACTTCCATCTTTATTTTCACAAATAATACTGGTGCTCCCCAAGGGGAATGACTCGGTCTAAAACCCTTTCTGCAATAGCTCTTCTAATTGCTTTTTCAATTCTTTAAGTTCTGCTGGTGCCATCCGATATGGAGCTTTAGAAATCGGCATGGTACCTGGCAGCAACTCAATAGTAAAGTCCACCTCTCTATGTGGAGCTAAACCAGGAAAATCTTCAGGAAAAACATCAGCAAATCCCTAACCATGAGAACTGCTTCCACTGACTGACTAGCTTCTACCAGACTTACCGAGGCTAAATAAGCCACACATCCAGCATTTATCAACTTTCTAGCTCTAATTGTAGAAATTAGAAACTTAGAGGTATAAAAAGGCATACCTTGATATTCAAATACTGCACCATTAGGATGACAAAACCTGATCCTCTTCTTTCTGCAATCTAGCATTGCTCCATAAGTCTCAAGCCAATCCATACCCAAAATAATATCATAATCTATCAACTGCAGGGCATACAACCGTCCCAGCATCTGGCTCCCTTCAATCATAACAGGAGCTTCATCTATATAGCTCGAAGTGAGCAGGAACTCACCCGAAGGAACCTCCACAACTAACTCACAAGACTTTTCCTCTAAAGGATGAACCATACAATCCAGGAATTCTTCGGAAATAAAAGAATGAGAGGCACCCGAATCAAATAAAACTCTTGCTGAATAATCATAAAGAGGTAAAGTACCTTCAATCATTTCGATGCCTCACCTGGGCTCGGGTGATAGCCATAACCCGGCCCCTTCCCCGCTGCTGCGGTACTCCTCTGCCACGACCTACTGTGGCTGCTGAAACTGCTGAGGTGCTGCTGCTGCACACCTCTTCCATACCCATACTCTCTCGGATAGGGACAATTCGAATCAAATGCCCCGGCTGATTGCAATTATAGCATCTATATCTGGTGGAGTAATGGGCTGCCTGGCAGTGCTCTGCTGCGAATCCTCCACCTCTGGCCTACCATGACCTTGCTGAAATTGCTGACGACCTCCCCATCCTCTTCCTTACCTTTAAATGCTTGCTTCAATTCTGACCCCATTTACCAAAACCTGATGAAGAAGGTCCTGCTGGTGCTTTACCTTACTTGCACCCATTGACTGCTGCGGTAGCCGAAAACTACCTGAGCCTGACTCGCCACCTGACGAGTCCGAATAGACCTCTCAACGTAGCTGCTCTCTGGGCTGCTTCTTCCACTGTCTTACACATGAGAGTACTATTGCATCCTGCAACTCCATTCTCAAACCTCTAATGAAAGTACTCAACCATCATATTATATCCGATACTACATAAGGCGCATATCGGCTAAGTGCCATAAACCTCATCTGGTACTCTAAAACTGAGAGTTACCTTGCTGGAGTGTCCGAAACTGCTCTCTTTCACTTGCTGCACTTGAATCGGAAAGAATGTATCGTTAATACATCAAGAAATTCCGACCAAGTAATAGCCTCTTGTCCTACCTGAAAAGGCAGTGCATCTTCAATCGCCACCATTCCAATGCAAACCTCCCAACTGATAAGCAGCTAACACAACTTTATCTGCTGTGGACACCTCATAGTAGCAAAAAACCCTTTCAATCTCATGGACCCAGTGTTCTTTGTATCTGGATTCGGCCCTCCTGAGTAAGTAGGCGGCTGCAATCTCAGAAACTTCTCAGCTTGCATCACTGGTTCCTCTGCTAATAACACTGGTGGTGGTGGTGGCAAGGGTGCTACAAAAGGCACCTCTACTCCTGGCGAGACTGGAGCAACAGGTACAGTCTCTCCATCCCCAGGTGGACTACAACCGGTGGTACTGGTGCTACTGATCCATCCTTGCCCGAATATCCGTGAGGCCTTCCCAAATCCTTTCTATCATATGCTGAGTACTATCCTCTGATCATCTCCTCCACCACCCCAATCTCTTCTATCTGCCATTTCAACTTCTACATAACAAAACACCAAACAAAAACAAAACAACAAATTATCAGAAACCAAGGTCCCTACCAGCAGTGTACAAAGACCGAAATAAGGCTAGGTATCCTTATAGTTCCCTTATATTAACACGGACCTTGTTCTGATACCAACTGTGGCGGAACACCTCGACCAAGCCCGTTAAACCAATAACGTAATTGATCCGAGTCCGCCTCCCGCGAACGGGCCGAAGCCTCGCAAGGGATATCACACCATAGTGCGTGTAAACACAAAGAACACACCACTTTTCATATATATTTCACAAGTTACATAGCAAATTTCCACAAAAATGAAAGAAAGTACAAGAGCCTGGGGCATACCCCGAGGTACAACGGAAGAAATAAACAAACTAGCTACACTACACTGCTACTACTACACTGCTATACTGCTGGAGCTGCTACTACAGCTGGAGGTACTGACCCTGCACCGCTACGATGCGGCTCTGAACTGGACGACGGCGAGAAAGGCCTCCTCGCTCTCACCTATGGGGGTAGGGGTGAGCCTCGCTAGTCACTGGCTTAGTAGGGAACTCCCCCAAAAACGAGAAAACTAAAACCACAGGTACAAAAGTAGTAAACAGTACCAACAATTTATAGAACAACTAAGCAGGATATAAAAGCTATAAAAGTACTCACAGTCTCCGACTACAAAATACAACTGTAATAATTAAATGGCAAACCAGTACAAGCGTACAGGCTAAAGTAGAGACAGCCAAACACGAGCCACGTGAACTGGTTCGTGACACTAGAGACTGACTCGGACAAGCTAACATAGGTCTACCTCTCAGTCTCGCAGCAACAGACGAAAGGTCCAGCTGCCGCTCCACGTGAAAAGGTCAAGCAACTGTGGAGACCAACTAAACACCACCACCTGCAGACCACACGATCACAGGCCCATGCCTGGCACCTCCAGAGACCTGGCCTGGGCTCACTAGAGTGAGGCACTGGAAAAGGACTAGCTGGGGACCAGTGTCGACTACTGGTGTCCGTACCCCCAACTACGAGCGCACTACAAATGACTAAGACAAACACTAGTGTCATAGTGTCATTGTCCCACTGTCGTCTTTCCCTCAGCCGGACGTACAACTCAAACACAAGAGTGAGGGTGTCTAGGTCAGATGACACAGACCTCGATGGTACAACACAAGTACCAGGACAAAGCCCCGAGCTAACAGCCTGGCTCACAGAGAACCGGGGCACCCACTGGAGAGGTAACCACGGTAGGCATCATACTACTACTGCCACGTCACAAAACCATGTGCACGTCACACACACCACGTGAAGACTCACGTAAACCGCGTGCACTAGTAGTCCACTACACACGTTAACACCACAGAAACACTAAAGAAACAACCAACTGCTGTACCCAGTACGCTAGTCTCAGAAACCACGATCATAGGTGCACCACAATTATCATTGCACCATTCGATATCAACGATTATTCAATATAACAATATTTAAACAAAAGCATGATGGCGGCACATCGACTGCCGTCAATAAGATATAACGGCAAGGTATATCGTCGTTAAGCTCCCAGCTGAAGAACCTAGCGTCAACGATGTTGACGCCAAGCTCCTCGACTCCAGTTCCTGTAGAAACCCTAAACCGATTCTACAGGCATTCCCAAACCATCGAGAAAACATGAGGAATGCTTCCTCTGACGTGCAAAAATCATAATAACTTAAAGCAACATGTTTCTATTGCTAAATTGCACAAACCACCCCATGTACCCCGCATGGTACCATTACCCGAATCACCATTACCATGCAGATTCATGTTTTCTAATTGCATTATACACTATAGGAACTAAAGGGATCGTCCCCTACCTCATTACACGCTTAAACCTCCCGAATTCTCCCATCCACGTCGAACCCTCCACGAGCACCTAGGGTAATTGCAACCCACTTTTCGGCGTTTCCTTGGCCAATTCGTCACCGCCTCACGTTCCACGTTCCTTCAATTTCCTTTTACAACATTGGAAGCGTTGGGGAAGCAAGAGGCATGAGTCAGGGCAAGGGAGAGGGAGATTGAGCTGAGAGAACTGCTCTCGGGTAGACTATATTCTGCAGGTCGCACAGGTTGGCGTCAACATGGCTGTCGCCAATCAGACCACCAAGGCTTAGACGTCCATATCTCTTGTCGCCAAGTTTATGCAGTAACGTCAACACATATGGACGCCAACAAGTCAACGACCACACCTGGCCGCCAACTCCTACTCAACTGTAGCAGTCCCACTTTATCTCAGGACCCAACCTGCACACACACTTGCACACACCACACGACCAAACCACATTGGCCTCACAATGGCCATCACAACCGATACACCCATGATCCATGAGGATCCAAAACGCACGCAACGTTACAAGCTTTCTTATGCCATCCAAGCTGCAATGGCCCAGTGTTCGATGCCAAAGTTCAGTTGACTGCTCTTTGTTTGCTGCCAGACAGACATCTTGATCTTTCAGGTCTTCTAGATGAAGTACATACAGGTTTTCTTTCCCTGCTGGCTTCAAACACAACTGCACCATCCTTCATACTACACTTTGACTCTTGAAATCTGATCTGATGTCCTTTATCGTGCAGCTGCTGATACTAATATGTAACCACCCTGGCCCCCTTGGTCCCTTGGCCCCGTCCCCAGGTCGCGACAGGCGCCCTGGCCGCGACATGGTCGCGCCAGAGCGGCCTGCCGCTACAACAGCTTTGCGGTTCGTGTCGCGGCGGGGGTCAGCACCGCGTCCTGGTCGCGTCACCCCTGGCTGTCGCGACTGCGTTCTGACACGGCTTGACCGCTGTCTTGTCTGTCAGAACGGTCGGTTCGGGTGGCGGGTCGTCGGCATTGACCTACCTGTCAGGCCTCGCCACTGCTTTTCCAGTCTTCGAGGTTTGACCGTGCTTTTGGTGTCGCGCCTTGGCGGCGGCCGCGACATGGTCGCGACGCTTGTGGGCGTCGCGACAGTGCCAGTGTCGCTCCGGGTCGCTACGTCGCGTTCTGGGGGCCTCGTTCAAACCCGAAGGCGCGCCCCATTTTCCCCTCTCTCGCCCTTTTCACTCTTTCTCCCCTCTCTCGAGTTTCCTTTCGTTCTCGGCGTTCTCTTTTGCTCGTGGTGCTCGTGCTGAGGCGTGGTCGTGCCGTTCGTGCAGGGCGTGTGCTCGGGTTGTCCGTACGAGGAGGAGGAGGAGTTCTTTCCTACGAGAAGGCCATAACGGGTTCGTTCTTCGTGTGGAGGTAGGGACTCTTGATCCTCTCGCCCTAAGCATGACCCCTTCCCCCTCTTGACCGTGGTTTCCTTGTTGTTTGGGGGCTTGGGAGTGTGAGAACTCCATGCTCGAGTTGAGTGAGGTTTCCTTCGAGCGTAGATCCATGCTTTGAGGGATCGTGGGTGGTTTGGTGATTTATAGCTTTGTTACAGGTTGTGCATGATCCCCCCCCTCCCCCCTTGTGAATGGTGTTTCATGTTTTGGGGAGGGTTCCTAGAGAGACTTCTCTGAAACCCTGCTCTGCTAGAGACGCGGTCGTCTCGGAGGCCGCGATCATGTCGCGGTGGTGCGCCCGACCGCGACATGGTCGCGACGCTCCTGTACATCGCGTCCCAGTCGCGACCTGCTAGGGCGTCGCGACATGGTCGCGACGGCCCGATGCGTCGCGACTCCGACCGAGAGACAGGTTTGGCCTCTTTCCGTTTCTGCTCTTCTTTTACTGTGCCCGTGGCACCTGT
Source organism: Colocasia esculenta (assembly GCA_014218235.1). Taxonomy (NCBI): domain Eukaryota; kingdom Viridiplantae; phylum Streptophyta; class Magnoliopsida; order Alismatales; family Araceae; genus Colocasia; species Colocasia esculenta. Next base: position 91,156,281 of record CM024763.1, on the reverse strand, counting down.
GCTAGTCTTTCTGGTACGGTTCTACACTAGTCGTTCGCCCGGTGCTCGGCGCTTGAGGGCTTGTCCCGTAGAGAGGTTGTTACCGTTGCCTGGACCCCCTTCCTCGGGAGCCTGTTGAGGGAGTACTCCGGGCTACGAGTGTGCTCGAGTTGGCAGCCGCATAGGCGGACTCTGGAGCTGAGGGGAAAATGGTGGTTAGGACAGTGGCGTGTGAGTCGCTTGCAGAGCTCTCGTGGTGGTCTGGGACGCCGAGGACAGTTTGGAGTTCTACCCGTCGCAAGCCAGCCAGTCCTTCTTCTCACTGCCTCGCTCTTTGCGGCCCCGGAACCGCTTAGAGAGCCAGGCGTGGGACCGTATCCGGCCAGACTATGGCGGTTACTGTTGTTTTACTTGGTCCTACCTCGCTCTGACGAGACGCGAGGGCCAGACCTAGGTCGAGGATAAGACGTCGGTGGACGCACCTGACCGTGACTAGTGGTAGTGTTTCCGTAGCTAGTGTTCTTTGTCCAGGCGGAGTTCCCTCCGTCTGTGTTTTACTAGCCGTGTGGTGGTCACGACGGGCAGTCGTACGGGTTTCCGACCGAGAGTACTTTCGTACCGTGTTAGCTTTAGCTTCGCTTCCGCACTTCCTTTTGCAGGTAGAAAGATATAAACTGCCGTCTTTCCTTTATTAATAGTCGTATAATGTTCCTCTGCCTGTTTAGAGCCAGTAGGAGATTGGTAGTCCCTACTAGCTTCTGTTGTGAAGCTCATCCCTCTGTTTCCCAGGTGAGTCTTCCCAGCAGCGACAAGGCGCGCGTCGGGCGGAGGAGACGGGGCGGTAGTCTTGGTCCCCGTAGCTAGCATTGGTTCCCCCTCTCAGTTACGTCACCCTCGGGTATGCCCCTAAGGGACTTGTCTCTCCCCTTTCCTTACTTGTACTAGTGTGCGTGCGTTGGGACTGTACTTAGAGCGGTACGCAGCGGTCCCACTTTACTTTCCTGTTTCCGCTTGTACGTTCTAGCTTAGAAGTTGACGTTTACCTCCGTTACATATCCTGTCAGACGCGTGTTATAGCCCTTCCGGGTCCCCCGGGTCCGTGGGCGGCGACCGCGAAAATCGGTCCTCGGCATGGGGCGAGGGTCGGGTTCTCGGGTCGTTACAAATAAGGTTGTGCTTCAGTCCTTTCACACAAAGTACATCTTCAATGATAACTTTTCCTTTACTACCAACCGGTCTGCAACTATTATAGATCCTTTGCCATTGTCACCATATGTAACTGTGCCTTTTTCAGCTTCAAGGTGAGAGAACAGCTTCTTGTTACCTGACATATGCCTTGAGCATCCGCTATCCAAGTACCATTTGGATGCTCGAAGGTTTCCCTGCATTAAAAACATTAAGCTTTAGGTACCCAAGTTCTTTTGGGTCCTGGTTGGTTAGTAACATCAATTTTTCTTTTCATTATCCATATTTTATGTTTAGTGGACATGATACTTTAATGTGTCCTAACTTATTGCAATGGCTACAGCAAGACATTTTAGTTATCTTTTTAGTTGGAATGTATTTAAAATTTGATTTATATATTGTGTCTTGTTCAGGTACAAATTTAGGAGTTGGATATGTTTTAGGATATACTACTGTTTCCTCATTATCGGGAGGAGTATAACCTAATCCATGTTTCTTTTTACCTGACCGTCTAGCACCTTTTAATATTAATGTTGTTTTGCCATTAATATATTTTTCTAGTGTGCTTGACATTTTTTCATTTTCTGTTGTTAAAGTGTTAACTTCTTGTTTTAATTTATTTACAGTTTCTTGGTTTCCAACTCGCTAATTGTTCATTTTTAATTTTCAAGTCTTCACATAACAATGCATTTCTCCTTTTTAGTTCAATAATTTGTTTTTCCATTTACTCATTTTCAGATTTTAAGTCTGAATTAGTATTTTCTAAGCATGCGAGATTTTTCTTATTGGCTTTTAGTGATTTACACACTTCTTTATATTTACAATACAGTTCATTAAAAGCTTCTTCTAAGTTGTCAGAATCAGATTCATTGCATGAAGAGAAAGATGAGTCTGATGTTACTTTGTCTTCGAGGTTGGCCATGAATGCCAGGTTGGCTTCTTCTTCTTCTTCATTGCTTGAGCTTGACTCGCTGTTCGAGTCACTACTGTGTCTCATGCTGCTGCCATGGCTTTCTTCTTAAATCTTCTGGGTCTTCTGGTGCTGTCTTTCTTTCTGAACTCAGTTTTCTTGAGCTTTGGACATTCTGCCTTGATATGTCCGGCTTCTTGCATTCATAGAAAATCAGTTCAGTCTTCTTTGCATCTTTGACTTCTGACCTTTTGAGTCTTTTCTCTTCTTGAGGTATCTTCTTCTGGACTGATACTTCTTTTTCTTAGCCAAGATGCGTTGTAACCTTCTGGATAGCATTGCTTCTTCATCTTCACTGTTGTTCATGCTTTCTTGGCTATATGAGCCTTCTTCTGATGTGTCATCTTCTGCCTTGAGTGCGTGGAATGCTTCTTTTTCTAGATGATTCTCCTAACCATTCCATGTTAATCTCATGGGCCAAAGGGACCCAATGAGTTTCTCTAACGACATTATCTTCAAGTCGTTAGCCTCTTCTATTGCTGTTACTTTTAGAGTCCACGAGGCAGGTAAGGATCTGAGAATTTTCCTAACCATGTCTCCCTCTGATAGGTCTTACCAAGACCAGCCAATTCATTAGTGATGTCGGTGATCCTACTGTACATCTGTGTAATTGTTTTACCGGGTTGCATCTGAAATCTTTCATATTGAGTTACCAAAATATCTATTCTGGTTTCTTTTACTTTGTCTGTGCCTTCGTAGGTGATCCTCAGCTTCTCCCACATCTCCATAGCAGATTTGCAAGCGGAGATTCTGTTGAATTCCTTCTTGCTGAGAGCACAACACAATATGCTCTTGGCCTTGCAGTTGAGAGAAATTTTCTTCTTGTCATCTTCTGTCCATTTGTCTTTGTCGTTGGTGACCAGAAGATCTCCTTCTTTTACAATCGACCAAATTTGATAGTCGAGCCTTCAAGGAAGAACTCCATTCTTGTTTTCCAATATGTGTAGTCTTCACCATAGAACAGCGGTGGCCCTTTTACTAACTGACCTTCGAAGTGACCTTGGGCTGTCATTTGATCTTTTCTCTTCAAATTGTTGGATCTTCTTCTTTGTTGAAGAGACTTGCTCTGATACCACTTGTTGCCCAGCTAACAAGCCCAGGGGGGGAATGGGATTCTTAAAATTTGAATACCTAAACCTGTCCACAAAAATGTTCACACAACAAGCACTTTGTTGATTGTGCGTTAGGTTAGTGACAGGTAAACAACACAAAGCAAGCATCACACTACACAAGATTTTATCCTGGTTCGGACCTCATCTCCACAGGAGTCCTACGTCCTTCCCTGAGCAACAACTCAGGATTCACTACCTAAGGGTACAGTCCCCCTCAAGAACACTTACACACTCAGCCGCAGCTGGTCTTTTTCTCACAACCCGAAGAGGAATACAACACCCTGGACCCTCCAGGTCTTCCTTCACACGAAGGGAAAAACACCCTGTAACCCTCAAGTCTTCCTTCAACACAAAGGGAATAACACAAAGATGTGTTCAGGGATGATACGCCCCTGGACCAAGCAAATAGCACAGTGCTTGATCCGAAGCGAAGACTGAGAGGAAAATTCTACAAGAAGACCACTCTCAGTTTACAAAAGCTCTCTCAAGGTTCTACACTAGACACAGTGAGTAAAGAGCTACAACAAGATGATGGAGTGAGACTTGAGCTCTTCTATGGTGCTTGCAGATTTTGAATTCTGAAGTCATATTCTTCACGTAGGCACCAGTCTTCTATGTTGCCCATTGACAAGCCCAGAGGGGGGTGAATGGGTCTTTTAAACAATATTTGATTAGTACATGTACTTGAAACATTCACACAAAGACGTTCTTCGAAGAAGGTTAGTAACAGTTAGTTCAAAGAGCAATCACACAAGAAAAACAACCACACAACACAAGAAATTATCCTGGTTCGGACCTCCTCTCCTTATGAGTCCTACGTCCAGTCCCTGAGCAACAACTCAGGATTCCACTAACTAGGGTACAGTCCTCCTATGGACACTACAACACTCAGCTCAGTTGGTCTTCCTTCACACGAAGGGAATTACAACCACCCTGGATACCCCACCAAATCTCCTTCACAACAGAAGGGAACAACAACACCCTAGATACCCTACCAGGTCTTCCTTCACAACAGAAGGGAACAACCACATCAAAGGTAAGCAGAAAAACAAGCCCCTAGATCAAGCTTCAACAAGCTAAGATCTGAAGCAAGCTGGACTGAGAGTAAAGATCTAGAAACATAGAAGACTCTCAGAACTACACGAGCTCTCTCAAGATTTTCACTACAGTGTGGAGAGCAAAGAGCAACATGAAAGGAATGAGTTCTTGGCTCTAGAATTCTATGAGAAGATTTGAATTGCTTGTATGTTCATCATCCATCTTCTTCTGAACTTCTGTCTTGTATTTATATCTCCATTTGAAATACAATCGTTGTCTCTTAAGATTGGTAGACGTTAGACTGCTTGACATCTGGAAGCTTCAACAAATTTTTTTTATCCAGTTGAGCACGCAAGAGATAAGATCTTCTGGCGTCTATATGGTCCAACGTTGTATGACAGAATGCCTTTAGGACCCTGCACATATTAAATGCTAGAACAGTAGACAGCTAGGCTGTCTCTTGATGTAGAAACTTGACGTGAATATTCACCAAAGTAGCAATGCCCAATAGCTTGTTCTAAAATGTTGACAGAATGTGCACGACAAGGAAAAGATATCATCTGCATGCATGCAGAGATACGTTCTGTCTTCATTAAATGCACAGCATCAGACAGATAAGAGAAGACTTTGACTATTCAACTCTTTAAGAGATAAGATATATCAAGTCGATATAAATCAAAAGTTGTTGTCTATATGACTTATGAAATCGTTATGAATACCAACAAGTCATTATAGAGAGCAAATCGTTGTATTCATTAAAGGAATCATTATGAATACTGAGGAAATCGTTGTGCGAAGCAATCGTTGTGAGCTCTAAAGAAATCGTTGCGCAAAGCAAATCATTAGCTCTAAAGAAATCGTTGCGCGAAGCAAATCGTTATGAGCTCTAAAGAAATTGTTGCGCAAAGCAAATCGTTATGAGCTCTAAAGAAATCTTTGCGCGAAGCAAATCGTTATAAGCTCTAAAGAAATCGTTGCGTGAAGCAAATCGTTATGAGCTCTAAAGAAATCGTTACGATGACTTAAGGAACCGTTATGACAAGCAAGTCGTTACGAGTTCTAAAGAAATCGTTACGATGACTTAAGGAATCGTTACGACGGGCAAGTCGTTACGAGTTCTAATCGTTACGACGACTTAAGGAATCGTTACGACGGGCAAGTCATTACGAGTTCTAAAGAAATCGTTGCGATGACTTAAGAATCGTTACGACAGGCAAGTCGTTACGAGTTCAAAGGAAATCGTTACGATGACTTAAGGAGTCGTTGCGACGAGCAAGTCGTTACGAGTTCTAAAGAAATCGTTACGATGACTTACGGAATCGTTACAAGAACGACTTGTTTGAAACCACATGATATCTCAGTCTTATAAAGAAATCGTTATGATATCAAATTATTATAGCTCTTATTGAAATCGTAACACACATAAGGAAATCGTTGTGGCTTTCAACAGAAGGCGGTGTGGACTTAGAGAAATATGATCTTGAAAGGATTAAAGCTTCAGAAAGTTGATACTTACCAATATTGGCTTGTTTGACCTTGGTATATTTCCTGTACTTAAGACTTATGAAATATGTGTTAGAACTTTTTGATAGGTTTGTTTTGTTTGGTTTTGTTAATCACCAAAATACATATGTAATTAATTTAAATTATATGGGGACAGACTGATCATCAATCTCCCCTTTTTGGTGATGACAAAACTGAACAATAAGCATGAATGAAAATTTTGAGAAAAATCTGAATATTTGCATAATGTATTTCAGACATGTTAAGTATTTACTCCACTTAACAATAAGCATGAATATAAGAAAAAAAATCTGAAGATATTTCAGATATGCTAATTTTCTCCCCCTTTTTGTCATTAAGCAAAAGATAATCTGAGACAAAGAATGAAGAGAAAAGATAAATGGAGACAAAAAAGTAGTTTATTCATCCTGAGGAGGTACAGGTAAGTAATAAGCAGGGGATAAGAGAGAGGCAAAGTGAGAAATAATCTCCCAGGCCTGCTCTTCCTGCTTTTCAAAGTAAGTCTTGAAGGGTCTAGGGCCAACAGAATAATTCGGTCCCATAGAGGGAGCCATTCTTTTGAGGTGAAGGACCAACTGAGCTGCAAGGAAATCATGGTACGAATCTGTGTCCAAGGATATCTTGTAGTAGGTGACTTTTCCAAAGCTAGCACAAGCAAGAAACTGATTAAGGGAAACAGGATAGAAGATCTGCCTATACTTCAATTCCTGGCGCATGGTGACATAGTCTTTGTACCTTTCTACCCAAATTTGAAGATGATCATTTACAAGGTGGAGGGAATTCATGTCCAGAAAGGTTGTAGCTGAGATTGGAGGGCGGCCTTCCCTGGCTAAGGATGCATTTGTATCCGACAATTGCTGAGCAGATAAGGGATAGAACTTGGCCCATCCTGCAGGTGTCAGCCTTTCACATTCTGACAAGGCAGGGGCTAGAATCTCAGCACGGATGTGGCCTAGGTGGTACTCCCTAAAGATAATTTGGGGAAAGCTACCACACTGCCCTTCTGAACTTTGATTCTGCCCATCACTCTTGCAAAACGATAAAAAATAACTGAGCCCACTGGTGTATCCATGAGCAACGAGTGAAGAGGAAGAAGATATGTAGTCTCTGGCAGCTGAAGAGTAGCAAAGTCTACTTGAATGGCTGCAGTGCCATGCTCAGATCCCAGATTTCTGATGGCTTGCCTGAACTGACTGAGTTGGACTTCAGGTAAACGATGAAGATACCTATAATCATTAAAAATCTTGAATTGCCTGATCAGCTTGATCTCTTTTTGGATGAAGGGAGCTCAGATGTTGGAGTGGTGGAGTAGAAACCATTCTGACAAGGTGAGAGAGTGATCCCTGGGAGGAAAAGCTTCAGATCTGGCAGTGAGAAACTTTTTGTAGAGAACTTTATTTGAGCGTGCCCATTCTTCTTCAGATAAGGATTGAGCAGAAGAGAAGAGCTTGGTCTTTACAAACTTGGTAAGAGAGGTGTAAGGTAGGATGGTTTGAAGATGGTCAGAAAGGTTTAGGAAAGGAAGATTGAAGAGGGTGTCAAAGACAACTTTGGTGAGGTATTCCCTGTAGAGAGGCTTGTGTTTAGTGACCTCTGTGAGAGAAAACCACAAGGGAGGATACAATGGATTGAAAGATGAGAGGTTTTTCTTTTCTTAGAGGGAGGACAGGAAGGATCAGAGACATGAATGTGCTCGCCAACTTTGAGAACAGAGCCAGAATGGTGTCCTCAAATTCGTCTTTGATGGGGCTCAGAAAGGGACCATCAATTTGAGCTCCTTCTGGGATGATAGTGATGAAGGAGGGAGGAGGATGAGGATGAAGAAGGGATGGTGGTTGAGAAGAGGTGAGAGGAGATGGTCCAACTGATGATGAGGGACCAGAGGAGGAGGCTCCAACTGATGATGAGGCTGGAGGAACCTCAAAGATAGGTGGAGGTGAAGGGAGATGAGTAGAGGAAGCAAGAGAAAAGGAAGATTGAGAGGGAAAGGGTGTTGGTGAGGAGATGGGTCTGGGTTGAGGCTTCTTGAAGGTCTGGGGAGCAGAAGGTGCTGTAGAAGCTGAAGGTGGTGATGGAGGAATAGGTGTGTGAGAAGAGGAAGCTGGGGGCTCAGAAGCCAAGATCTCTTCTTCTACCAACTTCTGCACAGGTTCAGACTCCAATGGCCCTGATGGCTCTGACACCTTCTCAGCTGGCCCTGGTGACCCTTGCCCATTGACCTCTGCTGCTGCTACTGAAGGTGCTGATGCTGGCCCTGATGGCCTAGAGGTATCAGCATCTATGTTCTGAGCTGCAGAAGGAGGAGGAGGAGCTGGAGCTCCAACTGCCTTCAGAATCTCAGATAGCATTGACTTCATGCTGCCCATTTCTCTATTGAACCACTTCATGGCATTCCTTATTTGAGAGATCTCCTTAGTGGTGGATGCTTGGCTCATAAAGATGGAATTCACATCACATTGAAGGGAGCATAAGATCTCACCTTGAGCATCTAATCTCTCAATGATAGGTTTCAGATTAATTACAATTTTCTGTCTCGCTTGCCTCTCAAAAGGTGCATCTGCTAGGAGAGGTGCTCCAGATGCCACTTCCTTTCCCTTTTTCCTTGCCTCTGTTGCTGAAGGCTGCTGACCTTCATCATCAGAATCTGAGGAGCTAGCAGTCTCCCCATCTCTAGCATCACAATCTGGGGGATTGTCATGTCTCTCCCCGTGAGGTCCATCATTCTCTGCATTTGGAACATCTTCTTTCATAGAAATGTCAGTGTGGCCTGATGCCACAGCTATCTCTGCTTGAGCTTCCTTTAACTGCTCCCCCTCAATAGGAGCAACTTCTTCCATTCTCTCTTGCTCCCCGTGAATAGGAGCATTTTCCATAACAATATCTTCTGGAGCAACTGTTTGCTCCTCCTGAGCGGCTGCTGCTGCAAAGGATTCTTCAATGTGGCCTGATGCCACAACCTCTTCCTCTGGATTTCCACCAATCTCTGGAGTGACTGGAGTGGAATGAATAGAATCCAACACCTCTTGGAGAATTGAAGCTACAATGGAGGTGGGTAAAGGATCTGCTGCACCTACCACTGCTCCTTCTACTAGTGCTTCTGGGAGTTGTGATTCAACTGCTACTCCAGGTGACCCTGCTGGCTCTGCTATCCCTGCTTCTTGTGCTGCCAGTTCAGATGGTGCAGGTGGTTCTGGAACTACTGATGCTACAACTACTGGTTCTGCTAAGGCTTCTGGCACCTCTTCCTGAACTTTTGGAATAACCCCAATAATGGCCTCTCTCTCTGCCACAGAGGTCTTAGACCAAACTCCATTAACGATTGAAAACCCACTCTTCCTCAGATTCCTAGACCTAATAGATTGGCCCATCTTCTCAACTACTGCCCCAAACAAATCAACACTAAAATGTTTGAATATCTTAGTAAGTAAATGGGCATAGGGCAGAGAAACATTTAGCTTGCTCTTGGTGTCCTAAATCTGATCACGAGCAAACTTCATGCTCCCTATCATCACTTCGGCCATGTTGATGTCCTTGTTCTGTATGGCCCAGAACATCATGTCTGAATCTACCTTGGTACAAGTTGAAAACGTTGCACTTCTAGGAACCAAAATCTGACAAACTATGAAATGAAGGAGGCGATTGAGAGCATTCAACTGATTAATATCTAATTTTCCATCTCTCAGTCTGAACCCTGGTCCTACAATACCAAGTCCTTTAGCTTAGGCATCCACGGTGTGAACCCCACTGTGCCCGGAAGTCTTCACTCCAAACAACAAATGCAACAGCTCACGATCTATTTTCATTTGGGTTCCCTTGACTGATGAAACCAGGGACCCGTCTGCCTCTATTCTTAAGCACACATAAAAAGCCTTCACGAGGTCTGGATAGCTTACCTCAGAGAAGGTGGTGATTTCCATCCACTGCATCCTGCTCATTGCGGCCACTACACTGTGCATGCCGTTCTTCTCAAGATCAGCTACATCCACTGCCTTATTTCCACAAACCTCGTCTTCACGAACGTGAGCCTCTCCTGCTGCTCAGGAGTAAGGAACTCAGCGCCGTAGCCCCCAAGACTGCCGGACATGACAGATGCGGCCATGGATTCAGGTGGACAGGGTTTCTGGAGAGTTGAGAAGGAAGGAGGAGTGAAAGCCCTCAAGAAGTTTTTCGCGCGGAAGGAGTGAAAAGCTTCAAATTTGCAGAGAGTCGATGTCGAAGTCGTTAGGGCATCGCTCGGGCAACCAGACGAAAGAGGGAAAAGGTAGGAGATAGGAGATGAATCGTTCCCATATCGATTTTGGAATTAGAATAAATGCTTTTCCGAAAAGTGAGGCGTCAAAGGTGGCAGAACACGACAAATAAGTTTGACTATTCAAACAGGACTTTTAACAAGAAAGCAGCCAGGAAAGATAATTTAACTATCTTTTGCTTAACGCCATGGAGAGAAAATTTACTTAAATCTGAAAATTTATGTACCAGTTTCAAACAAAAATCTTTTCACAAATTACACATGCCCATTCCCTCTAAGAGATGTAAATCTCTCTTCAGGTAAGGCTTTTGTGAAAATATCTGCTAACTGATCATTTGTGTCAATAAATGAAATTTCAATATTACCAGTTGCTACATGATCACGAATAAAATGATATCTGACCTCAATATGTTTGGTCCTTGAATGCTGAACTGGATTTTTGGTGAGATTGATGGCACTGGTGTTGTCGCACAATAGTGGAATTGATTTAATATTTAGTCCAAAATCCTCAAGTTGTTGCTTTATCCATAGGAGTTGTGTACAACAACTTCTAGCAGCCACGTACTCAGCTTCAGTTGTAGATAGTGCCACTGAATTTTGTTTCTTTGAGGACCAGGATATCAAACACCCTGCAAGAAATTGACAACAACCACTGTTGCTTTTTCTATCCACTTTGCATCCAGCATAGTCAGCATCAGAGTATCCTACTAAGTTAATTTCACAAGATTTTGGATACTATAGACCTAAGTCATGAATTCTAGCTAAATATCTAAATATTCTTTTTACTGAGATTAAATGTGATTCTCTAGGATCTGCTTGATACCTAGCACACATGCATACACTAAATAGAATATCATGTCTACTAGCTGTTAAATAAAGTAATGAACCAATCATACCTCTGTAGATCTTTTGATCTACTTTCTTACCATCCTTGTCACTGTCCATTCTTGTAGATGTACTCATGGGTGTTGAGAGAGACTTTGTGTTATCAAAACCAAACTTCTTCAAGAGCTCCTTGGTGTATTTTGCTTGACAAATGTGAGTGCCATCTTTTCCTTGCTTGATTTGTAGTCCAAGGAAATAGTTGAGCTCCCCCATCATGCTCATCTCAAATTCTCCATGCATCAACTTTTCAAAATACTTGCAAAGAGATTCATCAGTAGATCCAAAAATAATATCATCTACATAAATTTGAACTAATAGTATGTGTTTGAATTTTGACTTATAAATAAAGTGCTATCTACTTTACCTCTATTGAAACCATGGTTTAACAGAAAAGAACTAAGTCTTTCATACCATGCTCTAGGTGCTTGCTTTAAGCCATATAGAGCCTTATGCAGTTTAAAAACATGATTCGGAAATTCTAAATCATCAAAACCTGGAGGCTATTCTACATAGACTTCATCTTTAATAAAACCATTCAAAAATGCAGATTTAACGTCCATTTGAAATAGTTTTAAGTCTAGAGCAGATGCATATGCAAGTAATATTCTAATAGCCTCAAGTCTAGCCACAGGTGCATAGGTTTCATCGAAATCTATGCCTTCCTCTTGGGAATAGCCTTGAGCCATCAATCTGGCCTTGTTTCTTAAATCACACCAACCTCATCCAATTTGTTTCTGAACACCCACTTGGTGACAATAACTGGATGGTATGATGGTCTGGGAACAAGTGACCATACTTGGTTTCTCTTGAACTGGTTAAATTCATCCTGCATGGCTATAATTCAAGATTCATCAGTGAGTGCTTCATTGACTGTCCTAGGCTCTATTTGAGAAACGAATGCTAGGTAATCACAAGGAATTACATTACCTCTTGTTCTTACCCCTATAGATGGATCACCAATGATGTTTTCGAGTGGGTGATATTTCTTGTATCTCCACTCCTTTGGAAGTCCTTCATGCTCAATGACTGTTTGCTGCAAGTCTTCCAGAGGTGAATCATGCTTGTCCTCAATTGATGTATCTTTTAATTTCTTTGACAATTCATCTGCATCATCATTGTCACTATCTTCTTCCTTACTCAAGAAAGGGTTAGTTTCATCGAAAATAATATGTACAGACTGTTCAATCAATAAAGTGCGTTTATTAAACACTCTGTAACCTTTAGGTTTAGAAGCATACCCCATGAATGCCTTCATCTGATTTGGCATCCAACTTACCAATATCCATTTTTCCATTGTTGTGGATGAAGCAAGGACATCCAAATGTCCTGAAGTGACTGATCTTTGGTTTCTTTCCCTTGTACAGCTCGTAGGCAGTTTTCTTTAGGATTGGCCTTATCATTACTCTGTTGATGATATAGCTTGCTGTGTTTATTGCTTCGGCCCAAAAATATCTTGGCAAATCATATTCTGACAACATAGTTCTTGCCATATTCAATAAAGTTCTGTTCTTCCTTTCAGCAACACCATTTTGTTGTGGTGTCCTTGGTGCTGAAAAGTTATGCTCAATTCCTTCATTATCACAAAACTTTGCAAATTTCTCATTCTGAAATTCACCTCCATAGTCTGATCGAATGCTGACAATACTGAATTTCTTATCTTTTTGTACCTTCTTGCTGAAACTGACAAAGCTTTCAAAAGTATCATCTTTATGATCTAGAAATGACACCCAAGTAAATCTGGAGTAATCATCAACTATAACAAATCTGAAATTCTTTCCTCCAAGATTGGTGGTTCTCATTGGCCCAAATAAATCCATATGAAGGAGTTCTAAGGGTTTTGAGGTTGTCACCACAGTCTTTGACTTGAAGGAATCCTTAACATGTTTTCCCTTGGCACAAGGTCTGCAGACGCCATCCAATTTTGTGCTGACCTTTGGCAGACCTTCCACAAGATTCTTCTTTAGCAGTTTTCTCATACCGTCTATGCTTCAATGTCTCAGTCTTTTGTGCCACTGTTCAGTTGATTGATCCTTGTTTGCTGCCAAACAGACATCTTGATCCTTGAGTTCTTCAAGATGAAGTGCATACAAGTTCTTCTCTCTATTGGCTTCAAAAATTACTGCTCCATCCTTCAATATGCTGCACTTTGACTCTTGAAACTGAATCTGATGACCTCTGTCATAAAGCTGGCTGATGCTGATGAGATTGTGCTTTAGCCCTTTTACAAGCAATACATCTTCAATGACTATCTTTCCTTTGTTGCACACAGAACCACTGCCAATCATTGTACCTTTCCATTATCTCCATAGGTAACTGTTCCTTCTTCAGCTTGTAGATGGTGAATAGCTTCCGATTCCCTGACATGTGCCTTGAGCACCCACTGTCCAAATACCATTTGGATGCTCGAGTGTTACCCTTATCATCTGTATTTGCCATGAAAGCCAAGTTGGCTTCTTCTTCATCACTGGTTGAGCTTGACTCACTGTCTGAGTCGCTATTGTTTTCCCATGCGGCTGCCATTGGCTTCTTCTTGTAATTTTTGAATCCTCTGAAGTTATCTTTCTTCTTGTGTCCATCCTTTTTAAGCTTTGGACACTCTACCTTGATATGTCGAGGCTTCTTGCACTCATAACATGTAGGTTCTCCTTTCTTCAGATCTTTTCCTTCTGGCTTCTTGAAGTCTTTATTTCTCTTGAAGTGTCTTCTACCAGATTGAAACTTCTTCTTTTTGGCTAGAATCCATTGTAGTCTTCTTGACAGCATAGCTTCTTCATCATCACTGTCCTTGGTGCTCTCACTGTTGTCCAGTGATTCTTCTGACAATTCTTCATCAGCCTTGAGCTCATTTGACTGCTTCTTTCTGCTGGAGGATTCTCCTAATCTCTCCATATTTATCTCATGGGCCATAAGGGACCTAATGAGCTTTTCCAAAGATATTCTCTTTAGATCATTAGCTTCTTCAATGGCTGTAACTTTGGGAGTCCATGAAGATGGTAGGGATCTAAGAATTTTCCTCACCATGTCTCCCATTTCATAGGTCTTTCCTAGTCCAGCTAACCCATTTGTGATATCTGTGAATCTACTGAACATCTGGGTTATGGACTCACCTGATTGCATCTGAAATCTTTCATATTGGGTTACAAGAATGTCAATTCTTGTCTCCTTCACCTTGTCTGTGCCTTCAAAGGTAATTATAAGCTTTTCTCACATCTCCATTGTGGATTTGCAGGCTGAAACTCTGTTGAATTCCTTTTTGCTTAGTGCACAGCACAGAATACTCTTAGCCTTACAGTTCAAGGAGATCTTTTTCCTGTCATCATCTGTCCACTGAGCCTTCTCATTTGTGACTAGGAGATCGCCTTCTTCTACTATTGACCATATCTGATAGTCGTGACTTTGGAGAAAGTACTCCATTCTAGTCTTCCATTAAGCATAATCTTCACCATCAAAGAGAGGGGGTCGGTTGACAGACTGACTTTCAATGTTACCTTGGGCTGCCATGAATCTTTACTCTTCAGATCGTTGGATCTACTTCTTTGTCGAAGAGACTAGCTCTGATACCACTTGTTGCCCAGTTGACAAGCCCAGAGGGGGGGGTGAATGGGTCTTTTAAACAATATTTGATTAGTACCTGTACTTGAAACATTCACACAAAGACGTTCTTCGAAGAAGGTTAGTAACAGTTAGTTCAAAGAGCAATCACACAAGAAAAACAACCACACAACACAAGAAATTATCCTGGTTCGGACCTCCTCTCCTTAGGAGTCCTACGTCCAGTCCTTGAGCAACAACTCAGGATTCCACTAACTAGGGTACAGTCCCCCTATGGACACTACAACACCCAGCTCAGCTGGTCTTCCTTCACACGAAGGGAATTACACCACCCTGGATACCCCACCAAGTCTTCCTTCACAACAGAAGGGAACACAACACCCTGGATACCCCACCAGGTCTTCCTTCACAACAGAAAGGAACAACAACAGCAAAGGTAAGCAGAAAAACAAGCCCCTAGATCAAGCTTCGACAAGCTAAGATCTGAAGCAAGCTGGACTGAGAGTAAAAGATCTAGAAACACAGAAGACTCTCAGAACTACACGAGCTCTCTCAAGATTTTCACTACAGTGTGGAGAGCAAAGAGCAACACGAGAAGGAATGAGGTTCTTGGCTCTAGAATTCTATGAGAAGATTTGAATTGCTTGTATGTTCATCATCTATCTTCTTCTGAACTTCTGTCTTGTATTTATATCTCCATTTAAAATACGGCCGTTGAAGTAACTGTTGTCTCTTAGATTGGTAGACGTTAGAGTGCTTGACATCTGGAAGCTTCAACAATTTTTTTTTATCCAGTTGAGCACGCAAAGAGATAAGATCTTCTGGCATCTATATGGTCCAACGTTGTATGACAAAATGCCTTTAGGACCCTGCACATATTAAATGCTATAACAGTAGACAGCTAGGCTGTCTCTTGAAGTCAGAAAATGTTGACGTGAATATTCACCAAAGTAGCAATGACAAATAGCTTGTTCTAAAAGATGTTGACAGAATGTGCATGATAAGGAAAAGATATCATCTGCATGCATGTAGAGATACGTTCTGTCTTCATTAAATGCACAGCAGTCAGACAGATAAGAGAAGACTTTGACTATTCAACTCTTTAAGAGATAAGATAATATCAAGTCGATATAAATCATAAAGTTGTTGTCTATATGACTTATGAAATCGTTATGAATACCAACAAGTCATTATAGAGAGCAAATCGTTGTATTCATTAAAGGAATCGTTATGAATACTGAGGAAATCATTGCGCGAAGCAACTCGTTATGAGCTCTAAAGAAATCGTTGCGCAAAGCAAATCGTTATGAGCTCTAAAGAAATCGTTGCGCGAAGCAAATCGTTATGAGCTCTAAAGAAATCGTTGCGCAAAGCAAATCGTTATGAGCTCTAAAGAAATCTTTGCGTGAAGCAAATCGTTATGAGCTCTAAAGAAATCATTGCGTGAAGCAAATCGTTATGAGCTCTAAAGAAATTATTACGCGAAGCAAATCGTTATGAGCTCTAAAGAAATCGTTACGATGACTTAAGGAATTGTTACGACGGGAAAGTCGTTACGAGTTCTAAAGAAATCATTACGATGACTTAAGGAATCGTTATGACGGGCAAGTCGTTACGAGTTCTAAAGAAATCGTTGCGATGACTTAAGGAATCGTTACGACGGGCAAGTCGTTACGAGTTCTAAGGAAATCGTTACGATGACTTAAGGAGTCGTTGCGACGACCAAGTCGTTACGAGTTCTAAAGAAATCGTTACGATGACTTATGGAATCGTTACGAGAACGACTTGTTTGAAACCACATGATATCTCAGTCTTATAAAGAAATCGTTATGATATCAAATCGTTATAGCTCTTATTGAAATCGTTACACACATAAGGAAATCGTTGTGGCTTTCAACAGAAGGCAGTGTGGACTTAGAGAAATATGATCTTGAAAGGATTAAAGCTTCAGAAAGGTGATACTTACCAATATTGGCTTGTTTGACCTTGGTATATTTCTTGTACTTAAGACTTATGAAATATGTGTTAAAACTTTTTGATAGGGTTTTGTTTGGTTTTGTTAATCACCAAAATACATATGTAATTAATTTAAATTACATGGGGACAGACTGATCATCATTCTATTTATATCTTCTTTTGAAAATGTAGTCGTTGAAGTATCCGTTGTCTCTAAGTTCAAAGAATGTTAGACTTCATGGCTTTCCTTTGCAGTCAACGGTTCTTTGCATTCCATGCACGTAAGAAGAAAATCCTTCTTGATATCCTCCAGCTTCTACTTTATCCAACATTGTATAGAGTCGTGCTGTCAGAGACCTGCACACATTAAATGCTAAAACGTAGACAGCTAAGTTGTCTCTTGTTGTCAGTCAATGTTAGAGTGAGAATACATCAAAATAGAAATTCCATCCTGTCTTTCCAAAAGGATATTACATGCAGAAGCATAAGAATAGAAGATATCTGGACATGCATCGTGCAGAGAAATGTACGGTAATATTTAATGCATGGATAACAGAGAAATACGCGGGATGACTTTGACTTGTCAAGATATTTAAATATCAAGTCGTTATAGCTCATGAAATCGATATGAACATGACTTATAGAATCGTTGTGTGAATGAGTCATTGTTCATGTGAATCGCCGCACGTTCATAACCAAATCGATATACACATAAATCGTTATATACTCATAACAAAATCGTTATGACAATGTAAGCAAATCATTATGAGCAAGTCGTTGTGAACAAATAGATACATTGACCAAGTCGATGTTGTGACTTATCGAATCATTACAGCAAGTAAATCGTTGTGTAACTTATCAAGTCGATGTAAATACCAAATCGATGTGGAACTTATAGAATCGTTGTGCGAAACAAATCGTTATGAGACCAAGTCGTTGTTCTCACTTATCAAATCGATGTGGAACAAAATCGATGTGAGAGCAAATCGTTGTTCTCACTTATCAAATCGATGTAACAAAATCTATGTGAGAGCAAATCGTTATGAGATCGAAATTGATGTGATCACTTAGCGAATCGTTCTGAGATCGAAATCGATGCGACCACTTAGCGAATCGTTATGAGATCGAAATCGATGCGATCACTTAGCGAATTGTTCTGAGATCGAAATCGATGCGACCACTTAGCGAATCGTTCTGAGATCGAAATCGATGCGACCACTTAGCGAATCGTTCTGAGATTGAAATCGATGCGATCACTTAGCGAATCATTCTGAGATCAAAATCGATGCGACCACTTAGCGAATCGTTCTGAGATCGAAATCAATGTGACCACTTAGTGAATCGGTCTGAGATCGAAATCGATGCTACCACTTAGCAAATCGTTCTGAGATCGAAATCGATGTAAACCCAAAAACGATATGAAACTTATGAAAGAGTTATTCTTTGCGATGACTTATGAAATCGTTATGCTTCAAAGCGAGTTGATGTGTTCTTAGAGAAATTTCATGCTCTGAAAAATTAAGAACAACAATGTAAGGATTTACTTACAAGTCTTTGCTTGATTTTGCCTGGTTTATTTCCTGTGACTAAGCATCATGAAAACTTGTGAGATACTAATTATTAGGATTTTGTTATCACCAAAATAGATATATAATTCATGAAATTATAAGGGGATGATCTGATCATCAATAAATCCTACTGGGCATTATCGCTCACCCTTCGTTATTTGTTATTATGTCTTAGGTAAGTCGGACGATGACGTCACACACATCAAGGGGAATGGACCAGAGTGTTGAGCGACCTAGAGTCAAATCATGAAGTTACCCTAGTACAATGGAGTCTAATAGATATTGCATTAGATTTATTTTCCAATGTAATGATGTCATTGAGCTCGATATATTGGCTCTGAATTAGTGGTTGTAATAGTCTTAGTGAAATTTTAATGAAATGAAGAGTTTATTCTATTTATTGTTCATTAGATGCTCTAAATTACTTAACTATGGTGCAATTTACACTACTATGAACTTTGCTCCTGTCTCCCCGATTTATTCCGCTGCTAAATTGGCGGGGCGTGACAGTCTCAGTAATGGATGGACCCATCCCCACCTTCAATGCGACCACTCCTTTTGGTGGCCTACTAGTGTTGTCGTAGGCCGTGACAGTGATAAAGGAAGGTCGGACTGACTGCAATGTGACCCCACAAAAATTTAACGTGTCTAAAGACACGACATTAATTGAAGCTCCAATGTCCACCAAGCATTGGGACACGCGGATACCATTGATATTCATGGTCAAGCATAATGCATATCTTTGATATTCCACAGATGATACCTCGTCTGCGTGGAACTCTATGGCTGGATGCTGACTCATGGGGGTCAAGACTACGCTGATCTGATTAACTGGCATATCTTCATTCACCATGACTTTCTGTAAATACTGCATGATGGCTTCTTGATGTACCGGTGACCTTTTGATCAGTTCGAGAATAGATATTGGGCCAGTGTCTTTTCTAGATGTTTGAGCAGATCATATTGAGTCCCAAGGATGGACTCTTCAGCTGGGGCTTCTTCTCCTGGGGTGGGGGTGCCTGGTCTTGCTGTTGAGGGAATATCCGATTAAAAATCCGCTCACTCCAGAGCGCCATTGTTTCCTCGTAACGTCTCCCGCTACCTGTGCCGCGGTTGGCAGAGTGGAAGGTGGATGGGAGGTGGGTGCTGCTTGTTGAACATTTGGTGTGGCAGTTGGATACCTGCCGCGTTTGGGGTAGAATAGGGGTAGGTAGGAAGGGAGCTCGGGGGTTAGGAGTAGTAATGGGGGTGGTTGGTGGCGTACGAAGAAGAGGTGGGTTGGATGATGGTTGTGAAGTGGTGGTGATGGTAGGAGGTTGGCGTATAAGTGGGTGGTTAGGCTGTGGTGGCAAAGTGGAGGTGTTGCATAGAAAGGGAGCTTGTGGGTTAGGGGGTAGTGGTGTGGAGGTTACGGTGGGTTGGCATATGAGCGGCTGGCTGGATGGTTGGCTAGATGGCAGTGGATGTTGTGTGGGTGTCGTGGGGATGCGGAGGAAGGATGGTAATGGGTTAGAGGGTGTAGGTGTACGGATGAAGGGTGGGAGTATAAAGGAGAATTGGGAGGTAGATGTAGAGGGGGATGCTTCCATCTGCCGACCAGACGTTCGTTCGTCGCGGAGAGACGCCCTGAGGGCATTCACTTGTTGGTTTGGAGCCTGGTGCTCTGGGAGGGGGTTCTGTACAATGCCCATTTTGGGCTACTGCAGGGGTGTCTGGGGCTGCTATGCTGTTTGTTGGTGTTGTTGCTGCTGGTCCTGCCTAGGTGGCCTTCTCGCCTTCATTTATGCTATGTACTTCCGCATCTCTTCCCAGTCAATGCCTCCATTGTCATTCAAATCATAGATATAGTTTTTAAAATGAAAGCAGCCTCCAATGTGTGCCCTGGTCCCCTATAGATTGCGCAATAGTGCGAGGTATCAACATTGGGAGGCCATTGTAGCCGTTCCCTTGGCCGAGTGAGCGCATTGGCGGCCATAAGAGCATTGAAAATGTCAGGGAGAGTCTCCCACAGAGGAGAGTATTGAGCTCTTCTTGGGCTAGGGGGGCATCTGGGCTGTTGAGGATCATAAGTGCCCGAGGGAGGTACCTGATTGTACTGTGGAGGGTGTTGGGGAGGTGGTGGCTATTTCTGGTATTGGGGAGGAGGAGGTTGGCTGTACTGAGTCTGTGGAGCTTGACGGTACTGAGTAGGTGGTGGAGCTTGACGGTACTGAGGTGGAGGTGGAGCTTGTGGCTGTTGAGGCTGTTGGACTGGGGCCCTAACACCGGAGGGTTGTTGCTTGGCTTGAAAGTTGGTTGTTGCAGTTGGTGAGGCGTGGGGTTAGGGTTTGGGCAGTAGGAAGAGGTGTTCGGATTGCCCATAGCACTCACTTGCTCATGCTGCATAACCCCCTCAGTTGTTGGACCACCAGTCGAGTGATTGTTGTTGCTCTTCTTCGTTGTCCTAGCCTTTGGCTCAAACATAGCCATAATAGGAGAGTCCTTTAGTTGTGTCTGAATGTAATGGACTCTCTCGTACAACTCTTCCATTGTGTTTAGCTTGTTCATGGCCAGAATGTGTCTAAATTGTGGCGTGGCATTAGCGGAGATCATCTTCACCTGCTCGGACTCCGACAATGGATCCCTCAGTCTCTCAGCCAGTGCTCTCCACTTATCAGCATAATGGAGAAAGTCCTCGTGTAGCAACCCAAAAAATTCAGTATTTAAAAATTCAAAATAATACATTTCTATAAAAACGGAATAATAGAAATTAACATACATATCATTATTGTATGTGCAAGAACACATCTAAAAATTCTGTAAAAATTATACATCAACCCCAAATATTATCCCTAAGTGTTCCACGATGAAATTCATGCAACGAAAAATTCGATTGGCCAAGCGTACGTCACAACGTGACTAATTATCCAAATTAGGAAACTAAGTCGGAAAACCGTTAACACGGAAAGATAACGCACCCATAAATTAAACAAACCTGTCGAAGAGACTTACAACGTCATGTAATGATGACCCATTAAGAAAATTGGGCTTAAAAAAATAATTCAGACCAAGTTTTAGAATTTGAGGTGACTTATTATTGTAATTAAGGAATAATTCAGAAAACACATTATCATGTGAGCCAAGTAGATTAACAATTAAAAATAAAATGATGGGTAGACTCCAAACAATATGTAATGAGAATCCATCATGAGAAATTAGATCAATGGACCTCCTATAGCCCATGAATAAAATTCAAAACTCTAATATTCTCTTATTTAAAAGGGGAATTTTATAATTTAAAACACATTAAACAAAAAGAAGTGGTGGGCATGATTAAATGGATCATATAAAAGTTATTGGGCCAAAATATGGATTTTTAAAAGATGAATAATGGGAAAATATCCTAAATTCGTAACTAAATTATTACTTAAATAGAAAAGAGGTATTTAATGTATTAAATAAAAAGTTTGAGTTGGATTTAGATTCCTAAACCTACCCTAGTTGCTTGGCCACAAATTTACCTCCCATCCTAACCCAATTAGAAATTCTCATGCTTAGAAAGGGGAGAGGAAGTAGGAAATTCGGAATTAATAGGAATTAGAGTCCAAATAGGAAATGGAAAGAGAGAAAGCATAAATACTCTCTTAAAACCCCCATGGCCGGCCCTAGCTCGTACCAAAGGCTTGCTGGACCAGGAGGAGGAGATTTTGTGGGAAGAAGCCTCTCTCAAGCTCTCTCTCTCTCGTTCTTCAAGTTCTAACCCTAGAAGAGGAAAATGACCAAAGGTAGGCATTCTCAGGAGCAAAACTAAATCAAATTCATCTGTAGGTTGATCTAAACCTCAGGAACAAAAGCCCTTTGGTTTCATAATTTTTCATCCAGTTAATATTTTCTTCTTGATTTTTCATGTTCAGCAACTAGCATGAGCCCGACCCTTCATCTAATTCTTGTTCTCCTTGTATACTCAACCCCATGCCACGATATTTTCACTGTAGGAACTGATGCATGTTAGGTATCTTTTGCCCCTAAAAGCCCTAAATTTGATTCATCCTATCTTGCGAATTTAATCATTGATCTCAACTATGTACTGTTTCATGTTCATCATGAATTCCCGAGTTTAAAGCATGTCTAAACCCTGTTTGTTTTCCAATTCCTATTTACTGTAAGTACCCATGCGTGTCTAGATCAATTCACAACTGGTTTCATGATTTTTCATCGCTTGTACAATTAGTTATGATTTTCTGAATCACTCTGTGTCAAGTAGGGTAAGTTCTGGCCCGCAATCCAATGAAATGTTCTTCTCCCTGTCGGACTCGAGCGCAGACCCTGTGAATGCGACGGCTTGATAGGCCGTGTTCACAAGGGCCGTCTTTGTCGCGATCTGATCGTGACAGGACCTGTTGTTGCGATCTACTACCCAACCTAACTAGGCCGTCGCGACCCTCATACGACCCCGTCACGATCTGCTGCCCGACCTGACTAGACTGTCGCGACCCTCATGCGACCTCGTCGCGATCTGCCTGATGACCAAACTTTCCCTATATAAATTAATTCATTTATTTATATATTAATTTTGATGATCAACAAAACAATACTAATAATTACGGGAGTCTTGAGGACAGGAAATAAAAGAAAAAGGAAGTTCAAGACATTCAGGTAAAACTTTCACTTCATACTTCTGTAAGTCATCACATCGATTTCTTCATACTCCGTAACGATTTCTTTAGTTCTCGTAACGATTTCTTTGAAATTCGCAACGACTTGCTAGCCGTAACGATTTCTTTAGTTCTCGTAACGATTTCTTTGAAATTCGTAACGACTTGCTAGCCGTAACGATTTCTTTAGTTCTCGTAACGATTTCTTTGAAACTCGTAACGACTTGCTAGCCGAAACGATTTCTTTAGTTCTTGTAACGATCTCTTTGAAACTCGTAACGACTTGCTCGCCATAACGATTTCTTTAGAACTCATAATGACTTGCTAGCCGAAACGATTTCTTTACTTCTTGTAACGATTTCTTTGAAACTCGTAACGACTTGCTCGCCATAACGATTTCTTTAGAACTCGTAACAACTTGCTATCCGAAACGATTTCTTTACTTCTTGTAACGATTTCTTTGAAACTCGTAACGACTTGCTCGCCATAACGATTTCATAAGTTATCATAACGATTTCTTTAGAACTCGCAACGACTTGCTCGCTGTAACGATTTCATAAGTGTTCATAACGATTTGCTTTGCGCAACGATTTCTTTAGAGTTCATAACGACTTGATAAGTGTTCATAACGACTTGCTCTCTATAATGACTTATTAGTGTTCACAACGATTTGCTATGACTCATAACGATTTCATAAGTCATACAGTCATCGATTTCATATCTTGATATCTTATTCATCATAAAGCGTTGACCAGTCAAAGTCCACGTAGACATATCTCTGACGTTTTTGCATTTATGAGATCTGAACATATCTCTGCATGCATGCAGACCATCATCCTTTATCGCCTACTCTGATAACGTCCTTTAGACTTAAGCTATTTGGCATTACTATTTTCATGACTATTGCTACTGACGTTGACTGACATCAGAGACAGCTTATCTGTCTGCTATTTGAGATTGACATGTGTGCAGACCTTTGAACTAGCTTCATGGTACAACATTAAACAAGTAGAAGCCAACGGATATCTTTTGAAGATCTCATCTCTTTGCGTGCTCAAGTGATCAAAAGACTGTTGACAGGAAGCTTCCAAGACTCCAGATGTCATTCAGTCTAACGACTACTCAAAAGAGAGACAATGGACTCTTCAACGTCTAGATTTCAAATTGAAGATATATATATACAAGTCAGAAGAACAGAAGAACGTCGAGTAATTCAAGCATTCAAATTCTTCTGAAGAAAGCGTAGAGCATAGAACTTCATTCCTCTTAGCTTCTGCTCTTTTGCTCTCCACTAGCTAGTGAAAGATCATTTGAAGAGAGCTTGTGTAGTTCTGAGAGTGAGCTTAGATTTAGATTCCTTGCTCTCAGTGCTAGGTCCTTCAGATCATGGCTTGTTGCAGTTTGATCTAGGGGCTTGTCTTACAATCCTTTCTTTGTGTTGTTCCCTTCGGGTGTGAAGGAAGACCTGGTGGTATCCAGGGTGTTGTTCCCTTCGGGTGTGAAGGAAGACCTGGTGGTATCCAGGGTGTTGTTCCCTTCGGGTGTGAAGGAAGACCAGCTGAGCTGGGTATTGATGTGTCCTTAAGGGGGACTGTACCCTTGTTAGTGAAATCCTGAGATATTACTCAGGGACTGGACATAGGTCTCCTGTGAATAGGAGTTCCGAACTAGGATAAAAACCTTGTGTCTTGTGGTTGTGAGTTTGTGTGTTTGCTGTTTCATTTCCTCTAATTCTAACTCTTGTTTAAGTTGGTGTGCAATCTTTTTAGTGAACAGGTATCAGTCTAAGATACAAATTTAATAACCTATTCACCCCCCCCCCTCTGGGCTAGCTAGCTGGGCAACAAGTGGTATCAGAGCGAGTCTCTTCGACAAAGAAGAAGATCCAACGATCTGAAGAGCAAAGATCAATGGCAGCCCAAGGCAACTTCGAAGGTCAGTCAGTCAACAGACCTCCTTGTTCGATGGTGAAGATTATCCGTATTGGAAGACCAGAATGGAATACTTTCTACAAGGCCACGACTATCAAATCTGGTCGATAGTAGAAGATGGTGACCTGGTCGTCACAAATGAGAAAGCACAATGGATAGACGAAGACAGAAAGAAAATCTCCTTGAACTGTAAAGCCAAGAGCATTCTATGTTGTGCTCTAAGCAAGAAGGAGTTCAACAGAGTCTCAGCCTGCAAATCCTCCATGGAAATGTGGGAAAAGCTAAGGATTACGTATGAAGGTACAGACAAAGTAAAGGAGACAAGAATCGACATTCTTGTCACTCAGTATGAGAGATTTCAAATGCAGTCAGGTGAGTCAATCACCCAGATGTTCAGTCGATTCACTGACATCACCAATGGTTTAGCCAGTCTAGGAAAGTCCTATGAGATTGCAGATATGGTAAGAAAGATTCTCAGATCCTTGCCATCATCATGGACACCAAAGGTCACAGCTATCGAAGAAGCTAATGACCTTAAGAGAATGTCAGTAGAAAAGCTCATCGGGTCCCTCATGGCCCATGAGATCAACATGGAAAGGCTAGGAGAATCATCTAGCAGAAAGAAGCACTCCAATGCTTTGAAAGCAGAAGAAGAATCATCAGAGGCAAGTTCTAGTGGGAGTGATGTAGACAGCGAAAATGAAGAAGCAATGCTCTCTAAGAGATTGCAGCGCATCCTGGCCAAGAAGAAAAAGTTTCAATCCGGCAGAAGGTACTTTAAGAAAAATAAGGACTCCAAAAGATCAATGGCAAAGAAATGAAGAAAGGAGAGACCATCTGTTATGAATGCAAGAAGCCTGGACATATCAAGGCAGATTGTCCAATGCTAAAGAAGAATGATCACAGAAGAGGACAGCTCCAAGAAGTTCAGAAGATACAAGAAAAAGGCAATGGCAGCTGCTTGGGAGAACAGCAGTGACTCAAACAGTGAGTCAAGCTCAAGCAGTGATGAAGAAGAAGCCAACCTGGCTCTCATGGCCAACATCGAAGAAAAGGTAACTTCTGACTCTTCTTTCGATTCTTGTAATAATTCTGATTCAGATTCTGACAATTTAGAAAGTGCATTTAATGAACTTTACGATAAATATAAAGAGGTGTCTAAATTACTTAAGGTAGTAAGAAAAATAATACATGTTTAGAAAATACTAACTCGGACTTAAAAACAGAAAATGAAGAACTAGAAAAACAATTAATTGAACTAAAAAGAAGAAATGAATTGTTGTGTGAAGACTTAAAAGTTAAAATTAAACAAATAACAAAGTTGGAAAAACAAGAAAGTGTAGATGAATTAAGAAAAGAGATTAAAAATTTAAATGAAGAGAATGATAAATTAGCAAGCACATTAGAAAAATTTACAAATGGCAAGAATCCCTTAATATTAAAAGGAGCTAGACGCTCAGGTAAGAGAAAGATGGTGTAGGCTACACACCACCTGAAAACGCAGAAACTATAATTCCACCTAAGGTATATCCAACTCCAAAATTTGTTTCTGAAGAAAATACAGCCTATAAAGCTAATTTTAAGTATATTGAAAGAGTGACAAAAACATCATGTTGTAAACTGTAATAAGCTAGGTCATTTAAAATCCACCTGTCCAACAAGACATAAGAAGTGGATAATAAAAAGTAAAAATAATGATACTGACCCTTCAGGACCCAAAAGAATTTGGGTACCTAAAGCTTGATGTCTTTATTTCAGGTTAACCCTCGAGCATCCAAATGGTATTTGGATAGTGGGTGTTCAAGGCACATGACAGAAAACCTGAAGCTGTTTTCCCATCTCCAAGCTGAAGAAGGAACAGTCACTTATGGAGATAATGGGAAAGGAACTGTGGTAGGCAGTGGATCAGTAAATAGCAAAGGAAAAACAGTCATAGATATTAGTCAAAGGATTGAAGCACAACCTCATTAGTATAAGTCAGCTATGTGATAGAGGTCATCAAATCAAGTTTCAAGAATCAAAGTGCAGCATACTAAAGGATGGAGCAGTCATCTTTGAAGTAAATAAAGAGAAGAATCTGTACGTGCTCTACCTTGAAGAACTCAAAGAGCAAAATGTGTTTCTGGCAGCCAGCAAAGACAAATCAACTGAGCTGTGGCACAGAAGACTAGGCCACTGCAGCTTGGATGGATTGAACAAGCTCAGAAAGAGGAATCTTGTGGAAGGTCTACCAAAAGTCAATGGAAAATTGGAAAGTGTTTGTAGACCCTGTGCTAAGGGAAAGCACACAAAGAGTTCCTTCAAGTCAAAGACAGT
This sequence comes from Colocasia esculenta, assembly GCA_014218235.1. Taxonomy (NCBI): domain Eukaryota; kingdom Viridiplantae; phylum Streptophyta; class Magnoliopsida; order Alismatales; family Araceae; genus Colocasia; species Colocasia esculenta. The sequence goes on along the minus strand of CM024763.1, from coordinate 91,129,382 downwards.
GGTAACTACCTCAAAACCCTTAGGACTCCTACATATGGATCTATTTGGGCCAATGAGGACTACCAGTCTTGGAGGAAAGAATTTTGAATTTGTCATAGTAGATGACTACTCAAGATTCACATGGGTATCATTCTTAGAGCATAAAGATGATACTTTTGATAATTTTGTCAGTTTAGTAAGAAGGTCCAGAAAGATCAGAAGTTCAGTATTGTGTCCATTCGATCAGACCATGGTGGTGAGTTCCAAAATGAAAAGTTTGCTAGATTCTGTGATGATCAAGGAATTCAGCACAATTTCTCAGCACTAAGGACACCACAGCAAAATGGTATAGCTGAGAGGAAGAACAGAACTCTCTTGGATATGGCAAGAACCATGCTCTCTGAATATGAGCTACCAAGATATTTTTGGGCTGAAGCAGTCAACACAGCCAGTTACATTGTCAACCGAGTAATGATCAGGCCAATCTTGAAGAAGACTGCATATGAGTTGTTCAAAGGAAAGAAGCCAAAGATCAGCCATTTCAGAACCTTTGGATGTCCTTGCTTTATACACAACAACGGAAAAAGGGACATTGGTAAGTTGGATGCCAAGTCAGATGAAGGCATCTTTATGGGGTATACTTCTAAACCCAAAGGCTATAGAGTTTTCAATAAACGCTCACTATTAATTGAACAAACTATGCATGTTATTTTTGATGAAACTAACCCTTCCTTGAGAAAGGAAGTAGATAGTGATAATGATGATGCAGATGAACTATCCAAGAAGCTTAAAGATACATCAATTGAGGACAAGGATGATCCACCTCTAGAAGAATTACAACAAGAAGAAATTACTCATGAAAATCTTCCAAAGGAATGGAGATACAAGAAAGATCACCCACTTGAGAACATCATTGGTGATCCATCCGTAGGGGTAAGAACAAGAGGTAATGTCATCCCTTGTGATTATTTAGCTTTTGTTTCTCAGATAGAGCCTAAGACAGTCAATGAAGCTTTAACTGATGAATCTTGGATAATAGCCATGCAAGATGAATTAAATCAATTCAAGAGAAAATTCAGAGACCAAGTATGGTCACTTGTTCCTAGACCATCAGATCATCCAGTTATTGGCACCAAATGGGTGTTCAGAAACAAATTGGATGAAACTAGTGTAATCCTAAGAAACAAGGCCAGATTGGTAGCTCAGGCTATTCTCAAGAGGAAGGCATAGATTTCGATGAAACCTATGCACCTGTAGCTAGACTTGAGGCTATTAGAATTTTACTTGCATATGCATCAGCTCTAAACTTGACACTATTTCAAATGGATGTTAAATCAGCATTCTTAAATGGTTTTATAAAAGAGGAAGTTTATGTGGAACAACCTCCTGGTTTTGATGACACAAAATTTCCTAATCATGTTTTCAAACTCCATAAGGCATTATACGGTTTAAAACAAGCTCCTAGAGCCGGGTATGAAAGGCTTAGCTCTTTTCTGTTAAATCATGGTTTCAATAGAGGCAAAGTAGATAGCACATTATTCATAAAGTCAAAGGTCAATCACATACTATTAGTTCAAATCTATGTAGATGATATTTTTTGGTTCTACTGATAAATCTCTTTGCAAGTATTTCGAGAAACTTATGCAGGGAGAATTTGAAATGAGTATGATGGGGGAGCTAAACTACTTCCTTGGATTGCAAATCAAGCAAGGGAAGGAAGGCACCCACATCTGTCAAGCCAAGTACACCAAGGAACTCCTGAAGAAGTTTGGATTCGATAATGCCAAACCACTGTCAACTCCAATGAGCACATCAACAGAATGGACAGTGATCAAAATGGTAAAAAGGTAGATCAAAAGAACTATAGAGGTATGATAGGGTCTTTACTTTATTTAACAGCAAGTAGACCAGACATCTTATTTAGTGTATGCATGTGTGCTAGGTATCAAGCAGACCCAAGAGAATCACATTTAATCTCTGTAAAAAGAATATTTAGATATTTAGCTAGAACTCATGATTTAGGTCTTTGGTATCCGAAATCATGTGAAATAGATTTAGTAGGATATTCTGATGCTGACTATGCTGGATGCAAGATAGATAGAAAGAGCACCAGTGGTTTTTGTCAATTTCTTGCAGGATGTTTGATATCATGGTCTTCAAAGAAACAAAACTCAGTGGCACTATCAACAGCTGAAGCTGAATATGTAGCTGCTGGAAGTTGTTGTACACAACTCCTTTGGATAAAGCAACAACTTGAAGACTTTGGATTAAATATCAAATCAATTCCATTGCTGTGTAACAACACCAGTGCCATTAATCTGACCAAGAATCCAATTCAGCACTCAAGGACAAAACATATTGAGGTTAGATATCATTTTATTCGTGATCATGTTGCAAATGGAAATATAGAAATATCTTTTATTGATACAATAGCCAATTAACAGACATTTTCACAAAAGCCTTACCTGAAGAGAGATACACATCTCTTAGAAGGGAATTAGGCATGTGCAATTTATGATAAAAAGCTGCTTACAACTGGCATATTAATTTTCAGATTTAAGCTATTTTTTCTTCATGTCTTTAAGAAAAAGAATTCATCAATTATCCTTCGTAACCGCTCTTCCATTGAAGTCGGTTTGAATAGTCAACACCTTTTGTCGTTTACCTCCGCCTTTTGGCGCCTCCTTTTTCGATAAAGAATTTATTTAATCAAATTGTGTGGGAACGACTCTTCTTCTTCCACCTTTACCCTTCTCCTTTATCTGTTCGCCCAAAGCCGATGCCCTAACGATTCCGGCATCGACTCTCTGCAAGATTTGAAGTCTTCTCCTCTTCCCGCGAAGAATCTCTTGAGGGCTTTCTTCCCTTCCATCATTTCCTCCTCCAGAACCTTTCTCTTCTCTCTACTCATGGCCGCTCCAGTAATCTCCGGAAGTGTTAGGGGCTACAGTGCTGAGTACCTGTCCGCAGAGCAGCAGGAAAGATTCACCTTCGTGAAGACAAAGGTATGCGGAAACAAGGCAGTGGATGTCCAAATCTCGAGAAGAATGGCATGGGAAGTATAGCAGAAACTCTGAGAAGGATGCAGTGGATGGAAATTGCCACTTTCACCGAGGTAAGCTATCCCGACCTGGTGAAAGCATTTTATTGTATTTAAGGTCAAGGCAGATGGGTCCCTTGTATCATCAGTAAAGGGAATCCAAATTAAAGTCGATCATGAGTTGTTGCACATGTTATTTGGAATGAAGTCGTCTGGATTCAGTGGAGTTCACACAGTGAATGATGAAGCAAAAGGCCTTGGCATTATAGGTCCAGGGTTCAGGCTCAGAGACGGAAAATTGGATATTAATCAGATGAATGCATACAACCGTCTTCTTCATTTCATTATCTGCCAAATTTTAGTTCCTCGCAGTGCCACCTTCTCAACGTGCACTAGGGCAGATTCTGATATGATGTTTTGGGTGATTCAACAAAAGGAGATTAATATGGCCCAAGTCATGTTGGAAAGGATGAAATTTGCCCGAGATCAAATATGGGATACAAGAAGTAAGTTGAATGTCTCATTGCCCTATGCTCATCTACTTACAAAGGTTTTCAAACATTTTGGAGTAGATTTATCTGGGGCAGTTGTGGAGAAGATGGGCCAGTGTATAAGGTCCAGGAATCTCAAGAAAAGTGGTTTCTCAGTAATTGAAGGTGTATGGTCTAAGACCACTGTGGCCGAGGGAGAGGCCATAATTGGTGATGTAGAAATTCTTGATGTTCAGGAAATGGCAGCAGTAGCACCAACAGCAGAACAGCAATCAGTAGCACCAGCAGCACAGCAGCAAGCAGAAGCACCAGCAACTGAGCAGCAAGCAGTAGAGTCAGCAGCAGAGCAGCAAGCAGTATCACCAGCAGTTGAAGAGCAGGCAGTAGCACCAGCAATTGAGCCAGAACCACTTACAGCTCCTGTAGTTGAGGAGGAAGTGGCAGATAAAGCCAGTGATATGCCTACCTCAATAATTGGCTCAATTCTTAGGAGTTTGGTTGAATCAGCTCTCACCACACCAGTCCTCTCACAGTCTGGTGAAATTGAAATGGAAGAAGCTGTGGCAGAAGGCCACATTGAAGAATCAATCCTGTGGAGCAGTCCAGTGCTCCAGTAGATCCAGTTGAAGAGGAAGCCCCTGCTCAGGGGGAGCAAATGGAAGTTGAAGAGGAAGCTCCTGCTCAGGGGGAGCAGTCTATTGAAGAACCAGCACCTCAGAGGAAAGGCAAGAGGATGGTTCACAGAAAGCACACAAAGAGCCACAGGAAAGTCAATCTGAAACCTGTTTTGGAATTGTTGAAGGCTCAGGGAGAGATTCTGTCAGCAGTGCAGTTTAATGTCCAAGGAATAATTGCCAGCCAAGCTTCAACTACTTCTGAACTATCCTCAGTCAGAAATGCTATGAGGTGGTTCAACAAGGAAATGGCAGACATGAAATCGATGTTATCTGTGCTTTCAAGGACAAGTGGTGGACTGTCTCCTTCTGCTACTCAGAGCAGACCTACAGCTGTTCCTCGGCCAACAGAGCCACCTGCTCAAGAGTCAGGGCCATCTGGGCCATCTGTGCAAGCTTCAGGGCCAACAGGGCCATCAGCTCAGGAATCAGGGCCATCAGTGCAGGAGTCTAGGCCATCTGGGCCATCTGAAGGTGCCAAAGAAAGTCAGGATAAAGGAAAGAGCCTGTAGCAGCTACATTGCCCCTGCACCTTCTACTCTTGCAACTCCTCCCATCTCCTCACCTCCTTCATCTTCTTCAGCCCCTCCAGCTCCACAAACCTTCAAACAACCTCTGCCTCGCACCCAAACCTCATCTTCTATCATTCCCTCTCAACCTTTCTTCTCTCCCATTTCTTCTCAAACTTCAGCTCCATCTTCACCCTCACCTTCTTCACCTAAAACCACTCCAATTCACCCATCTACCTCTTTCAATCCCAAACATCTCTTTCATCCTTCTACTCCTCCTTCTTCTGTCACCTTCATCCTGGAGAAACCTCAAGTTCATAGTGTCTTTGACACTAATATTCTGGATGACCTTGAGAGAAGTACCCTCATCTCCATCTTATCCCTTGCCACTCATATCCACAGGACTGATCCTCCCAGTCCTGTCCTGAAAAAGAGGAAACCTTCTTCCTCTATCAGCATTCCCTCTTCACCCTTATTCCCTCCTCTTTGGTACTCTCTAACCCTTGAACCTCAGAGAAGCATCTATAAGGAATACCTTCAGAAATGTATTCTTTCCAACCTCTATGGTATCCCTTTCCTTAACCTCTCTGAACATCTCAACATTGTTCTTCCTCTGTGCCAGTTGTCCCACCTACAAAAATCCAAAATCTTTGATGGCACTGAGTTCAAGACTGAAGACCAGTGGGCCAATGTAAAGGGCAACAAGTCTCAATATTCCAAGTTTTTTACTGCCCATGCAGAAACTCTTACCCACAGAGATCACCCACTCACCCTTTCTGAGTGGTTTATCCTTCAGCACAAGACTTCTTGGGGTCCATTTATATTGAAAGAGATCAGGATAGCCAAGAACTTTCAGCTGTACAGTAATTACTGCTACCTGAACAAGATCCCAGAAGTACAATTCTCTCAGTTTCATTCTACCATTGTGACGATAAGGTCAGAACATCCAGTCAACCTTCCACTCACAGTCAATTTTGCTTCCCTCAAAATCACATCCTCATTTTTGCTGCCGAAGCTACACTCCCTAGTTTTTGACTGAGATGCTGGCTCACAAGCCCTGGATATGTTTGCTAAACAGATGGGCAGAATGTCAGCTCAGCAAGGCAGATTACCTTCTTTTTGGCGATTTATTCTCAGAGAATATCACTCTGGCCGTATTTCTTCCCAGGCTTTAGCTCCACTCATCTCTGAGTGTGAGAGGCTTTTTCCCTCCGAATGGGAAAAGCTCTACAAGGAATCACACCTTCAGCTGCAAGCCATCAACAGCTCCTTGTTTAATCAGGGCAAGCCCTCTCTGTCAGCAGAAGCTTTCTTGGATCTAAACTCAATAAATCCTATTCAAGAGATCTATGTGCAGTGGGCAGCCAGATACATTGCATTCTTTGCCTTGCAGAAGGATCTTCTTGATCAGCAGATTTTCTATCCTATTTCTATTGACAGATTTCTGCACAGCGCAAGTTTTGGAAAAAGCACTTACTTCCGATTCATTCTAGACACAGTTCAGTATGGAAAATTCATGGAACAGCAGTGGCAACTTTACATTCAGAGGCTCATTCCATCCATGGGCTCTTCTTTTTAAGTTGATCCTGGTGTTTTCCACCAGTTGTTTGAAGACATGGAGATCAAAGCATGGAATGTTATTTCCCAGCATGCCTCTCTTCTGTCTCCCTTGTATTATCTGTCTTCCACTTAATACAAATCTTCTCACTTCTTTGTCTCATAGACTATCTTTTTGCTTATTGACAAAAAGGGGGAGAAAAATACAACAACTCTGAAACTCTTTTTGTTGTTTAAGACAGCAACTCTGAAAAACATTTTTATGCTGCTTAATATATTTGGAGAAAAATACAGCAAATCTAAAAACATGTTTGTTCTTTCATGCTGTTTAAGTATATTTTGTCATCATCAAAAAGGGGGAGATTGATGACCAAACTTTCCCCTATAAATTAATTCATTTATTTATATTTAATTTTGATGATCAACAAAACAATACTAATAAATTACTGGAGTCTTGAGGACAGGAAATAAAAGAAAAAGGAAGTTCAAGACATTCAGGTAAAACTTTCACTTCAAACTTCTGTAAGTCATCACATCGATTTCTTCATACTCTGTAACGATTTCTTTTAGTTCTCGTAACGATTTCTTTGAAATTCGCAACGACTTGCTAGCCGTAACGATTTCTTTAGTTCTCGTAACGATTTCTTTGAAATTCGTAACAACTTGCTAGCTGTAACGATTTCTTTAGTTCTCGTAACGATTTCTTTGAAACTCGTAACGACTTGCTAGCCGAAACGATTTCTTTAGTTCTTGTAACGATCTCTTTGAAACTCGTAACGACTTGCTCGCCATAACGATTTCATAAGTTATCATAACAATTTCTTTAGAACTCGTAACGACTTGCTAGCCGAAACGATTCTTTACTTCTTGTAACGATTTCTTTGAAACTCGTAACGACTTGCTCGCCATAACGATTTCATAAGTTATCATAACGATTTCTTTAGAACTCGTAACGACTTGCTAGCTGAAACGATTTCTTTAGTTCTTGTAACGATCTCTTTGAAACTCGTAACGACTTGCTCGCCATAACGATTTCATAAGTTATCATAACGATTTCTTTAGAACTCGCAACGACTTGCTCGTTGTAACGATTTCATAAGTGTTCATAACGATTTGCTTTGCGCAACGATTTCTTTAGAGTTCATAACGACTTGATAAGTGTTCATAACGACTTGCTCTCTATAATGACTTATTAGTGTTCATAACGATTTGCTATGACTCATAACGATTTCATAAGTCATACAGTCATCAATTTCATATCTTGATATCTTATTCATCTTAAAGCGTTGACCAGTCAAAGTCCACGTAGACATCTCTCTGACATTTTTGCATTTATGAGATCTGAACATATCTCTGCATGCATGCAGACCATATCATCCTTTATCGTGCCTACTCTGATAACGTCTTTAGACTTAAGCTATTTGGCATTACTATTTTCATGACTATTGCTACTGACGTTGACTGACATCAGAGACAGCTTATCTGTCTGCTATTTGAGATTGACATGTGTGCAGACCTCTGAACTAGCTTCATGGTACAACGTTAAACAAATAGAAGCCAACGGATATCTTTTGAAGATCTCATCTCTTTGCGTGCTCAAGTGATCAAAAGACTGTTGACAGGAAGCTTCCAAGACTCCAGATGTCATTCAGTCTAACGACTACTCAAAGAGAGACAACGGACTCTTCAACGTCTAGATTTCAAATTGAAGATATATATATACAAGTCAGAAGAACAGAGAACGTCGAGTAATTCAAGCATTCAAATTCTTCTGAAGAAAGCGTAGAGCATAGAACTTCATTCCTCTTAGCTTCTGCTCTTTTGCTCTCCACTAGCTAGTGAAAGATCATTTGAAGAGAGCTTGTGTAGTTCTGAGAGTGAGCTTAGATTTATATTCCTTGCTCTTAGTGCTAGGTCCTTCAGATCATGGCTTGTTGCAGTTTGATCTAGGGGCTTGTCTTACAATCCTTTCTTTGTGTTGTTCCCTTCGGGTGTGAAGGAAGACCTGGTGGTATCCAGGGTGTTGTTCCCTTCGGGTGTGAAGGAAGACCAGCTGAGCTGGGTGTTGATGTGTCCTTAAAGGGGACTATCCCCTTGTTAGTGAAATCCTGAGATATTGCTCAGGGACTGGACGTAGGTCTCCTGTGAATAGGAGTTCCGAACCAAGATAAAAACCTTGTGTCTTGTGGTTGTGAGTTTGTGTGTTTGCTGTTTCATTTCCTCTAATTCTAACTCTCGTTTAAGTTGGTGTGCAATCTTTTCAGTGAACAGGTATCAGTCTAAGATACAAATTTAATAACCCATTCACCCCCCCCCCCCCTGGGCTAGCTAGCTGGGCAACACTGCCTGCCCGAACCGACAAGCCCGTCGCGACCTGTACCAGACCCCGTCGCGATCTCAGTGACCCCGTCGCGACCCTCATTAGGGTACGTCGCGATCTGGGTTTTTGCATGAAACCCATTGTCTCAGCAAGTCTTGACTATCTATAGTGTTTGTACCCTTCCTTAACAGTCATAAACATAGTAAAAATAGATGTTATAAATTGAACACTTTTGTATGATTTTAAAAGACATACACATGACTTATTTCTAGCTATGATTTCATGATACATGCACACACTTTGAACCATCCAATTATGGCTTAACTTAGTATGTAATTAACTCTTAATACATCTGGTAATTTATGTAATTAAATTGCCATAATATATACTTGTCTACGTTTTCTCGCGATGTTTTGGGAATACCGATATCGACGCTCCACTGTTCTAGAATTCCTCTAGAACGTTGAGCACTTGTTTCTATATACACACTCTCTCTTGACTTGGACGAACTCTCTGTCGAATATTCCTTCTGCCAAACTAGTGAGTCTTTGTTCAAGGCCTTCGTAAGTCTCCTCTGTCCATGGATTCCCACATGGTCGACAAGCTGGTTGTACCCTAATGGAGGATCGAGAAATGATGAGGACAAGATCTAGAAGGGAGGGGTTGAATAGATCTATGCCTACTAATGCGAAGCTTAACCAATTTCAAAACTCTTGAATCAGAGACAACTTGAAAAACACATTTCATAGATCTGAAGATGAATTAAGTGAGTTGTGCAAACTGAGTGTGTTAACACATTGATTAGATGAATTCAAACGATCCTATGCATGCATCTAACGAAGGGTAAATTCAAACCACAATCAGATCAATGCACAGAGATTTTTAGGTGGTTCGGAAATCACACCATGTGATTCCTACATCCACCCCTCACACAGTGAGGATCCACTAATCAACCTGGGTACAACACACCCACTGGAGCCTGACAACTCCAGCAACCTGAGTTTACAACTCACACAAACTCTAGAGTAGGACTACTCTAGAACCCTGAGCAAGACTGCTCAACTACAACTTGAGTACGACGACTCAAAACCACTGAGCACGACGGCTCACAAACAACTTGCTAGAAAAACACAAGACTCAGATCCTCTAGCAACAGATCTAGTCCAACAAGAGTTAATTCATAAGACTTATGCAACAACCCATGCACAATCTTAGAATCACTCAGAAGAGAAAAGGAAAATGAGAATTGTATCGATGAGCTTTTCTCTTCAGATGTACTCCCTTATAGAAGGTCGAATTATGAAGAGCTTTGATCTCTGGAAGTTCCTGGGCGATGCTCTACAATTTGATCTTCAGGATCTTCCTTGAATTCTTCACAAGAGTCGGCTTCTACTTGATCTGCTTCCTTGAGGTGATCCAATTGCTTCTTCAACGATCAATTTCCACTTCTCATGCTTGAACAGATGAGAATTTGGCTTGAGGAAGCACCAGGAAGACAAGAACAGGGAGGAGAACTCTTCTGGCCGCCAATGGGATTTCAGGAGGCTCTGAGAAGGTTCTTTCATGTTGGATGGCCAATTGGAGGGTATTTATACCCCTAATAGTCCAAGTGTACCCTTGGGGGTCGTGGGCACACATCCAGGCTAATCCAACAATTCCATAGGGTGCCACGTGTCCAGGACAAAATTTAAGTCACAAAGATTCCGGAGTGTGTCGACCTGCCCACAGGGTGTGTCGACACACTGTCCCAGACTGGGCAAAACAGTTCCCTGGGAGAGGCAACTAGTGTCGACCTGAGATCATCTCGTGTTGACCTGCTGTAGCCATCTGAAAAATAGGCCTTCTGGGAAGGCTTTCTAGTGTCGACCTGACTGAATTTGGTGTCGACCTGAGATAGAAGCCTGTTAACATATTTCTCTGGGATCTGTCTCTAGTATCGACCTACCCTGGTCTAGTGTTGACACTAGATGACCATTTCTCCATCTTTTACCTTAGGGCTTGGAGCATTGTGTCGACACCAGTGTGAGGTGTGTCGACACCACCCTTGCAATAAATGTTTGTCCCTGAAAATAAACACATAAATCATTAGTTAAATGTAATATCATAAATAAATGATAAATGTGCTTGGAAACATGCTTTTTAATATTGGTATTTCAGGTGTGATGTATTTCACATGTTCAATTTTTATGCATTAAAATCACAGCTTGTCATCATCAAAATGAGGGGAATGAATTGTATTCACACTCAACCCAACAATCTCCCTCTTTTTGATGATGGCAACATTAAATCCATATAAAATGAAGTTTTGATGAAATGTGATTTTAAGCAATTTTTGTTTATTTAACATTCAGTTTGAAAAGCATTGATTGTCACTGAGTGATGTTTCATTTCTTTTTATTCATACTTGTCAAAGACCTTTGAACATTTTTTAGTAACATTAGAAGATCACATACATGAAATACACAATGTTACTAGAAGTGATCTATTTGCACAAAGAGGTCAAGCAGCTTGACAAGCAATCATACATTCACATTCGCATTCATTATCAAAGAGTTTTCAATCACATTGAAGACACAAAAATTTCTATTCATTTCATTAAAGAGTATGAACATTACAATTTTCAAAAAGACATTACAAACTTCCTTTCTTCTTGTTGTCTTCTATCTTCTCCCCCTTTGACATCAGCAAAAAAGTAACATTAGGTGGAGGGAGGAGGAATGGGGATCAAGATGGTCTCAATATCTGACAATCTTTTGTCCATTGAAGTCAACTGAACTTCATTTGAGCTTGGATAGTTGAGAGTCTTGTATGTAAAAGATGTTCCATTCTCTCTGAATTCTCTGACATTGTAGCTTGATAGGCACTGAAATCAATTGACATTGGCTGTGAAGATGAAGAAGAGCCAGCTGACCAACCATGGCTATGCAAGGCTTTGAATTCCTTTTTCAGTTCAGACATCTCTTCATCAATATGAGTAGATAATTCTTCATGCTCTCTAAGTCATCTACCAGATGTGCAAAAGACAATCTTGTTTAGAGATCTGAGAAAGAGTTTCTTTGGTGTTGAAGACATCAGCTTGGAATTTGCCAAAATTCCCTTAAGAACTGTTTCCAATTGTTCCTGATGCTCTTTTAGCTCAACTGAAGCATCTGCCAATGTGCCAATCAGCCTGTTGAACCTTTGTGCTGCATGGTCAGAAGCTGCTTTTTATTCAATAAACTTGGCAGACATAGTGTTCTCCAACCTCTGAACCCTCAACTAAAAATTTTCTGTCATAGTCTGAATGGAGGTGTTCAAAGCATCAAATTTTTCATTTAAAAAAGTGTATAACTCTGGGGGAACAGAAGGTCCACCAAAGGATGTGGATGCTTGAGCTTGAGGTTGTGGAGAAAGGAAGGAATTTCAATTTCAGGGTTCAGGGAGGAGGAGGGTTGAAGTTGAGGTGAAAGTGGGGCATGAATGGGTACATCAACTTCAACTGCCACATGCAGCTGATCCTCATTCACTGGAGGCTGGTCCTCATGCACTTGAGGATGATTCTCTTGAGCTGGAGGTTGATCCTCTTGCACTGGAGGTTGATCCTCTTGAACTGGAGGCTGATCCTCTTGAACCACAGGGGCCTCTACTGCAGCTGGACCTCTCCGAACCTGATCACCCATAATCCTAAAGCCCATAAACTTTTGAACATGCTTGAAACAGTAAATGTTGGACTTAGGAATTTTCTGGGACTTCTCATTCTCAAGTGACACACCAAAGTGTTTAAAGACTAGAGTCAAATGGGCTGCATAAGGAAGTGATCTATGCAAATCTGCCCTAGTTGTCTCAGATATAATCTGGTACATGATGACATGGAGGTTGATCTTTATGTCCTTGTTCATGCAGTATATCACAAATCTTTGAATGTCAGTGAGTCTGTCCCTCCCACCACCTTGGTGTGTGATGATAGTGGTGAGAATATGATGGGTAGTCTCAACACAGGTGGAAAATTGTTTGTGTTGAATTTGGTAACATGAGTTTGCTTTGGATCAGACTCATCTGCTTGCAACCCAGTTAAGATTGTATAGGCTTCATGAAGGTCAAATTCAAAATTATGGTAGTCAGCTCCTTCATCTGGAATCTTAAACAAAGTGGCTGCTAGGTCTGTAGGCAAATCAATCTCAATCCCTTTGACCTTTGACTTGTAGCCCTCATCAGTGCATTCCAAATGCATGTAGAATTCCTAGACAAGTCTAGGGTACATAATGCGAAACTCTGAGATGAAAGATTGCCAAGACTGAAACTTAAAGAAATTGATGACTTCAGGAAAGGCAGCATTCAATTCACTGTCCTCTAAGTCCACTGCTCTGGGTTTCAAAATGATTTTTCCTTCACGAACTGACTTTGAAGGAGTTGCCTCAGAAGGTTGGGAAGACTCAGAGGATGAAGAGGATGACTGTTCAGAAACTTCAGAAGATGAACCCAGAATTTTCCTCCTAGGGTATGCAGACCCTCTACCTCGACCAGAAGATGAAGTTCTACCTCTCTTAGCAGATGACGGGGATGCAGAGGAAGGCCCTGGCTGCTCCGCAGGGTCATGGCGCCTCTTGCTTCTCCTTTCAGAGGGAGGAGCATCATCCGCCGGAATGGGCCTTGCCATAGCCCTGGACCTTGTTCCACGGCAAAGGGCCTGCTTGTGTGCCATGGAAGCAAGATGGATGGAATAGGAGAGGATGGAGAGTGAGGAATGAGGATGAAGGACAGGGATGGAATGGAGGAAGGAAGAGGTGGAAGAAGATGGATTCAAAGTCTGCCAGATTCAAAGAAGAGGACGGCCGTCGGGTCGACCTGGAGAAGAAAAGGGGTTTTAGGGTAAGCTACCCCGCAGGAACATCAAACCCTTAACCGACGCCCACGGTGTATATGACTCTGGCAGGGGGTCAGTGTCGACACTAGAGGAGATGAGTGTCGACCTGAGCGAAAGTGTGTCGACACTAGATGGAGTAGTGTCGACCTGGCCTGATGAAAATTTAAGATATGAGTGTGGGAAAAAATTGGTGAGCTTTGGGACATCTTTAAAATGATAAGCAATGGGTGGAATAATCATTTCAAGGATTTTTAAGAGGCTAAAAAATTCATTTGTTATATTTTGCAAAAATTCAACACAGTTCAAGTTTTACACAACATCCAACAGGATATGAGCATTCATTGACTTGAGTCAATAAAATGATGATTTGAGGGATATAATATATTGAATAATCAACTACAAAGTACCATATTCTTCAACTCCAAAGAAATAAAAACATCTTCTAGACTGAAAACAAGTGTGTTGAAAGTAAACAGCTTTTTAAAATAACTTGATGATGGATAGAGATGATTCTTTTAAACAATTCTCCAATGATATACATTTAAAAAAAAAAACTATCAAATGAGATAAATCTTGTTCACTCAAGAACTAATGTTTTTCACACACTATAGTTCCTGGATACTAAAGATTTATCCATAATCAAGTCTCAAGGGGTAAATGATGACCTTTTGACAAGAAAATATACATTTTTCAGATGCCAATATTTCCAGTTACTCAGTCATCATCAAAAAGCATAGGACATATTTATTTTGTTTTGAAATTGTTTTTGATTTTAATCCCCTTTGAACAGAGATAGCATTAGTGCCTCATGACATACATGGCACTTCATTCATTATGAAGGTGTGCAGTTTCTCTCAGCACATGTGCCATTGCTCTGTTGAATTATCAGATTTTGGAGAGTTTTTGAGAAAAGAATCACTTATATCCAACATCAGTTGTAAACAAAAACATGTTTAAAATCAAGGCACACATTATCCTTCAGTCTTTGAAAGAAATCTGAATTTCTATAGATTTAAAGAGTATAGATGAGAGTTGACAAATAAATATAGTAAATCACTCAAAGGATCATTTTGAGACTCTAGACACCTGAATGAGGACATCATGCAAGGAAATTGATGTAATGCAAGAAAAGTTTTGAATTTTGCAAAGGACATATTTGAATTTTCTAGCTCCCCTGAGATGAGGATTTCAACAACTTTTCATCAGAATAAGGATATGCAAGTTTTTGAAATCAGGAATAATTCTCTTTAAACAATAAAAGCTCCCCCTCAACAATTGCATTTTCATTTCTTGGTACTTGGCGGAGACATATACTCTCGCATAGTGAAAGTGTCCAGACAAGCATAACTTGTCCTTCTCCAAGTCACCATTTAATATACCAAGAAATTCAACACAATGTAAGTTGAAGAATTCATTGTCAAAAAGAAGTAGAAGTGAAATTGAGAAAGATATGATCAGTATGAATTGAGAAAGATATGATCAGTATGAATCAAGGAGGAAAATGATATGATGATGCAAAGAACTCCCCCTCAGAAGATGCCTAACACTCAACCCAATCCCAATGAGAGAGATTAAGAAAATGGACATTTACAAAACCAAGTTCTCTCCTTAAAGATGAGAATCTACTGTCAGGAGGGGTTTGGTGAAGATGTCAGCAATTTGTTTTTCAGTTTCTACGAAATGGAGTTCAAAAGATTTCTTTACTACCTCATCTCTCAAGAAATGATGCCTAATTTCAATATGCTTGGTTCTGGAATGCTGAATGGGGTTCTTAGACAGATTTATTGCACTTGTGTTATCACAAAGGATGGGAACACAACCTAAGTCTTGGTTATAATCAAGAAGTTGATGTTTCACCCAAAGAATTTAAGTTCCACATCTACCTGCTGCAACATACTCAGCCTCTGCAGTGGACAGAGCAACTGAATGTTGCTTCTTAGAAGCCCAAGAAATTAGGCACCCACCTAAGTACAAACACAAGCACTTGTGCTTTTTCTATCTAATTTACAACCAGCATAGTCAGCATCACAATAGGCAGTCAGATCTAACTTGCAACCAGCAGGATACCAAATTCCTAAATTACATGTTCCAACAAGATATTTGAAAATTCTTTTAACAGCTAGCATGTGACTTTCTTTAGGATTTGATTGAAATCTAGCACACAAACACACACAAACTGAATATCAGGTCGAGAAGTTGTAAGATAGAGTAGAGAACCAATCATACCTCTGTAGGTCTTTAGGTCTACTGACTTACCAAGTGAGTCTTCTTCTAGCTTAGCATTAATAGCAATTGGTGTGTTTGAATGCTTGAGGTTCTGAAAGCCAAACCTTTTCAGAAGTTCCTTGACATACTTGGTTTGACTTATGAAGATCCCCTCATGTGTTTGGTTAACCTGCAATCCCAAGAAAAACTTTATCTCCCATTAAACTCATTTCAAATTCATTTTTCATTTGATTTGAAAATTCAGTACACAGGCTTTTATTGGTTGATCTAAATATTATGTCATCAACATAAATTTGGACTGTAATTATTTGATTATTGACTATTTTGTGAACAATGTTTGATCAACATTTCCTCTAGTATATCCTTTTTCAAGTAAAAAGGAACTCAATGGTCATACCAAGCTCTTGGAGCTTGTTTAAGACCATAGAGAGCCTTATGAAGCTTGAAAACATGGTTAGGATATTTTTCATTTTCAAATCCAGGAGGTTGTTCAACAAAAACATTTTCCTTTATATATCCATTTAGAATGCACTTTTAACATCCATTTGATAGACTTTAATTTCATGGAGGATGCAAAAGTAAGGAAAATTCTAACTACTTCTAGTCTAGCTACAGGGGCATATGATTCTTCAAAGTCAATTCCAATTCTTGATTGTACCCTTTGCAACTAACCTAGCTTTATTTCTAATGACTTGACCAGATTCATTCAATTTGTTTCTGAAAACCCATCTAGTGCCAATGACTGATTAGTCACTAGGTCTAGGTACTAATTCCCATACTTGATTTCGTTCAAATTGATGAAGTTCATCATGCATGGCATTAATCCAATCAGAACTTGTTAAGCTTCATCAATTGACTTTGGTTCAATTTGAGAAATTAGAGCTAGTGGGTCTTCTTCAAAAGCATGCAGGAATGATAATCTAGTCCTAACTCTATCATGCAAATTGCCAACACATTATCCAATGGGTGATCTCTCAAAATTCGATGTTCAGAAATTACCTGTTGAGGGTACTTAAATCTGGAGCAACATTACCTGATCTACTTGAAGATGGTAACTGGATATTCAAGGTCTCACCAATGTCTTCAAGCTCCTCAACAGTTGGTGAAGAGTCCACAATGAAATCATCCTCTTCACTGTCTTGACTTTCCCTGCAAGATTTAGAACTATTAGTTGAAAAGGAATTTTCATCAAAAATAATATGAGGAGACTCTTCAACAGTTTTCTTTTTGAGGTGTACACTCTGAAAGCTCTTGACACTTCAGAATAGCCAAGGAAGATGGCTTCCTGACTTTTAGCATCAAATTTGTCAAGATTTTCTTTATTATTGTTGTGTACAAAACATTTGCACCCAAAGATTTTGAAGACACAGTTGGCTTTTTGTTTTTCAATAATCATAGGGGGTTTTTCTGATTTTTGGTCTGATCAAAGCTCTATTCAGAATGTGATTTGCTGTGTTTACAACTTCAGCCCAGAAGGATTTGGGCAAATTACTTTCTAAGAGCATGGATCTAGCCATTTCCACAAGAGTTCTATTCTTTCTTTCCACAACTCCATTTTGTTCTGGAGTTCTTGGTGAAGAAAACTTGTGAAATATTTGAAGTTCAGCACAAAGATCAGAAAAGGATTGGTTTTCAAATTCACCCCCATGATCAGTCAAAATATTTTTGATTTTATATGGAAGGTTTGTTAAGGCAGTGGTACAGAATTTCCTGAACTCAAGGCAAGTATCACTTTTGTGGGACAAGAAAATAACCCATGTAAATCTAGTAAAATCATCATTGATTACAAGCCCATATCTTTTGCCACTTAGACTTAGAATCCTTGTTGGGCCAAAGAGGTCCATGTGAAGTAATTCCAGTGGCCTAGATGTAAGTACCTCATTGAAGGTTTTAAAAGATTTCCTGGTTTGTTTTCCTTGGGCACAGATCCCACAAACTTGATTTTCACATTAGAAAAAGATTCAGGAAGACCCTTTACCAAATTCAACCTTAACAATTTATTCAATGTTCTAAAACTTGCATGGCCAAGCCTTTTGTGCCAAGTCCATGCAATTTCATCTTTATTAGCAACAAAGCAAAGATTTTCAGAAAAGTTTTTATTGAGGTTGATCATGTAAACATTGTTTTCCCTTTTTCCAAAAAATTTAATTTTATCAGTTGATGAATCAATTATCTTACAGAAATCAGATTCAAACACAACTTTGTGACCTTTGTCACATAGTTGGCTAATACTGAGCAAATTGTAATCTAGACCATCAACTAATAGAACATTATCAACAGAGTTTGAGGAAGATTGACCAACCTTACCAGATCCAATGATCTTTCCTTTATTTTTACCTCCAAAAGTTACTGAACCTCCCTCCTTCTCTATCAGGAATGAAAATTTGGCTCTATCTCCAGCCATATGTCGTGAACACCCACTGTCAAGGAACCACACATTTGAATTGGGTGCACGACCTTCCTACAAAAGTAATCAGTGGAGAGAAGATTTTAGTACCCAAACAGAGTTGGGACCATCAGAATGTTTGGACATGATTATCAAATCTTTTCTCACCCAAATTTGATTGTTTTTTTATATTTGTTTTATTACAGTGGTGTTCTCTTCCTTTTTCATTTTCTTCTTTCCTTAGGAATGACAACACCAGTGTTTTTGTTTTAGTAGGAGGGGAGTTTTTCATTTGAACATAAGATTTAGATGAGGAGTGGAATCCAAGGATTTTGTTGGTACATCAGAAAATTTGGATAGTAGAATTGGGGATGATACCAACATGGGTTGTTAAACCATTGGCTCCAAGAATTTGTCCAATCGGCTTGATATGCTGTCTTGGAGGTCCAAGGTTTTTTATGAACTTTTTCTTTTGGATTTTTCAAATTTTTATTTGAATTTTTATTTTGTGGTTTGTTTTTGTTGTTGTGAGCAGGTCGACCTTTCCTTGACAGGTGTCGACACAACAGCCACAGAATCCTTCTTCTGATGGACTGGTGTCGACCTGTCAGGTGACTGTGTCGACCTGGTTGCCTTGTTTTGATTCTGAGTTTTTGAGATTTTTGGTGTTTTGCTTGATGTTTGCTTAATTTCAGTGTTCTCAAGACTAGGACCTTTGACAAATTTAATCATGGTGCTTTATCCTTTTTCTCACCTGATTTGTCTTTCTTAGGTTTCTGTTTATTAAATCCTAGTCCATGAGAAATTGAGTTCATTTTGCTCCCAACAATGCTTCCAAGTTGTCCTTACCTTTTGTAAAGGTTTCAATGACTTCATCCTTTTCCTTTAGCTGGTTTTCCAAGGTTTTGATTTCTTGAATCTTTTGTTGTTTATCTTGGTTTTCCTTTTCCAGCTTTTCAGACAATTCTTTGAATTCATGGGTGGCTCTTTGAGAGGCTAGCTTAAGCTCATCAATCAAATTCAGAAGATTTTCTTTTTCTTCATTCAGTTCTGTTACTTCATTTTCTAGTTCACAAATTCTTTTGTTTGAGGATTGGTTATGGTAAATGTTTTCAATTTTCTTTTTGAGATGTTTATTTTTTTTCCTCATTTCAGTGTATTTTTCAACAAGTTCTGCATAAGCATCTTCCAATCCTCAACTGAATAGTCTTCGAAGGATGTACTTACCTTTCCATCAGAACTATTCGCCATGAAGCAGATTTCCTCACTTTCAGAACTTGAGGATTTTTCGTCTTCTTCCTTCTCACTTGAGCCTTCATCAGACCAAGTGGCTACCATGGCCTTTGGCTTCTTGAACTTGTGAAACTTCTTGTGCTTCTCCTTCTTGTTTTCAGGACATTCTCCATTCATATGACCTGGCTTGTTGCACCTGTAACAGGTGACAATTTCGTCAGATTTTTTATTCTTGTTAGAATTAGCATTAGAAAAGGAAGTGTTTCTTTTACCTGATGAGTATTTCTTTTTGCCAGAAAGTTTTCCTTTTCTATATTTCAAGAATTTTCTGAATTGTCTGGTCATGAGGGCAATCTCATCGTCATTTGACTCAGACTCATCAGAACTGGTTTTATCCTGACTCTTGTCTTTGTTATTAGATGAGGCCTTTAGAGCTACTGGCTTGGTTTTGATTATATGTTCTTCATTTCTCTTTAGATTGATTTCATATGTCATTAAAGATCCTATCAACTCATCCAAAGAGATTTTGGACAAATCTTTAGAATCTTCAATGACAGTGGCTTTTGTGTGCCATATTGAAGAGAGAGAACGTAGAATTTTTCTTACCAAGTCAGCATCCGTATAGTCCTTACCTAAGGCCTTTAGTCCATTGACTATGATCATAAACCTGGCAAACATTTCAGAAATTGTCTCATTAGATTTCATCATAAACAATTCATATTCAGAGACAAGAATGTTAGCCTTAGTTTCTTTAACCTGAGATGTTCCCTCATAGAGTAACTCAAGTTTATCCCACATCTCTTTGGAAGATTTGCACATTGAGATTCTCGAGTACTCCTTGGGGTGAACAGCACATTGAATCATATTCATGGCACTGTAATTCAATGTAGCTCTTCTTATCTGTTCCCTAGTCCAGGTTTCTTCCTCTCCCTGGTTCTCATAGGGGCCTACCTCCACTACTTTCCAGATTTCATAATTTTGGGCTCTAAGAAAAACTTGCATTCTATTTTTCCAATAAGAATAGTCTGTTCCATTAAAGAATGGTGGCCTATTAATAGAATGGCCCTCAGCTATGAACTCTATGGAATCCATTTATTAAAAATATGATGCAAAGAAGGAAACACTTAGAAAATAAACAAGCAAACAATAAAGACACACAGAACACTCAGAAATACTCAGATCAAGTGTAAACCCGCTCTGATACCAATTGAAGGATCGAGAAATGATGAGGACAAGATCAAGAAGGGGGGGTTGAATAGATCTATGCCTACTAATGCGGAAGCTTAACCAATTTCAAAACTCTTGAATCAGAGACAACTTGAAAAACACATTTCACAGATCTGAAGATGAATTAAGTGAGTTGTGCAAACTGAGTGTGTTAACACATTGATTAGATGAATTCAAACGATCTTATGCATGCATCTAACGAAGGGTAAATTCAAACCACAATCAGATCAATGCACAGAGATTTTTAGGTGGTTCGGAAATCACACCATGTGATTCCTACATCCACCCCTCACACAGTGAGGATCCACTAATCAACCTGGGTACAACACACCCACTGGAGCCTGACAACTCCAGCAACTTGAGTTTACAACTCACACAACTCTAGAGTAGGACTACTCTAGAACCCTGAGCAAGACTGCTCAACTACAACTTGAGTATGACGACTCAAAACCACTGAGCACGACGGCTCACAAACAACTTGCTAGAAAAACACAAGACTCAGATCCTCTAGTAACAGATCTAGTCCAACAAGAGTTAATTCATGAGACTTATGCAACAACCCATGCACAATCTCATAATCACTCAGAAGAGAAAAGGAAAATGAGAATTGTATCGATGAGCTTTTCTCTTCAGATGTACTCCCTTATAGAAGGTCGAATTGTGAAGAGCTTTGATCTATGGAAGTTCCTGGGCGATGCTCTACAATTTAATCTTCAGGATCTTCCTTGAATTCTTCACAAGAGTCGGCTTCTACTTGATCTGCTTCCTTGAGGTGATCCAATTGCTTCTTCAACGATCAATTTCTACTTCTCATGCTTGAACAGATGAGAATTTGGCTTAAGGAAGCACCAGGAAGACAAGAACAGGGAGGAGAACTCTTCTGGCCGCCAACGGGATTTCAGGAGGCTCTGAGATGGTTCTTTCATGTTGGATGGCCAATTGGAGGGTATTTATACCCCTAATAGTCCAAGTGTACCCTTGGGGGTTGTGGGCACACGATCCAAGGCTAATCCAACAATTCCCTAGGGTGCCACGTGTCCATGACAAAATTTAAGTCACAAAGATTCCGGAGTGTGTCGACCTGCCCACAGGGTGTGTCGACACACTGTCCCAGATTGGGCAAAACAGTTCCCTGGGAGAGGCAACTAGTGTCGACCTGAGATCATCTCGTGTCGACCAGCTGTAGCCATCTGAAAAATAGGCCTTCTGGGAAGGCTTTCTAGTGTCGACCTAACTGAATTTGGTGTCGACCTGAGATAGAAGCCTGTTAACATATTTCTCTGGGATCTGTCTCTAGTGTCGACCTGCCCTGGTCTAGTGTCGACACTAGATGACCATTTCTCCATCTTTTACCTTAGGGCTTGGAGCATTGTGTCGACACCAGTGTGAGGTGTGTCGACACCACCCTTGCAATAAATGTTTGTCTCTGAGAAATAAACACATAAATCATTAGTTAAATGTAATATCATGAATATAAATGATAAATGTGCTTGGAAACATGCTTTTTGAATATTGGTATTTCAGGTGTGATGTATTTCACATGTTTCAATTTTTATGCATTAAAATCACAGCTTGTCATCATCAAAATATGAGGGGAAATGAATTGTATTCACACTCAACCCACACCTAACACCCATGATACCTTTTAGGGATCAACATGATCCAAATGGCTATTAGAAGTTTGCTCTTGTCTTAAATCACGCCGGACCTCTGGACCTGTGCGTAACATGGCCAGTGGAAGGTAGTGAATTCCACCTAACTGCCAACACCAAGTGCGCGTGTTGTGCAGCTGCTACTATCGCTCGTTTACTCGACGTTTTATGTGCATTGACCTATAGTTTTCGTCTATACTCTACTCGCTCGTCTATTTACACTCTCTCTACTATCTCGTCTATTCATCTAGTATTCTCATCTATTTCTTGGAACTCTCTATTGACCATTAATGATTGTCTAAAGATAAACAACATAACCAATGCCAGCGTAATAGGGCCCGATCTGGTCCTGGGGAGAGCGCCCGAAAGTGCCATTTGCCCGCGGGAGTTAAATGATCAGGATGTCGGCATTACATCCAAGTGCCATACTATAAAGATTAATCTATGACAATCAAAACAAAGTGTTATATTCTCTCGTTGTCTATTGACGAAAAAAGTTCTATATTCTCTCTCGGCTATCTGCGGATAACCAAAGTGCCATTACTATCTCGATTGACGAAAGTTAATCAAAAGTGATATATTCTCTCGATGTCTTTGACAAACAAAAGTGCTATATTCCCTCGTTGTCTATTGATAACAAAGTCTATACTCTCTCTCGTCTATCTACGGATAACCAAAGTGCCATTACTATTTTGATTGACGAAAGTTAATCAAAAGTGCTATACTATCTCGATTGATAAGAAAATCAATCAAAGTGCAATTTACTCTCTATATGGCCAACAACTTTTTCTCGCCTTGCTATACATGTTGCTTGCTATTGCTTGACATTGACGTTATTTGCCATCATGTTGTTATCGTTTCTGTCATGACTTGACTTTAATTATCGTGCTATACTTGATTCATCTGCTATCTGAACCACGTTACTTGTGCTATTACTTTCTCGACTTTACATGACTCGCACTATCATTTATTACTATGCCTTTTAAAGCACTAATTATTTAAAGCCTACTTGATTCACGAGATTTAAGTCCTACTGGGCGTTATCGCTCACCCTTCGTTATTTGTTATTGTGTCTCAAGTAAGCTAGATGACGTTACACACACCAATGGGACAGGACTCGAGTGTTAAGCAACCCGGAGTCAATGACAAAGTTACCCTAGCACAATTGGAGTCTAGTAGTTATTACTTTCGGTTTCTTTTCCAATGTAATGATGTCAATGAGCTCAATGTAGTGGCTCCAAATTAGTGGTTGTAATAGTCTTAGTGAATTTCAATGAAATGAAGAGTTTATTCCAATTATTGTTCCTTAGATGCTCTGAATCATTTAACTGTTGTACATTTTACTCTACTATGTACTTTTCTCACATCTCCCCGATTTATTCCACTGCTAAATTGGCGGGGCGTAACACCTCGTTCACCTTCATTCTCTCATCCATCAAGTCGGTAATAGATAGAGAAGGACCGACCCGGTCCCTGTACCTCTGCAAGAACTTCCTCTGCACAGCTTCAAAATCCTCGACATCGGCGGGTTCTAAAGAGTAGAACCACTCTAGGGTGGGCCCATCTATAAATCTTCGGAATAAGAATGCAAGGGCACGATTGTCATTCTGCCAGAAAGATGATTCATACATGAATTCCTTAATGTGGACAAATGGATTGCCACTACCATTGTAGCGACGGTAGACTGGCAGTTCAGAGGGGGGAAGATGAAAGACTAGCATAGAAGGGAGAGACAGCTCTATGGAATCTTTGGGTGCGGACACCCTTTTCAAATCCTGCTCTAAATGGCTCACCTTGGCCAAGAGGGCTTGGGTGAGTTGATCAGAAGATGGTTTTGGAGGCACCCCGGAAGAATGTGGTTGAGGTGCACTCACCTGGACAGAATGGTAACGGGGAGGGGCGCCAGCGGGTGCAGAAGCATGGGCCAGAGCCCGAAGGGGGTAAATGGGCCTTCCACGTAGGGGCTTGGCCGGATAAGAGTGGGCCTCCCAACAGGACTGTGAGGGCGAGAATGTGTAATTGAATTGGCCCGCGAGGGGGCAGGGGAGGCTTGGACTATCGGGTCGCGAGTGGGTTCAACATAGAAGGCACCCATGTTTGGGTGGAGAGATTGAATGGGTTCGGGGATTGATTTCCCCTTTAAATCAGCTTGAACTTCTTAGAGTTGGGAGGGTTGGAGATTCTGGAGGAGGTCCACTAGCTGGGACAGATCAATAGAAGCAGAGGCATTTCCAGCAATATGCCTCGGGGAGTGGTGGGGAGACTGTGAATCCACCGCATGGACTTGCAAAGTGGATGGATCAATATGTGGGAAATTGGGGAGTTGTGCAAGTGGTTCCATAGAATCATAGACCTCATTATATACATCCTCATGGTAACCCATATTCACGTACTCGGCCATTCCAAGGGATTTGCCTGACGAAGCAACATGGATATTAAGCGCAAAAAGTTTATTAACAACAACTACTTAAACAAGTTTGAGAGAAGAAGTTAATGGCTTTTAATCAAACACTTGGGGATGCTTACCCCCAATTGATTATTTCAGTATGATTCAAGGTGTATTTTATTGCAATGGTTTCACTTCAATGTAGGTAAGAACCTAGATGGGTAAGACAGAACTTCGGGTTCACTAAGCACACTCCTTTACAATAATGGGTACTCTAGCACGGGTCTCAAGTATGGTACAACCTGCTCAGTCCACCGTGGGGGAATCCACGGGGTACGGAGACTTACGGTGGTCCCGATGAGGATTCTCTAGTCTAATAAGACGGAATGCCCAATGGAGAGATAGCCCTCACCGAGAGAGGTGTTTGGATCCTAGTGTAAGGAGAGAAGGAGGTCCCCCGCCGAAATATGCCCTGTAATGCAAAAGAATGCAAGAGATGACATCAACCCAGCTCTATGTGAATAGAAAGAAACGCGACGAGTTCAGTCGTTGTGCTTCAAGCTAAATCATGACCGTTCAGTCGGTCGCAGATCTAATAGCTCGCAGAAGTTGTAAGACCCGCGACAACTCCCTCCGGAGTCTGTCACAAATCGCGACGAGGTAAACTGTAGCACAACAACCAAAAATGTGATGTTTGAACACATCGCGATTCAAAAGGCAATCGAGAGTTTTAATGAAAATAGTAAATCAAAAGAGCATGCCACTCAACCAATCAATTAGAACAAAGTAAGAGTCAAATCAAGATGCTTTCTTCAGGTAAAGGTAAGTAAATGGGGAAGGGAGCAAGATGATGATTTTTTTAATTAAACTTTATGGAGCAAGAAGATAGACACTAACACAAATTGGTAATGGCGGAGGGATCTCAAAGGAGTACCGCATCGGGTACGAGGGAAGGGGAGTTGTACCGCGTTGGGTACGAAGGGAGGGATGCACGTGGGTGTCAAGAGGAGGGGCACGTGTGGGTGCCGAAGGAGAGGTAACCACAACTAAAATAAAAGATGTCCCACAGTGATCTCCAATTTGTGAATGTGCTTTTCGTTCAAAACACTCCAAAAAGAATGATTAAAAAAGAGATAAATGATAAGCATGGAAGAAGAAAGGAGAGAAAGTGTGTGTGCATGAGGATGGAGTGTGATCGCCAGGTACACGAGGGTACCGAAGGAGTGAGTGAGAGGCAGAGCGTTACTTACCTTCACCCAAAGATCGTGGGAGTTGAAAAGCGGTGGGTTGACTTCTACTCCTCCAACCGACCGGCCGGCAGAGGACTTTAGCGTCGCGGTTACCTTGCAAAAATAAGAAACAAGCAAATATGTGAAAGAATAATTAGTCTAAGTTACATAGCATGAAATTTCAAGAAATGTAAGAAAAATGCACTTGCATGGGTATGAACACACCTTATGGAGGTGGTGTTAAACCCCTAAAAATGTAGTTGTGGAATGAAATGAAGTGAGTGAATGATGGAAGAATGCACTAAAATGAAGTGAAAAGAACTAAAGGTGAGAATGGAGAATCTGATGGGATGAGAGCCCGCTGCTATGAATGGACAAAGTGGAAGAAGAAATCTCCTCCTCCATGCTCCAGGTGCTTGAAAGGTTGAAGAAGACTCCGATGGATGAAGATTTGAAGTAGCTTGGAGGGAGGACGATCCTTCTCTTTAAGCTCAAAGTCTGACTCTTCAGTGTGGCAAGGCTTCGCCGTAGTGCTTGGGATCTGTTCAAAACAATGGCTTCGGGGGTCTTCTTATAGGGGTAAATTTGGTAAATTGCGATGGACACAGTGGTTGCCTATTAATGTGAATCACGACCGACCAAAGTGTCGTGTTTAACAAGATCCATTTACTTCAATTAAGCCTTTCCAAACATCGATTATAGCAGGTTTTAGAATCGCGACGACATAGACCGTCGCATTAAAAACACTTCCAATACCGATTGATTCTTTCCAAATTTAATAAATGGAAATGTTGAATCGCGACGACAAGAGTAGTCACGTATTTGAAAGAATCGATCTTCTGATGGAAATCAATCTTCATACAATGGAAGGTTAGAAACTCAACGAACTAAGTGGACGCGATTCTAATTGGCAAGAAAATCTTTTCAAAAACAATTTTTGAATTTGCCATAAATCGAAATTGGAAACTCTTAAACGTGACAACTTTACTGGACGTGATTCAAAACATAGCAAGCGCCAGAAAAAGAATTGTGATAAGCGACAGTTTGACCCGTCGCGGATCTAACTTATAATATGCGACCACTGTATCCGTCGCAGATCAACTGTGCACAAAGGACCCCTTTATAGCCCTACAAAATTTCCTTAAAATCCTAGAAAATTTTGAGGAAATAAGAAAAATCACTCAAGAGGTTAATTGAAGAGAGCCACTTTGAGGCATTGTAGTATAACATGAAATGTACTCGGTATGTTGTCAAAATTGGCGTGTCTACAAACATCTCTTAATTATATTTCTTTTATCTCCTGTAGGCTAAAATGTCGTCAGGAAATCCATTACGTGACATATTGGATGCCAATCGTTTGACAAACCCTAACTATTTCGATTGGCTCAGAAACCTGAAGATTGTCCTCAGGTCTGAGCAAATCACCTATGTTCTGGATAGTGAGGCCCCTGCTGAGCCGACATCAGATGCCCCTGAAAGAGAGATGATTGAGTCTGAGAAGTGGAAGCAAGATTCTACCATGGCACAATGCTACATGCTTGCCTCAATGAGCAATGTGTTGCAGAGGCAGCATGAAGACATGGATGCCAAAGCCATCTTGCTCCATTTGAAGGAGCTATTTGCTGAGCAGAACAGAACTCAAAGATATGAGATATCTAAAAGTCTGTTCAGAGCAAGGATGGCTAAGAAATCTTTAGTACAGACTCATGTATTGAAGATGATAGAGTGGATTGAGAGGTTAGCTGTGCTTGGGGTTGAACTCCCCAAGGAAATGAGCACAGACCTCATCTTGCAATCACTTCCAGACTCATACTCTATGTTCATTGTTAACTTTAACATGAACAAGATTCAGGTCACTTTAGCTGAGTTGCTTAACATGCTCAAGACTGCTGAGGGAAACCTTCAGAAGGAAAACCTCAAGTCATTTTAGTTGGTAAGACCAATAGAAGAGGAAGGCAGTTTAATCCTTTAAGAAAGGAAATCAAAAGAAGCATGTTAAGTCAAAGCCAGCTCAGAAGAAAAATAAGGACACAGGAGATGAAAAGGGCGAGTGCTTCTATTGTCACCAGAAAGGTCACTGGAAGAGGAATTGCAGGCAATACCTTAAGGACAAAGCTCAGGGAACAATGAAGTAAGGTGAAGCTTCAGGTATCTATATGATAGAGTTACACTTGATAGTTAGAGATTCTACATCATGTGTATTAGATACTGGATGTGCTTCTCATATTTGCAATGATGTCCAGATGCTGACAAGTAGAAGGAAGTTGACCAAGAATGAGATGGAGTTAAGGCTAGGAAATGGCGCAAAGGTTATGGCAAGCTCTGTGGGGACAATGAACCTTAAGCTCCTATCTGGAGATGTTCTATCTTTAGAAAATTGTTATTATGTTCCTAGCATAATAAAGAACATCATTTTTGTTTCATGTTTAGACAGAGTTGGATATATGTTGACAATAAAGAACAAATGTTGTCCATTTATCTCAGTAATAATTTGATTGCTACTGCATGGTCAATGGTTTATATCTATTGGATGTTTCTTATCGTGATCTCCATCTTGATATGGCTCTTAAGAAGAGCAAGAATAGTGTGAATCAATCCTACTTGTGACATTGTAGGCTTGGACATATTGGCGAAGGTAGACTCCAAAAGTTGCATCATAATGGATATTTGAGTCCATTTGATTATGAATCATTTGCTACTTGTAAGTCTTGCCTCATGGGTAAAATGGCTAAATCTCCATTTATTGGACATGGAGAACGTGCCAAGGAGATATTAGAGATTATACATTCAGATGTATGTGGCCCTATGTCTACCCAAGCCAAGGGTGGCTTCTCATACTGTAACGACCCACTTCCACCCGGTACGGTTATACCAACCCACATCGGATGAGAGCAAGCCGCTACAGGAGAGAAAACCCCAACAAGTAACAAATGGGCTGAGATATACATAAATAGATAACACTATTGCAACGAAGATTAAACAATTCTTATTCCATCAACTTTATCAACCACATTCCACAGTCCATATAGTCCAAGAGAGAAAATGACATAACATAAAAAACATTAACATGTAGCCAGTTCCAATTACATATCCAAGTTCAAATTACAAATTACATACTGGAAATAAATTACAAGTCTTCAACTATACTCCACGCTCATCGCCGGATCTTGCTATCTCTTCGGCTTAAAAATTTCCTGAAATGTTTAGCAAGGGTGAGTCTACATAATAGACTTAGCAAGTAACTTAAAATTCAAACCATGCACTTATCAAACATGCTTTCTAGCAATTTAATACTATTAATTCGTTAGAATTCAGCAATTTAAATTCATACATGCTCATGCTATAACATAAATGAATAAACATGGAATCATATTAAATAATTCATCTAACACATGTAGAACAATAATCTAAACATTGATACTAATAACATGGTATCACTAACATGAGTACAAACATACAATCACATGCTTGCATACTTTGTTCTAATCATTTCGCAGTTCTACACATTTAATCATGGAAATATGTACAATGTAAGTAACACTTCTATCATGATCTCTAACTCACTTAACATGCAATTATAACATTTTACTCTACATTTAGCTTGCTGTTTTTATAGAAAATTTATTACATTCTCATGGCACTTGCATATAGATCACATTAAACTACACAACATAATACTAAACATATGTACATCAAGTAATTATAATTCATGGAAATGGAAACATGCACCTACACTTGGTACTAAACATAATATCACTTTTATCATTTGACAAGTATCATATTAACACATGCACACCAAGGAATGATCTAATTCATGGGTACGATAACACACATTCATACATGGTACTAGACAGGATATCAATTTAACAATATTAACATTTACACTGGTACTATTTTCTCATGACATGCACACATGTACTTCTCCTTGGCTTTCTCATACACTTACTTTCACTCTATCACACATTCACTTACACACATTTACACTTTACACATTCACGTATCACATGGTTTTCATATAGTTTTCACGTTATACTTATGTTCATTCTTGCACAATGCCAAGACACAGCCCACCACCACTAGACGATCATATAGCACATGCACATTCACATTCATGTACTTAATCATCAAACTTAAGCACTAAGCATAGCAATCAAGTCTTGGTTCCTGCAGAAACCGGGAGAAGCCCTCTCCACCATTACCAGTGGAACTTGTCTACCTCCAGGATTTCACAAGCCTCTTATCCAGGGTATCACAATTTTAACAAGCCCCTTATCTAGGGTATTACGATTTAACAAGACCTTATCTAGGGTATCACATAACATTTTTGAGCTTTCCCGTAGGACACTACTACAATACAGCTCCAAGCATCTAGGGTGGCAGTGTCTTATGGGCACATTTCAATTATCTTATCACATTACACATTTCACCCACACATGCATTTATTCTCTCACTTCCCATGCACATACACACACATGCGTTATGAAATATAACTTATCACATTTAAACTCTCAATCAGTCATAAACAGTAATTGACAGTAACTAAATCATGATGTTAATCACATTCTAAACATGATTGAGACTTGATATAAACATGGTACAGTAAGCTTCATTATTTTATAACAATGTGCACAGTACTCAGAATCATATAAAATTTTAACTACAATTCAATTATAGCACAAAGAAAATATCTGTAATTTTTCAAAATTTTCGGAGTAGTAAAACCATTTTTAATAATTCTCATAGATTTCATGAAATTTAACAAGATAATTCATTTTAACATGAAAGGCAGTGAACTACCTGTTCTAATAGTCCTAAAACATGCATACATGGATACTGAGTTCATGCTAATTTTCTGAAATCATAACCTACATCGATTCTAATTTTTCCGCATCGAACTCTATCAAATCATGCATTTTTCATCTTAACAGAAATATTATAAATAACAATTATCATTTAAAAATAATCACTACCTCATGCCATAGCTGCACACTATGATTATGAAATCTGGCAAATGGATGTGAAAACCGCCTTCCTTAATGGGAACCTTGAGGAAGATGTGTATATGATACAACCAACGGGTTACACATCTAAGGAGTTTCCAGAAAAAGTGTGCAAGCTACAAAAATCCATATATGGACTAAAACAAGCCTCCAGAAGCTGGAACATAAGATTTGATGAGGCCATTAAATCTTATGACTTTATTAAGAATGAGGATGAACTTTGTGTGTACAAGAAAACAAGTGGGAGTGTTGTCACCTTTCTACTTCTTTACATAGATGACATTCTACTCATTGGGAATGATGTGGCAATGCTATCCTCAGTAAAGATCTGGCTGTCAAAGAACTTCTCCATGAAAGATTTGGGAGAAGCATCCTACGTATTGGGAATACGGATCTATAGGGATAGATCAAAAAGGATGCTTGGTTTAACCCAATCTATGTACATAGATAACATTGTTAAAATGTTTGGCATGGAGAATTTCAAAAGAGGACTCAAACCAGTGAGACATGGAATTCATCTCTCTAAATAACAGTCTCCTAAGACTCCTGAAGAGAGGGTAGTCATAGATAGAGTTCCTTATGCTTCTGCCATAGGATCTACCATGTATGCCATGCTATGTACAAGACCTGATGTAGCTTATGCTCAAAGTGTTTCGAGCAGATTTTAGGCTAATCTGGGTCAGGAGCACTGGAAGGCTGTGAAATGTATCCTAAGATACTTGAGAAGGACTAAGGATACATTTCTCGTTTATGGAGAAGGTGAATTGAGACTCCGAGGCTTCACTGACTCAAGTTTTCAGTCAGACCTAGATGATAGCAAGTCTACATCTGGATTTATTTTTTGTCACATCTTGAGAATTACGCAGTGAATATTAATTCGAATAATTCGAGTCGATATTCCGAGACGTGAACAGTCGACAAATAAGCCTCTAGCTAGCACGCACTAAGTGTATAACAACACAACATCATCATAGGGTCCAAATATTGAACTCAATGAAAATTGTATTCAAATCTCATCTCATTGTATCAAAGTGGAAACCAATACAACTCTTTAACTATGGTGTAACAGGACTAAGACTCAATAAAGAAAAAGTACATTATTCCTCACTTCCTACTACATGAATCTAACACTCAAAGCAAACCAACTATAGCTAGACACATAGTTGGAACGCTCATCACTCGGATGCATTCCCATCCTCGACTTGCTCCTCTTCTTGAATTTCATAATCACCTAGAATGGTTAAAAGTAGGGAATGAGCAAACTAGCCCGGTAGGATTTATATCTCATTGTACGGGCAATGATATAAGTGATTTGCAATTTAGAACTAGGTAAGCACAATGAATGTCATGATATGCATGTACGAATAAAACTCATTAAAACATGATACATGAACAAGCTAGATAGAGTGATCATGATAGAGCAAGATCTAGAACGATATAACACGCAAGATATTATCAATAGTGAGGCATGTAACAAGCACGCAAGATATCACTTTAATTGCAATAAATGCAGAATGGCCATATCACGCAAACAAGCAGCACAATCATGTAACACTTAATCAAGCACGAAGACACTAATGTGCACTAAGGATCTATGCCACTTTGGAATGCGCACTAGGACACGTGTATGTGATTATTGTATCTAGCATTCAACACGCAAGTACTCCCAGCGCAGATGCAATGCCAGTAATTATCTTACCCCATGGTTAACAGTATATTTATGACTCTCCATCATTGGGGCTAGACTGGAGCCCATGGACACTCGCCGTTCCCAGTCAGCATCTCATTTCAATTTTAAATGTAGATACCCATAGTCATTAATGGCCAATAAGAGTTTCAAGATGTAAGCATGTGTAACGTCATGTTCATGATGATGATGAGAATAAGAAATAAGTAATTGTAAACATGATTTCATGATACCATAGTCAAGAGATAATTTCGGCAGCATAACGGTGCACTTTATACTTTAGTTCACTCTTTACATTAATGGCTTAAGTCCAGATTTCAAATCACACTCGCGAGAACAAGAGAAGAGAGAAAGTGCACGCTATATCCAGGGAACTTCAATGGTACAGCCAACTCGGTCTCCATGAGGGAATCCACGGAGTACGAAGATTTACGGAGGTCTTAGAGAAAAGGTTGCTAGTCTACCGATACGGAATGACCGATAGAGAGCTTCCAAATCCCCAAGAAAGGGCTGCATAGATGTACAAGTGTGTAGTGAACACGTGTCTCAATCCACAATCCACCAGTTTCCAACTTGCGGAAAGCATTTAACATGATAACATGAGATGAAACTATGCACTTTAACTAAACATTGATTGCAATATTTTAAGATGACAATTATCATTTTAAACAAGCTATAATGGTAAGAAGAGTAAATCACTAGTTGCATGAATGGTCACGTCGTTAAAGAGCAATTAAAATAACATTCGTGTAATTATAGCTTTTAATGGTTAATTACTTTAAGTCATTAAACAGACTTCATGAAATGATCAGAACCGAGACATGCAAATCATGCACTTAATACCATGTTAAACAGTCCTTGGGTAAGCCTTAAAATACGTGTCCTACACAGTGGACGCACTTCATAACGCAGTGCACAGTCAAAACAAGCGAAATTGTGAAGAAGGTAAATCGCGTCCACCTATGTGGCCGCCATTTGATGTGAATCACGTGCCGACGCATTCATAAAAAATCGTTAAATATGGCAATGGGCGGGAAAACCACCTGAATCGCGTCGGGTTATACCGCCGCGGTTCAGACATGCACAGACTCCCACGCGGCGAGAAGTCTCACGCGGCCCGTTGACTAGTCAGCGCGAGAATCGCTTCGGATCTAGTGGTTGTGATTTACTGAATCGCATCGGCCAAGGTCGACGCGATACCAGGCGATGGAAATCACGTCGCCTGGTCCGGACGCGGTTCAAACCTCAGCCCGAAAACGTAGAAAACTAAGAAACACAGGGCTCGATCCATGCAACGCTTATATCATCTAAACTAGGACTTTTGGGACAAAAGTGTCAAAATAAAAGTTGTTGGGAACATGGAATAGGAGAGAACTATAAATTTTAAATGATTTAAAACAGCCTCGGGATGTGTGATAAATTGACAAGAATGTAAAAAATCCCTAACATGCGCGACTTTGGCAAAACGCCTATACTCAAGATGTACTTTTTGGAATTCGATGAAACCACTTGGACATGAATGTAGACTTGATGCTATACACATTAGTATATACTTTATTAATATTTGGCCCAAGATCACCTACCTTTTGGGTTGGAGAAGTCACATTTTTCCAGAAAACCTGTGTTCAGACCACTTGGAGGAGAACGCTTATTGTACCCGATCCACTAAATGAAAAATAGTCAAACCAGTGGGATTAGGAACTAGACTTGACCCTCTTTCCAGAGGTATAAGTCTTGCACTATTTGGTTTAGGTTTGTCCTACCTTTGGTCGACTCCAAGGAAAGCTATCTGCACAGGTTGATGCAGAATGCAATGGGGAAGAAGAAGGGCTTGGTGTGCTGATCTCCTGCTCCCCAGCCACCAAGAGCTCTTCCACATGACCCCAACAAGATGTATAACTCTTCCCCTAGGGTTTGGTGGAGAGTATTTATGCATCTATGGCTTTTGGAAGTCATATTGCAACAAGGAGAGAAAGTTGCGGTTTTGGCATGCCTCCTTCCATGTTTTGAAGATCTCTTCCCCCAATAGAGTGTCTTGGCCATCAAGCAACCTCCAAGGATGGCTAGGCACGAATTTGGGTTGCCAAGAGAGCATTATTGCATCCAATTTTTACCCTAATAACCTCCTTCCATTTTCAGCTCAATTAGGGTTGCGAATTTATGGGTATTTTTCATGCTCCATTTGATTTTTGGACCAAAAGTGATCCATTGGCCCAATATCAATAATGGGTCATCAATATATAATGTTAGAAGTCTCTCCAATATTTTTATTTAATTTATGGTCGTGTCGTATTTCCGTGTTAACGGTTTTCCGACTTAGTTTCCTAATTTGGATAATTAGTCATGTTGTGACGTACACTTGTCCAATTGGATTTTTCGTTGCATGAATTTCTTCGTGGACATTTAGGACTAATGTTTGGGGTTGATTTATAATTTTTATAGAATTTTTTGATGTGTTCTTGCAGGTACGATAGTGGTACATATGTTTTAAATACTCTGATATTATGGAAATAATTTATTTCCATTTATTCAAATTTTATTTAATAAATTTTCCGAGGTGCTACATTTTTACTCTAAATGGAGGTGCGGTTTGCTGGAAGAGTTCCAAGCAAGAAACAACTGCAGATTAGACGACTGAAGCTGAGTATATTGCTGCAGCTGAAGCTGCCAAGGAAGCAGTGTGGTTGAAGAAATTCATCACCGATCTTGGCGTCGTTCCTTCTATTCCGATACCATCCCACTGTTGTGTGACAACAATGGAGCAATTACACAAGCCAAAGAGTCGCAGTCTCATCAGAAGTCTAAGCACATTCTGAGGCGCTTTCATCTGATTAGAGAAATAATTGCCAGAGGAGATGTTGTGGTGGAAACGATTCCATCAGCTGACAATGAAGCAGATCCACTAACAAAGCCTTTAGCTCAAATTGTGTTTGAGCGTCACCTGGCAGCTATGGATTTAGTGCATAAAGGTGATTGGCTTTAGTCCAAGTGGGAGATTGTTAGTCTTAGGTGGACAACAAGCTAATATAATATTGTATCATCTTGTTCAGTTATTAATAAAATGGATTTTGTTTATTGTTTTACTATGTTGGTATTATAATAAAGTCCATGAACATGTGCAATAGTGAGTAGACTATGATGTGTGATCATACTAATGAGACTACTCACTCAATAAGCACATATTCTAAATGTGCTTATTCAGTGGATACCTGAGAAGAACATCAGATATCCGGTTAGAATAGTATGTTTACTCCCGTTCATATGATGAGGATGACTAATCTCATAGTCATGTGTGTGGAGACACGAAGGAGAAACAATAGGTGCTCCTTAGAGAAAGAGTTCACTGAACTGATCCAATAGAATCACTGGATGGTATTGTACCTAGATGTCAATCAGAAAGATTCTATTGTCACAGTTGTGTAGATGGTCTTTAGACCTGAGACACAAAAGACACATTGTTGGTGGACTTCTGTGTTTTGAGCTTGGCCTATGAATCTCTATCCAAGAGATTCTAAATAGTCAAAGTTTGGACATAACGGAAGACCTTCGATGGGGATTGAGTGGTCAACAAGGGATCATTTTCCCTCGGTACACAGAGGGAGAATACTTAAGGGAACGATGTAATGGAGTCCCTGGCCAAGGCAGACAAAATATCAAAAGGGAGTTTTTTTTATATTAATCTATAGCATCGGATCTCAGTGGGACAACAAGTTAGGATTTGACAGTATACCATATCCTAAGTTGTTCCAAGAGTATTGTGCAAATGAGAGATTATATCTACACGGCAACTGATGACGGAAAGGTTCCTTGTGAGGGTTGTAGAACCCCAATACCTTCCAGGTTCACATGGTGTTACTTGGCACCCAACATGTTCGGAGGCCCAAATGAGTCGGCTAGATAAAGTTGATTCAGATTATTAATTAGCTAATGTGAGATATTAACTAATTAATCAAGTTAGTAAGGGTTACTAGTTTATTGGGCCATTAACTGGATTGATACTTAGCCTAGAGGGTCACACGCAAAAGGTTTTCAGGTGACAGTCTAAATATATAAAGATCAGGGGTTTTTGTGAAAAACTACCATCTCTATATAATGATGTGGTGGGACAACCCTGGCCAAGCATCAGGTCTCTCTCTCTCTCTCCTCTCTCTCTCTCTCTCTCTCTCTCTCTTCTCTCTCTCTCTCTCATCTCTCTCTCTCTCTCTCTCTCTCTCTCTCTCTCTCTCTCTCTCTCCTCTCTCTTGCGCCACATATGTCATGGAGATCGGCACGGATCCAAGCTCTCTCTTCGAGCGTTGCGGAACCAGAATAAGCGGGTGTGGATCGTCGCGAGGAAGACCGCGTGGACACCTCTAGAGGCCGATGGCTGAACAGCTTGTGGCGTCACCTCTACGGAATCATACGAACGCAGATCTGATTCCATACAAGGTGATTTCGACTACCCGATAGTCCGATTTGTGAATCCCAAAACTGATCAAGATCAAGTTTTAAATCTATTTTTCCGCTGCATTTTCTTGATCTCGGGTCACAGTAGATCCTAACACCCATAGCATCCAAAATATTGCTTTTTTAACAAGCTTCAGCACAAATCTTCCCTTAGACAGTACCTCGACATTCCTATTTTTGCAGAGTGGCGAAAGATCGTGCATTTCAAACATCTGCTTGACAATATATGTGCAAGGATCAGCTCATGGAAGGCCAAGTTCTTATCGCAGGTAGGGCGGACTTGTCTTATCAAATCTCTTCTGCATTCTATTCGCATTCATATAGCTAGCGCTATTTGTCTTCCTAAATCTGTCATAAGTGCCATGGAAAATCTATTTGCTAACTTTTATTGGGTTGAAGGGGCCTCAGCATCCGCAACTTTACATGAAGTCCAAACCACCATGTCCATCAAGCATTAGACTGTCCTCCATGGCTCAGCCTGTTGGGTTTTCATTCTAATGTTTTTAACAACATGTTTTTTATGATGAATAAGTTTAATTGAGTTTTGACACATGACAAAGAACTTGATACAATACTTATTATCTATGTATTCATTATACTTGACAATACATGTTTTATCATGTAGGTACAAATGCATAAAGCCAAGATCTCACAAAACAAGTGAAAAGGATCACAAAAGCAAGGAACTAGGTCACCTGTCGACAGACCCCAATGTACCTGTCGACAGATTGCACAGGTGTGATCAGCCAGAAGACACAAAGCTCAGAAAACATCCATCTGTCGACAGATGCCAAGTCGACTGTCGACAGATCCACAGACCTGAACTTCCAGACATCTGTCTTTTGCACAATTGCAGCTATCTGTCGACAGATGCCCATCGACTGTGACAGATTGCACAGAACCGAAGTTCCAGATTTCTGTTTGTTGCAAACTTGATGTTGCCTGTCGACAGATGGTCAAGACCTATCGACAGATGCAGAGAATCTTCAAATACAGAAACCTTCCAAGTTATCCAAGATGGTGTTTCCAAGTCTCACGTCTCTCCATGTGAGAACACCTATATTTAAACACCTATTTGGAAGAAATCTCGAACAGAAGCAACCACAACCAAAAACCCTAGAGCAAGTTCAAGATCCAAAGAAGTTACTGCTGCTCTACTTCAGACTGCTGTTCAGAGACCGAGAGATCCTTCAATCCAGCAGTTCCTAAAAATAGAAGTCGAGGATTCAACCTTCTCCATCGATTTGAAGCATTCAAGTCGAAGTTTGAACTCCCCCAGGCGTTCCCAGAAGAGTTCTACATCAGGATTCATTCTTCACTCTGAACTCTTCCTGTTTTCATAGTTTCACCATCCGTGTATGTGTTGTGGTGATTCAAGCGACCCTTGTGCTTGAAATCACGTGTGTGTGTTGTTCTGATCGTGGGTGCACATCAGAAAACACGTGTGTGTGAGTTGTAGTCACCGAACTCGCTCATAAGCAGTTTTATCTACGTGTGTGTGTGCCGTGGATGTAGGATACACGATTTGTGTACTCCGAACCACGTAAATCATCGTGTCTCGTGGTTTGAACGTTTTCACGCTAGATGTTTGATAGGCACGTTGCATCTACACACCCTAGATAGACTACTATTTGATCCACACATCACCAACACATCTAAGTCTTAGTTTGATTCTACTGCACATTCAGAAAGACTTTTTCGTGATTAAAAAGGTTGTATTAAACTTTTAATTGACAGTAATCTATTCAACCCCCCTACTAGATTACCATATTGGGAATTCCGCAAACCTTTCACAGCCATATGGGCTGAGTTTGCCCACTCCAAACATTGCACTGGGCATATTGTTGATATTGCCTCTCCATTCCCCTCGGGTATGGGAAAGGAAACTTTTAACATGGTGAAGAATGTCGTCATTGCTCATAGCAACTGGTTTCCTCGAGATGGTGCCACTATTGACTTTTTCCGTGACACTTGGTGTTGTTCCATGCAGCTAATACAACTCTCCACCTTACTGTTGCCGCCATATATTGTTGTAGTTTGTAGATTTTGATAATCATAAAAATACTAGTTCTCATTCATGATGATAAATCACAAAAGATCAATTCTCATTCATGCTGATGACCCAAGTATTTGGTTTATGTATATTTATTTAAGGGTCTAATTTGTGTGTTAAGTATGTAGGAAAATAGTTCAAAAGTTGCACTTGAAGTGGACTTTACAAAGGCCAAGACCTGAAACTAGGGCTATTCACGGTTCGGTTCGGTTCGGTTTAGACCTCTTTTTAGAGGAAACTGAACCTAACCGAAATTTTGTTCAAACCGAACCAAACCGAACCGGTTCGGTTTAGTTCGGTTTGAACCGAAAACAAACAAAAAAAAAACCTAAACTAAACGCGCGGGCGGTCCTGGGTTTCAAACCGAGGGCCACCCCAAAGGAAGAAGCGCGCCTAGCCACTGGGCTAGGCACGCTTTTTATGTTATATTCATTATAAAAATATATTTATATATTTTTGGTTCATTCGGTTTCACTGTGCAAAACCGAACTGAACCGTGGCACTTCTCAAACCGAACCGAATTGGCCGCTTCGGTTCGTTTTTTTCGGTTTGAACGAATTATGAACAGCCCTACCTGAAACAAAACAAAATTTTGGGGTGTGCAGAACTGACAATCGGACGACCGATTTCAAGAAAATGGACAACTGATAGTCCCAGAAGTACATAGGTTGCAGAAGATAGAATTTCAGGCAAAATCAGAAGACTGATCCAGGGGAATCAATCGACCAGTTTTCCCAATAGCTTCAGACCTGGGATAGTTCAAGAATCGGACGACTGATTTCATGAAATCAGACGATTGATTTGGTGCAGTGTGTTGATGCATAAGAAAAAGTAGGTCGGCTCCAAAGCTAAGTCTAAAATCAGACAACCAATTTTGCAATTCGATAGACTGATTACGGAAACACAGTTTCCTATTTTGGATGGACTCTTTCCTCCATTAGGTTTTGCCATGGTTGCTTCCAAGTTGGGATCTTTTGGGTTGGTATATATATATACCATCCATCCCACACTCCAGCGAGTGACCCATGATACTAAAATCATTTTATCTACAAAAGCTAGGGTTTTGGAGAGAGAGGCACAATTTCAACTGTGCAGTAAGGATATTGCTGAATTAATCTTCTTGGGCGGCCTCAGACTTCTTCCAAGGGTGAGGCTTCATCACTAGGAGGTTGTGGAACATGTCTCCATCAAGCATACCTTCAGGAGCACAGTTACAAGCTCTTCATCAGGAAAGAGATTTCTACATCGACTCTTCATATTTCGACAGGGAGAATCCTTGTGCTTTTAGTTTTACTCCTTTTTCCCATGGTCATATGGTTATTGGATTTGTCAATTTCATGTTGAACATTTTCGTGTGTGTGTGCTCAGTTTGTGAACACCTGGTTGGTGTGTAGTGCGTGCTGCGTATACACATCAGGTTATCTCATCCCCGAAAAACGAGGTGGGATTTGTGTTGTCCTAGAAACAACGATGTGTGTGAGGATTTACGCTTGTACCTAGAAACAAGTTAGTGGTGAAATCCTCAAGGGGGTATGGGGTAGTGGACGTAAGCACACACGGGGGCGTGTTTGCCGAACCACTCTAAATCCTGCGTGCATATGTGGTTTGATATCCTCTTTTTCTATCTCCATTTTATGCATGTTAGGATAGTTTGTGTTGCTGTTTAATTTTTATTTTCCACTGTGCATCTCACTTAGTAGATTTGCTTAATTGAGTTTAATTATTCTGTGAAAAGAAAAATTAGGTGATAACCAATTCAAACCTCCCCTCTTAGTTGATCATCGCACATATTATATTCAATTGGTATTAAAGCAGAGCTCTTGTTCTGAAGAGTGTTCTTGTGTGCAATGGCTCACAAAGGATTTATGTCTGAGGGTCATTCTATCCAACATCCATTATTCTTTGATAGCAGCAATCATTCATAGTGGAAAATCGTATGCACGTCTTTCTCAGGGTTCAAGACTATGAGATCTGAAAAGTCGTAAGCAATGATCCACATACACTGCCAGAGGGGAGGGAAAGTGGACTGAGGATAATATTAAAAATATATGATTAATTTTAGTGCTTTAAATATTATGCAATGTGTCATACCCCTTGATAAGTACTACCGTGTCTATGTGCAATTCAGCGAAAGAAATGTGGGACAATTTAAAGTTGATTTATGAAGGCACTTCTGAAGTCAAAGAGACACAAGCCAACCTCCTTGTGCACAAGTACGAAATGTTCAAGATGAACCCAGTCGAGTCAACATCATAAATGTTCACATGGTTCACAAAGATCACCAACAATCTGAAGGCACTTGGGAAGAATTACATGACTCAGAGCTTGTGAGAGATTTTGAGATCCTTCCCACCGGCATGGCACAAAAAAGCCACGTTCATTAAAGACTCCAAAATTTGTCAACCCACACTGTGGAAGAATTAATAGGGAGTCTCCTGACATATAAGATAAATTAAAAAGGGAGGAAGTAGAGCAAACCCTTCTTAAGGGAGGATGTGGCTCTCAAAGCCAAAAAAGTCAGGCCCCCCACCTCAGAAGAAGCATGTAACGCCCCAGAAATTTAAAATATTAAGAAAATAGAAGTAATTTGGTTAAAATACCTTAGGGTTATTATAAATTGTGATAATTGGATGGATAGACTTAATTAGTGGTAATGAACATTATCCCAGTGTCGTACCTCGAAGTGCGTGCCTCCACAGTGCGATACTGGAAAACGACATCGAAATAAAAATCCGAGAACATCATAATTTCCAGAAAAATGTGGAGAAATTAAATATGCAATTATCTGAATTTTTCGACGTACGGATTTCAGGGTACAGTCGACGCGACCATTTTTCGGGTGATTTTTCACCTAGTATAAAATAAAATCTAAAAATTAATTAAAAATCACCACAATTAGTAAAACTATCATATTAGTCTATGGTCAAAATTCATGGCAATCAGATATGGTTTGGGTAGGTTTCTTTAAGGAACAAGTGGCCAGTTGAATTATGGCTTAATTACGGGATGGAATTTTTGGGAAATTCCAGTGGGGTACGTGTAAGGCTCCTAAAGAGCCATTACATCAGGGATAGGCCATCATTACGGTTACTTATGTGTAACCAAAGGGTAAGTTGCATGTGATACGTGTTAAGGTAAGAATCAAAGGATTCTTACCATGACACATGGGCAACCATGTGTCTCTGCATGAGAAGGTGATGAGGGTTATAAAAGCCAACCATCTCCCTTCATACGCACCTTTCTCCACTCCTGCTCCTGTTGCCTTTCCTGCTGGCATCTGCTAGATCTTCTTCCCATTCTTGTATCCTTTCTCAATTCCGGTTCCTAGTGTCTGCTACTGCTGCAACTACTTCGGTTGTTCATGCTGCAATTATAGTTACTGCTATCTTGGAGTCAACCTTCTATTGGAGCTACTGTCATTGCTAGCAAGTTATCTACGTTGGAAAGAAGTTTCTTTCACTGGGTTAGGCTCTTTAATCAAGAATCAAGTGGAAGTTCTCCTGCTTAGCAAGGTAGGATTCATCTCCTTTTCCTTAATCCTGTTCTCCACACATGATAAATAACTCGTGTTGAGTAGCCAAGTTGATATAACTATAATCCTACTAGTTTTCATCTAGTTTTGATGAATATTCTTACGTTAGGGAGGAAAAGATACTTGTTTTACTTCCAGATCATCTCTTCTTCTTCTTCTTCCACCCTTGATCCTTGTATATGTTATAGAAGTTTGATAGAAGTCACAATACCATTAGAACTTGTGACTAACTTCTGTTCAGATGTTTGGTCCTTCATGCCTTGATTTAAATCCATGGAACACTTTGAGTTTTAGTATTTATCTTGAAGGTTCTCATCCTTTCCTTGAACTTCTATTCTCTAGTCATGTTGAAAGAATTTAGCCTCATACGAGATTGCCTTGGAGCCGGCTAAACAGTCTCGGTAAGCTTGTATACGAGATTGTAACCTCAAATTCTTTTGTTTGATCCCTCCATTATTTGAAATCATATAGTTATCAAGGGGCATCTTCATTCCCATTACAATTTAAGTAAGTTTCTAACCTCTTATACCACCCATAATCCATGTTTATGCTATAGAGTTTTGCTAGAAATTTCGATATCTTAGAACATTGTGATTCTTCCCATTTAGACGTTTGTACCTCAAGCTTTGATTTGGAACATTAAATATCTTGTGTTTTA
Source organism: Colocasia esculenta (assembly GCA_014218235.1). NCBI lineage: Eukaryota > Viridiplantae > Streptophyta > Magnoliopsida > Alismatales > Araceae > Colocasia > Colocasia esculenta. Next base: position 91,086,254 of record CM024763.1, on the reverse strand, counting down.
GTGTCCATCTTGTAAGAATCTCCCAATAATCCATTGCTATCAAGACCACACTTCCAACACCATACTATGTTTAGTTTCAAGCAAGTCAAGTTTGAATTGCAAACCTCTTCTTTCATCTTGTTTGTTCGGTTTATAACCACTGTGAAAACTCTATTTAGACTCTTCCATTTGATACCAATCATGTCTTGAATTATAAGATCTATAATTAGGGTGCTTAGAATGGATTTAAACAGATTTACGGAAGTTCTGCAGCTTCCTGTCGACAGCCAGCCCAAAAGCTGTCGACAGGCGCATGCTATCCAGAACCCAGATAACTGGGTCTGTGTGTAGCTGTCGACAGGCCCCCTGGTTGCTGTCGACAGATACACACAGTCCAGCAAACCTGAGTTCTGTCTGTAGCCATCTGTCGACAGCCCCTTCTCACCTGTCGACAGCTATTGCCCTGCCTTGGATTTCAGCACTTTTTCATGTGCAAATCCTTGCTTAAACTTCACCCTATTAGACTACCAAGTTACCCTCATATTTACTTTGATATTTACTGTCATTCTACTATAAAGATCACCCACTTTGGATACCTTACTCATTATTGAATTATCCTTGAAACCGTCAACTCCGAATGGTACTCCGTTGAGTCCATTCTCCTGTATTCGACAACTAAGTTTATATTACTTGATGACTTGAGAGTTCAAAGGCTTGAACACCTGTGAGATATGATAAACTTATGATGATGACATTTATTGGGTCCTTGGACCCCACCTAACTGATATGCCTGTGCAAATAGGGCTGGTCCAGTCCTGGGAGGAGCACCCGAATTCATTACGGGCCGTACGGGAGTGATAAGGATACCGGGATGTTGGCATTGCATCACTATTTCCTGATTATGGTCATCATACTTCCTGTATTGTGTGAACTGATATATGAACCAATTCTTGAGCTATATACTTGAGCATGACCTGAGTTTTACTATCACTGTATCAAGCTACTATTCTGAGATTGTATTGCTTCTTTGATATTCGTTCATCCTATTACCTACCTGTGTTGAATATTTATATGACTCCGAACCTGAGCCTTAATATGAATTTCTGAGTATGCCTATGTTTTCATACTACTGTTATACATTCACTGACATGTTATCTTGGTTATCTGACCCTGTTCTTGATACCATTCATGTTCTTACCTAAATTATCATGTGTTCCTGATCCTTTGATTTAAGGATTTGAATTCTACTGGGCTAGTTAGCTCACCCATCCTTCCCTTTTCAGGTAATCAAGATGAGGGAGAAGTATAAAATGGGCTGTGTGCAGAGTGGACACCGATGACGAATCAACCAACCATTTACTGCTTTAGTTGCGTACTTGTAAAATGTTATGAGTAGTAGCTACTCATCCTTACTCCTCACTTAGTGTGTAATGAGGAGCTTTATGTAATAAGACTTCCGCAGACTGCGTTATAATGAATAAACGTTAATGTTATTACTTTGTGCCTGTTTTCTGTCATTTCCAATAAATAGCCTTTTATTAGGACGTGACAGATAATTTGGTATCAGAGCCTTAGGTCGATAAACCTAGGGATAACCTGTGAGGATGGGTAGAAAGCCTGAGGTTAAGCTAGATAAGTATAGTTGGATATAGATTGTATTGAGTATGAAATGAAAATTTAGAGGATTCCTTCTTTCTTTCATTCTTGCTTCTTATTCCTACACAAGAACTTCATAATTAAAGTGTTTACCATGTATACACACTTGAAACAACCATAGATGTGTTGTTCTATTTCTTGTAACCATGCTTTAGTTAAAGTTTATGTTATGACTCAAGCATACTATGAAACTCATCCTATTAGAAGCAAGAAAATGTTGTCAATCATGTAAAGATTCATAGGAACACTTGGTAGAATTTCCTATGGTAGTTTTTCAAGATTCCTGGAAGTTTAGATCACACCTGTCGACAGCCAGCATTTACCTGTCGACAGGTAACATGCTTCCAGAACCCAGAAATGCAGAACTGACAGTAACTGTCGACAGCCACTCCCTGCTGTCGACAGATACCCTCAGAACCAGAAAAACCTTGCTCTGTCTGTTGCTATCTGTCGACAGCCACTTCCAAGCTGTCGACAGACACCAGTCTGTGATGAACTGGTCCTTCTTCAGTCAGTTAGAAGAGTCATCAGGCACTCTGTAGAACTGAAACTCATACCTATTGATGTTTCATTTACTTAAGATATTACATGTAAATAAGGAAGTACCCCCCATTTGAATCCAATAAAAATATCAGAAAAATCATATCTCTTACCAATAAAAAGTCAACTCTCCCACCGAAGAAGAAAAACGCAATTTTTGCGATTCTATCAAAATAGCGTCTTTCTAATTTCTCACAATTTGGCCTACCTAAAAATTTCATAATTCAAGTAAACTAGTAGAATGATAAAAATTCAAGGTCGGTGTGAAAAATGATAAACACACATATGACTTCTCCAAGGGAGCCCTCTCCTACTGAAGGAAAAGTCAAACCTGTTCATCCCTTAATTTACGTCACAATGACTTTTATATATTATATCCAACTCTAAACAAGAATTAGTAAATGAATGATTCAATCGATCATATAAATTTCATGACTATCCTCGTGATTTATTCTTCCGTTAACTTTCCAATTTTCTTGGATTTTAAATTATTATACCACTGAGATAGATTATTTAATCATTATCTACATCCATTCCTTACTAAACCAAGTAAGACTCTTTAATAATTTAAATGTGTTTAACACTCACATAATTGATGAATCAAAATTCAAGATTGTTTTAAATCTCACGAAGCTTATGGACAAGTAGTGATGTAAAATGTTATATATCCTCTAACTAGATAATGGAACTAGGGTGTGTGAATCTAAAGCCTGTGCATGATGAAATTTACATGGTTTGATTATAGAAATTGATGTATGCCTTATTGAATATCTCAGATACTCTTCCAAGTTATCTATGGACGGAAGTGACACTAACTGGAAGAAGATGGAAAGTTCAATGCATGACTGACTCGAGTAATGAAAGCGGTAGCCAAGAACAATAGCCATAATGGAACAAGTTTATTTAAGGATTTCCGAAGCCTGGACCCTCCGAGATTTGCAGGAAGTACGGATCCGGATGAAGCTGAGAACTGGTTGAAGGATATTGAGCGAATTTTTAAGATAATGAAATGTACAGAAGAAGAAAAAGTTTGTTTGACAACATTTCAGTTAGATCGGGATGCCCGAGCGTGGTGGGAAACTGTGGAGGCAACCTTGGAGGATTCAACACAAGTTAGTTGGGAGGAATTCGTAGAATTATTTAATGACCAATACTTTTCGAAGTAATTCAAGAAAGGAAGGCGAATGAGTTTGCCAATTTAAAGCAACTAAGGATGTCGGTATCGGAATATGAGGCACAATTTGCCCGATTGTCAAAGTATGCTCCGCATCTTATAGCTACAGAGAAATTAAAAGCCAAGAGGTTTATGAATGGACTACGTCCCCAATTTATTATGCAGCTAACCCCTCATCTGATCACTACCTACTCAGAAATGGTTAAGAGAGCTTTAGCATTAGAGGCTGCAAATGACACTGTGGAAAAGATTAGAGGGAAATCTAGAGAAGGATCTTCTGATCATAAGAGGAAGTTTGAGTCGGGAAATACCCCAAAAGTTCAACAAACAAATAAGAAAAAGCAGGAAAAGCTTCTAATGGAAACAAGGGGGTATGTCAGCATTGCCATCTCAGTGGGCATAAGGCTGAGGACTGTTGGCGTAGGTTGGGTGCTTGTCTCCGTTGTGGGAGTACTCAACATCGAATTCCGGATTGTCCGATGCCCAAGAATGCACAAAGAATCAGAACCCTGAGGAAAGCAAGGAAGACTAAATGCCATTCAGGATGTGGAACCTGAATCTCCGCAGGAAGGCGGACTGATAGAAGGTACATTGCTAGTAAACTCAAAGCCTGCGTATGTGTTGTTTGATTCAGGAGCTACGCATTCTTTTATTAGTTATGAGTTTGCTATATCTTTAGAAGTAAAATCAAACTACTGTCTACACAACTTGAGGTAACAATTCCTTTGAGTGGGAGAAGAAAACTTAAGTAATATTACCTGCTAGTCAGATTTCAGTTAAAGGACAAAATTTACCCGGTGATTGATATGCTTAGACAGTGGGATTATGACGTAAACCTTGGGGGATTAGTTATCTAATATCATGCAAACTTGATTGCCATTAAGTCAAGTAATCTTCTGAGAAAGGAAGCTATTGTCCATAACTTCTGATAAACCCCGTACCAGAAATATACCTATAATTTAGCAGTCAAAACCTATAAACTGGTGCAGAAAGGAAGGATATTTGGCTTCTGTGACATTAGTAGAAGATATTCCAGAGGTAAAATTTCCTGAGTTAGTACCAGCTACATTGATACTAGAACAACCTACAAAATGTCAACAGAATGAGAGTTAAAAAGCAATTGCTAGAACTAAGAAAGGGTTTTAGTGGACTAGTGCCTCACCTTGGTGCTCATGTTAAGAAGAAGGATGGATCTTGCGATATGCATAGTATCAACAATTAGCTGGTTTACCATTAAAATCTTAAGTATTGATTTATAGAAAAAGTTGAATATGAGAAGGTGAAAGAGTATATTAAGGTTATGATTTCAAAATGATACCATCAGATAACACTATCGGATGCACTTAGCAGAAATCCTAAGTCAAGTAATCCAATGTAAGTAAAGGAATGAAATTATTGGAGGACTTTGCAAGTTACAGATTGAATTACATTGTAGATAACTTAACAATTCAGCAGATATGTTGAAACAAATAGCAGAAGATTTTAGAAATTAAAGAAAGTTGGCTTTTAGACTTGAATTTAATGAAGACATCATGAAATTTTCAGTTTCGGACAAATTATGTGTGATATTCCGAGTAAGAAGCGGATTGCATCGATCAACATTGAATATCAAGATTTGATACAAAGTATATGTAAGACGTGCAAATGGATCGATAGCACTACAGGGAAGATGTAAGATCATGGAATCAAGAACAACTAGAAGATGCATCAGAACCATCCAAAATTATTTCCAGGTGAGTAAACATACTCTCGTTTTATTAAATTTGGAGGACCAAATTTTTTAGTAGGGGAGAGTTGTAACGCCCCAGAAATTTAAAATATTAAGAAAATAGAAGTAATTTGGTTAAAATACCTTAGGGTTATTAATAAATTGTGATAATTGGATGGTAGACTTAATTAGTGGTAATGAACATTATCCCAGTGTCGTACCTCGAAGTGCGTGCCTCCACAGTGCGATACTGGAAAACGACATCGAAATAAAAATTCGAGAACATCATAATTTCCAGAAAAATGTGGAGAAATTAAATATGCAATTATCTGAATTTTTCGACGTACGGATTTCAGGGTACAGTCGACGCGACCATTTTTCGGGTGATTTTTCACCTAGTATAAAATAAAATCTAAAAATTAATTAAAAATCACCACAATTAGTAAAACTATCATATTAGTCTATGGTCAAAATTTCATGGCAATCAGATATGGTTTGGGTAGGTTTCTTTAAGGAACAAGTGGCCAGTTGAATTATGGCTTAATTACGGGATGGAATTTTTGGGAAATTCCAGTGGGGTACGTGTAAGGCTCCTAAAGAGCCATTACATCAGGGATAGGCCATCATTACGGTTACTTATGTGTAACCAAAGGGTAAGTTGCATGTGATACGTGTTAAGGTAAGAATCAAAGGATTCTTACCATGACACATGGGCAACCAATGTGTCTCTGCATGAGAAGGTGATGAGGGTTATAAAAGCCAACCATCTCCCTTCATACGCACCTTTCTCCACTCCTGCTCCTATTGCCTTTCCTGCTGGCATCTGCTAGATCTTCTTCCCATTCTTGTATCCTTTCTCAATTCCAGTTCCTAGTGTATGCTACTGCTGCAACTACTTCGGTTTGTTCATGCTGCAATTATAGTTACTGCTATCTTGAGTCAACCTTCTATTGGAGCTACTGTCATTGCTAGCAAGTTATCTACGTTGGAAAGAAGTTTCTTTCACTGGGTTAGGCTCTTAATCAAGAATCAAGTGGAAATTCTCCTGCTTAGCAAGGTAGGATTCATCTCCTTTTCCTTAATCCTGTTCTCCACACATGATAAATAACTCGTGTTGAGTAGCCAAGTTGATATAACTATAATCCTACTAGTTTTCATCTAGTTTTGATGAATATTCTTACGTTAGGGAGGAAAAGATACTTGTTTTACTTCCAGATCATCTCTTCTTCTTCTTCTTCCACCCTTGATCCTTGTATATGTTATAGAAGTTTGATAGAAGTCACAATACCATTAGAACTTGTGACTAACTTCTGTTCAGATGTTTGGTCCTTCATGCCTTGATTTAAATCCATGGAACACTTTGAGTTTTAGTATTTATCTTGAAGGTTCTCATCCTTTCCTTGAACTTTTATTCTCTAGTCATGTTGAAAGAATTTAGCCTCATACGAGATTGCCTTGGAGCCGGCTAAACAGTCTCGGTTAAGCTTGTATACGAGATTGTAACCTCAAATTCTTTTGTTTGATCCCTCCAATTTGAAATCATATAGTTATCAAGGGGCATCTTCATTCCCATTACAATTTAAGTAAGTTTCTAACCTCTTATACCACCCTAATCCATGTTTATGCTATAGAGTTTTGCTAGAAATTTCGATATCTTAGAACATTGTGATTCTTCCCATTTAGACGTTTGTACCTCAAGCTTTGATTTGGAACATTAAATATCTTGTGTTTTAGTGTCCATCTTGTAAGAATCTCCCAATAATCCATTGCTATCAAGACCACACTTCCAACACCATACTATGTTTAGTTTCAAGCAAGTCAAGTTTGAATTGCAAACCTCTTCTTTCATCTTGTTTGTTCGTTTATAAACCACTGTGAAAACTCTATTTAGACTCTTCCATTTGATACCAATCATGTCTTGAATTATAAGATCTATAATTAGGGTGCTTAGAATGGATTTAACAGATTTACGGAAGTTCTGCAGCTTCCTGTCGACAGCCAGCCCAAAAGCTGTCGACAGGCGCATGCTATCCAGAACCCAGATAACTGGGTCTGTGTGTAGCTGTCGACAGGCCCCCTGGTTGCTGTCGACAGATACACACAGTCCAGCAAACCTGAGTTCTGTCTGTAACCATCTGTCGACAGCCCCTTCTCACCTGTCGACAGCTATTGCCCTGCCTTGGATTTCAGCACTTTTTCATGTGCAAATCCTTGCTTAAACTTCACCCTATTAGACTACCAAGTTACCCTCATATTTACTTTGATATTTACTGTCATTCTACTATAAAGATCACCCACTTTGGATACCTTACTCATTATTGAATTATCCTTGAAACCGTCAACTCCGAATGGTACTCCGTTGAGTCCATTCTCCTGTATTCGACAACTAAGTTTATATTACTTGATGACTTGAGAGTTCAAAGGCTTGAACACCTTGTGAGATATGATAAACTTATGATGATGACATTTATTGGTCCTTGGACCCCACCTAACTGATATGCCTGTGCAAATAGGGCTGGTCCAGTCCTGGGAGGAGCACCCGAATTCATTACGGGCCGTACGGGAGTGATAAGGATACCGGGATGTTTGGCATTGCATCACTATTTCCTGATTATGGTCATCATACTTCCTGTATTGTGTGAACTGATATATGAACCAATTCTTGAGCTATATACTTGAGCATGACCTGAGTTTTACTATCACTGTATCAAGCTACTATTCTGAGATCTGGTATGCTTCTTTGATATCCGTTCATCCTATTACCTGTCCTGTGTGAATATTTATGACTCCGAACCTGAGCCTTAATATGAATTTCTGAGTATGCCTATGTTTTCATACTACTGTTATACATTCACTGACATGTTATCTTGGTTATCTGACTCTGTTCTTGATACCATTCATGTTCTTACCTAAATTATCATGTGTTCCTGATCCTTTGATTTAAGGATTTGAATTCTACTGGGCTAGTTAGCTCACCCATCCTTCCCTTTTCAGGTAATCAAGATGAGGGAGAAGTATAAAATGGGCTGTGTGCAGAGTGGACACCGATGACGAATCAACCAACCATTTACTACTTTAGTTGCGTACTTGTAAAATGTTATGAGTAGTAGCTACTCATCCTTGCTCCTCACTTAGTGTGTAATGAGGAGCTTTATGTAATAAGACTTCCGCAGACTGCGTTATAATGAATAAACGTTAATGTTATTACTTTGTGTGTTTTCTGTCATTTCCCAATAAATAGCTTTTATTAGGACGTGACAAGGCACCTCAAGCAAAGATGAGTGTAACGACCGACCTCCGGACCTCTGCCAGGGACCCCGAAGTTCACCTCGCCACCCACGGATCCGAAGACCCGGAAGGGTTAGAAGAAATAGTCTAGTGAGATATGTACTGAATTTAAATAACTATAACAAGACATATAATATACAAGTCTGTACAACATGTCCCAAATAAAAGTATAGGTACAAGAAGAAAGGTGTAGTCCTTAAGGGGCATACCTCGAGAACTTGCAAAGCACAACTATCAACTCACTCAGGTACAAGAGCTCACAACACTCGCTCTCACTACTGCTGACAACACACGGCGCCACAGCGTCTCTGCAACCCGTCCAACACGAGCTCCCGCGACGACGAGCCCCTAGCTGAAGGAAGTAAGGGGGTGAGCCTCGCGAACAAGGCCCAGTAGGGATTACCAGTCCCTCACCGGCTAGAGCAGTAGCACTCTGAAAATAAAAAACTACACTAAAAAGTTGTAAAGCGAGGAACACCTACAGCTGGTACTACAAAGCAGCAGAACAGAACATGCAACTCCACGACCACCAACAAAGTCGTGACACACACACGACTCCCGCAGAAACCAACAGAGTCGGGCACCAAGCGGAAGCAACCTTCGGCGCACTCGCTGAGACCACGGAACAACCAAGTGAGAACGATGTCTCACCACAAACACGGCCACCTCAGACCTCAATAAGGTCGAGGGCCACAAGCAGAACCCCTGGACCTTGACACACATGAGGTCGGGAAAACACACACGCCGGTGCACCACGGACTGGCACCAATGAACGATAATATGAAACCGAGAGAACATCGAAGCGGAAACCACCAGAAGCACGGGCAACAAGGCCAGACCAACGATGCCCACAGAAACTAGGCGCGGCATGCTACAACCACTGTGCAGGCTAGGGCAACGAGATAACACTTGAAAACGTCATGAGGAAACGTCGTCACAACAAAAACAACCAAGCAGCCGTTGGCAGCCAAGAGGAGGACACACCAGCCACTCCCTCTGCTCGCCAGCCTAGCTCCTGCCTCTAACCTCCCCGGAGAGAGCGAGATAGAGCTGCCACAGAACACCACAAGAACGCACGCACCACCGCAGTCTGGCCAAGCTGCGGCCTCACACCTGACCTCCCTACTCGGCTCAGGAACCAACACAGAGTAAGGCAGTGAGACAAAGGATTGTCTGGGCCGCGCCGGGAAGAGAACTGCCTCAACGACCTTGGTGTCGCCTCAGAAAAGAGAGCTCTACAAACGACTCGGCGCCGCTGTCCAAACCTCGTTTTCCCCTCAGCTCCAGAGTCTACCAACTCGGCTGCCAACTCAAGCACGCTCGTATCCCCGAACACTCCCTCAAAGGATCCGAGGATGGGGGTCCCAAGAAATGAAGAGCAACCTCTGAATGAGACAAGCCCTCAAGTACCAAGCACCACCGGGCGAACAGGCGGGGCAAGCACAACAAGAACCACGCCGAACTGCTGGCTTGTAACCCACGATAGGCCCAGCAAGCACAAGGCATGCACGGACCCTCAAGAGAGCCGTCAGCCAACCAAGACATGCACGAACAAGCTAGAACCTCATAACACTATCAGAAGTATGGAAAGCCATCACTCTACTAATAACAATTGACTGTCGATCAATCGATATTAGACAGACGCGACCCTCCTGGCACTGCTGCAAGGACATGGCCATGAAGGTGTCACCTTCAGCCACTGAACGCAGCAGGTAACCTGCCGCATTCCCCACCTGAAGGTCCTAAAGGCAATCTAGCTCTAGGGCATACGCTGAACCCAAATCGGAACCACGGAAAACACCGAGGCAACACAGGTACTATTGCGCTCCCTAGGCCGTCGCGATAAATCGCGACGGGGAAGGGCACCGCGACAGCAACTCTTTCACGATGGGGCAGGATTCACACCAGCAGAGAGGCAGACCCACGGGATGCTCCATCCAGGGGCCACCCACTCACTCCCAACACAACACTCACGGGGAAGGCTATCATGAAAATCATAAATATAGCTAGAAAGCACGAGGGCTCCCAATCCACCCGGATCGAGAAGGGTACAAGCAATGTTACTTAAATGAGAACAAACCCAATAGGGGTCCTGTAAGGCCCTCAAATTTTGCTTATATTTTATTATGTGTAATTTTATGCTTGTATATGTATATGCATTATCATATAAGTATTATGCATACTTTAGCTGGGTGTACTTATGAATGTATGTATATACTTAGTTGTATATATTATCGGTGGATTTCGTGACATAATGAGTGTGTACATTACACCCTATGTATTGCATGCATGAACTTAGGAGAAATTAGGGTTTTGCATGGTTTTGGGTTCTGGCCGAAGGGTTAGTCGACGTCAACATGAATGGACGTTCACTTATTGTTAACGTCCATATCGGTGGACGTCGATTAGTAAGTAGACGGCCTTATCGGTGGACGTCTACATCCTGACAGGCCAGTCCGCAGCAGCATGGTGTGCCATGCTTGATGGGGCGTGGCAACCACTCCCCCAACGGCTCCTTGGCCTTCCAACCGACCTCTTGCGTGGGGTGAGAGGGTCCTCTCTTAAGAGAGCCCTTGTTGCAACCTCTAGAGCTCTGGCTCTTTGCAAAGAGAAAACAAAAACCCTAGTGAGCTGTGAGAAAACCTGAGGTTTGAGAGCTTTGATCCGGCGATCCAAGGCTCTTCCTGGCGATCTACTTCGACAAGGAGGAAGACAACACATCCGACTACACATCCCCAGCCCCGGATTTCAGAGGGGAGCATCACAGAAGCCGGAGTGGAGGCATCTTGGAGGCTTCTTGGGACTGCCCAAGGAGAGCTTCTCCAACCATTTTGATCCCTTTAGGAGTTTTTCCAAAGGCAAGTAACCCTTGCACCTTGTCCATGTATGTGTCTAGGAGGTTTTTATCATTTTTATGGATTTTCCTCGTGTCCTGGATCCCCTACATTCACCATTCTTTAGAGCTCGGACTGTGTTTTTGCACAGGTCCGAACTTGACGGCAAGATCTATTGCCGTTGAGATCTTGAGTCAGCGGCTAACGATGTTGCCGCCAACTCTTGTGAACGGCCAGAGTATGCCGTTAAGTTCTTCTTGACAGAACAGTGAACTGTTCTGCCCTATATCTTTAATTTCCGGACTTTGGCGCATGAGGATATAATGTAAATTTTATATGTTATGTAAAATAGATAATGTGATGTGTGTGAAAATTTCTGTATTTTTCTGTGAATGGCATAATTTATTAGAATTATTGAAAGGCATGTGTAAGGAGGATTTATGCATGTTTATTTTGTTCCTATGATTTATGAGGAATTAAATGCTGTAGATTTTATGAACATGTCTATATGTATCAGTCCATGCCCTGAAAATTTGAGGATTTTTACATGGCTATGTGAATTACTGAAATTTCTGTAATGGGAATGGAAGCATGAGTAGGTTAATGAATAATTCATAGTAAATTTTGTGTCATGCAATAAATCTGGGAAAATTTCTTGTGCCAATATGTATGTGTGATTCATGACTGTGCATGATCAAATCTGAAATCCATGTCATGTTCTATGTTAACTTAGTTTATGAATGGCATGAAACTGGGTGTTTCAATTTCTATAAATACATGTGAATTCAGAAAAATGTGAAAATTTGTATGTGTGTATTATACCCGAAAACAGCATGTGGTTAAATTTTCAGGAAAATTGATAACAGTAGCCTACACTATGAGGTTCCATGTGAAAATGAGTTATAATACATGTACCATGATTAAGGTTAAATGAGGTGTGTTCCAATTAATCCATGAGAGCTACTAAATGCTTGATTTCTGTTATTAGTGGCATCATGCTAGGAATGAACAGAACCATGTGCATAAATAAGAAAGTGTGAATATCATATGTAAAACGTGTGTTAATCGGAATGTGTAATGTGTAAAATGTGCCGTGTGTGACACTGCTTCCATAGAGGGCTGTGGAACTGTACCATGGAAAAGTCCCCATGGGAAGGTTCAATGTGTTAAGATATCCTAAGGGCATTAGGATGAAATCCTGGAGGTGGACAAGTACCACTGGTTAGGGTGGAGACGTGTTCTCCCGGTCTGCGCAGTGCCAAGAGTCATCACTGTATTGCCTAGGTGATGTGCTATGTGTTATGTGTATGTGATGTGTCCTTCTAGTGGTGGTTTGGACTATGTGTCACGGCAAATAAATTGTGAAATGTGTATATGTGAACATGTGTAAAATGTGTATATGTGAACATGTGTAAAATGTGTATATATGTGAGCATGCAAATGTGAAATGTGAAATCATGTGAACCATTTATGTTAGAATGTGAACATTGTACATGTGAAATGTTTGAAAAATGAACCATGTGAAATATGGGAATGTGTAACCATGTGAAGTGAATGTGTTAGAGTATGAGACGATAATTCATGCTATGATATTTCTAGTTCCATGTAAATTGCTAACATGTTATAGTCAAATTGGGAGTGTAGTCTTCATGTGATTAAATGAGTAGAAAGCATGTGATAGGAAGTGTTATTTGAAACATCTTAAACCATGTACCATGTGTTTTGATTTGGTAGAATTACCATGATAGGTTGTCTCTTATTAATGTTCAAGCATGTTGTATGTTGCCTTGCAAATTGAATTAGTGGAACCTACTGTGATGTATGCATGAATGATGTGTATGGAGTTACTTGCTGAGTCTTTTAGACTCATTACTTGCTTCGGCGTACAGGTTTAGTTGGTGACCCGGTACCTTTGGAGGAGACCGTGGAGAGTGACTCCGAGCGCGGAGATTAGTTGGCGGAGTCTTCGTTGTGCCCCTTTTTTTTTCATAGTATGTAAATGGGACTTGTATTAGAGTTATCATTTTGTAATTGTGGACAAATTATGTATTAAAATGTAGAACTTTAATCTTGTGGACAATGTATTTTGGTTTAATTTCAATTATGAAAGTTTAGTCTTTTAATTGCTATATGGATTATGTATGTTAAATGTGGATGATGAAATGTGATGACAGTTAGTCCTTTACTTCCGCGACTCTGTATCTATATTGTGTACATCTCAATCAATTGTTAGTGTCGGGTCAATGTCCCGCTGTGGTGATCTTCGTCGTGCCGACGTGGGTTGGTACAACCGTACCGGCATAACGTGGGTCGTCACAGAGATTGGTATCAGAGCGACTGGTTGAGATCGTACATGAATATACATAAGTCATCGTCTCCATTACATGCTAAATCTTTATAGAATTGTACACATGTGTAGAATTGATTAATAATGAGCAAAAGATAGATAAGAAAATGGGTTGGGAGTTAATTAACGAGCCCTGATTGATGGCTGAATTTTATTGCAGCCATGACTTCGCGTGGTAGGCGTGGAGGTGTTCCTGCTCGTGAGGGCGAGCAGAGAGGCGAGGAGCGGGCTGAGCAGCAGGTCCCGGCACCTCAGGGTCCTGTGCTTCCCCCACCACCGCCTGTGGACTATGGGGTGTTCATGCAAGGGTTAGTGCAGGCCATGCAGACGCAGGCCCACACCCAGGCAGCACTCCAGGCTCAGTTGGAGGCTCAGGTTAGTATACTTGTTAAAGAGTAGTCTGTTTGATTTAATTGCATGATGTGATGGTAATTATGTAATGCTTGTTGGTTGTTGTAGCAGGCTCGAGTTCCAGCTCAGGACCATGGTGGCCCTTCCACCATGGAGAGATTTAAGAGGATGTTGCCACCCTCTTTTAAGGGGGAGAGCGACCCGTTACTAGCTGAGAGCTGGATGAGGGAAATAGAGAAAGTCTTCCGAGCTATGAGGTGTGCGGATGAGGACAAGGTTACCCTAGCCACCTACATGCTACAGGTATGTGTTTGTTTTGTATGCTTGTGTGTTCTGTTAAGTTAGAGTTGTTAGTTAGTGCTTATGAAGGGTATATTGCAGGAAAGAGCTGATGTGTGGTGGGCTTCATTACTGCGTACCCGATTCGAGGATGGAGCGGTGGAAGTTGCTTGGATGAGTTCGTGAGGCTCTTTCGGGCCAAGTTCGTCCCCGAGCATGTTCAGGATCGCATGGAGCAGGAGTTCCTCTCTTTAACTCAAGGCTCCATGACTGTGCTCGCATATGAGGCAAGGTTTGCTGAACTTTCTAAGTATGCACCTCATATAGTTGCTGATGAGCGCAGGAAGGCAAAGAAGTTCGTGATGGGCCTTAAGCCATCACTGAGGACGAGGCTCGTAGCGTTTGACCATCGCACCTTGGACGAGGCCCTTAGCGCAGCGTGCAGGCAGGAGAGCGAGATGGAGCAGTACCTTGAAGAAAAGAAGGCTTCTCAGAAGAGGCCGCGGCCCCGTTTCAGCGGCAGGACAAGAAGAAGGCAGTGTACCAGACACCGCAGTACCCAGTAGCAGTCGGCAGCACTCAGGTACCTTCTGTACGTTCCTATGGTGGCAAGAAGGAGTGCCCTCATTGTGGAAGGGCACATGGTGGTACGGAATGTTGGATGATAGCGGGCAAATGCCTAAAGTGTGGGAGCAGCGACCACAAGATCAAGGACTGCCCAAGACTTCAGCAGGGAGCTCAGCGAGGAGCGCCAGTTCCAGCAGTAGCAGCAGCAGCGCCAGCGACAGGACGACCAGGAAGGCCTCGAGCCCCGGCTCGAGTGTTTGCGTTAGCTCGTGAGGACGCCGAGCAGGCGGAGCATGTCACCGAAGGTACAGTTTTACTTTTCGGTGTGCACGCTCGGGTTTTGTTTGATACGGGTGCTACTCACTCGTTCATTTCCGAGCGGTTCGCTAGGCAGTTAGCCCTAGAGTCAGGCATAGAGTCTGAGGAGTTAGAGGTCCCTTTGTCTGTGCACACCCCTGCGGGTACGGTATCGACTAGGAAGTGCATTCCGTCGTTACCTGTGTGCATTGAGGATAGATTCTTAGATGGGTGCTTCTTCTTGCTAAAGATGAAGGACTATGATTGCATTTTTGGTCTGGATTGGCTAGAGGAGCATTATGCGTTAGTGGATTGTCGTAGGAAGAAGATTGTTTTCCGCATTCCTGGTGAGGACGAGTTCTCTCATCCATTGCCAAAGAACTTAGCGGGAAAGTTAGTTATCTCTGCCATGAAGGCGATGCGCATGGTGAACAAGGGATGTGACGCATTTCTTGCCAGCGTTATGCTGGTACCCGATGCTGGTTCGTCACTGACTCTTGCAGAGATCGATGTGGTGCAGGACTTTCCAGATGTCTTTCCCGATGACTTGTCTGGATTGCCACCCGATAGGGAGATAGAGTTCACTATAGAGTTGCTTCCAGGCACCTCTCCTATCTCGAAGGCCCCTTATAGGATGGCACCTGCAGAGTTAGCCGAGTTAAGGAAGCAATTGCAAGAATTGCTTGATAAGGGATTTATTCGCCCTAGTGTTTCCCCTTGGGGCGCACCTGTATTGTTCGTCAAGAAGAAAGACGGGTCACTTCGGTTGTGCATTGATTATAGGAAGCTAAACCAAGTGACTGTGAAGAACAGGTATCCCTTACCTCGGATTGATGATTTGTTTGACCAGTTGCGAGAGGCATCAGTCTTTTCCAAGATTGACTTGCGATCTGGTTATCATCAGTTGAGGATTAGGAGTGAGGATGTGTCCAAGACGGCATTTAGAACCCGTTATGGACATTATGAGTTCTTGGTCCTTCCTTTCGGGTTGACAAACGCCCCTGCAGCGTTCATGGATCTCATGAACCGGGTGTTTAGTCCGTATTTAGATAGTTTTGTCGTAGTGTTTATTGACGACGTGTTGGTCTATTCTCCGGATGAGGCCACGCACCGTCAGCATCTGAGGTTAGTGTTAGAGGTTCTTCGTGAGCACAAGCTGTATGCAAAATCAGCAAGTGCGATTTTTGGTTGCGCGAGGTTCATTTCCTCGGGCATGTTATCTCCGGCGCTGGTGTAGCTGTTGATCCAGCAAAGGTCCAGGCAGTTATGGATTGGGAGATTCCCAGGACCCCTTCGGAGATTCGTAGTTTATTGGGTTAGCTGGTTATTATCGGCGATTCATTGAGGGTTTCTCATCCATCGCCGCCCCCTTGACAAAGCTGACCCGGAAGGGTGAGAAGTTCGTATGGTCTGAGGCGTGTGAGCGTAGCTTTCAGCTATTGAAGGCTAAGCTTACTTCTGCTCCGGTATTGGTATTGCCGAGTGGTCTAGAGGGCTTTGCCATTTATACGGATGCATCTCAGATTGGTTTAGGTTGCGTGCTCATGCAGCAAGAGAGGGTAGTGGCTTATGCTTCTCGTCAGTTGAAGGAGCATGAGAAGAACTATCCGACTCATGATTTGGAGTTAGCAGCTGTGGTTCATGCACTAAAGATCTGGAGGCACTATCTTTATGGTGTCAGATTTGAGGTGTTTACCGACCACAAGAGCTTGAAGTATCTTTTCTCCCAAAAGGAATTAAACTGAGGCGAGAGAAGGTGGATTGAATTCTTGAAGGACTATGACTTCGACCTTCAGTATCATCCTGGAAAGGCGAATGTCGTAGCGGATGCTCTTAGTAGGAAGAGGTCTTCGCTCCAGCAGGATTGGAAGATGTTGGAGGATGCAGCATGCTCTATGACCGAGTTAGAGCCATCGCTGAGTCAGGCTTTTGTAGCTCAGCTATCCCTTAGATCCTCAGTCTTGGATGAGGTAATGAGCAGCAGAAAGCCGATCCTAGATTGTTAGAGTTAGTGGGTAAGGCGGGCATTGCTCGTGATGAGGACGGTGTGATTAGATTTCAGCACCGTGTTTGTGTCCCCGATGTGGTAGATGTCCGTGAGCATGTGTTAGCGGAGGCTCATAGATCGCGATTCTCTATTCATCCGGGTAACACCAAGATGTATCAAGATTTGAAGAGATCATTTTGGTGGTCCGGCATGAAGAAGGATGTTGCGGATTATGTGTCTAGATGTCTAGTATGTCAGCAGTGAAAGCCGAGCGGCAGCGACCATCCGGCCTTATGCAGAGGATGGATATCCCAGTGTGGAAGTGGGAAGCTGTCACTATGGATTTCGTATCGGGTTTACCTCGATCTAGAAGGGGCAATGACTCGATTTGGGTAGTCGTAGATAGATTCTCGAAGACTGCTCATTTCTTGCCTATGAAGAAGAAGCAGTCAGTAGAGAGTTTGCTAGATTGTATGTTAGTGGTATCATTAGATTGCATGGTGTGCCGAAGTCGATCATTTCGGATCGAGATCCGAGATTCACTTCGAGATTGTGGAAGGGTCTTCAGATGCGTTAGGTTCGGAGCTTAAGCTCAGTTCGGCGTTTCATCCCCAGACCGATGGACAGTCCGAGAGGACTATACAGACGCTCGAGGATATGTTGAGAGCGTGTGTTCTGGATTGGAAGGATGATTGGGAGCGTCATTTACCTCTTGTGGAGTTCGCATACAACAACAGCTTTCATGCTAGTATCGGTATGGCTCCATTCGAGGCGTTGTATGGTAGGCCCTGCAGATCTCCTTTATGTTGGGAGGAGACTGGTGATAGGCAGTTGATCGGACCGGAGTTGGTTCAGGAAACTTCGGATAAGATTCAGCTTATCAGGAAAAGGCTTGTTGCGGCACAGGATAGGCAGAAGAGTTATGCCGACAACAGAAGAAAGGATTTGGAGTTCGAGGTTGGCGATCATGTCTTCTTGAAGATATCGCCTACTCGAGGTGTTGTCAGATTTGGCAGGCATAGCAAGCTAAGCCCTAGATTCATTGGCCCATATGAGATTCTCAGACGTTTGGGCAACGTGGCGTACGAGCTAGCTTTACCCCCGGCTTTGGCTAGTGTTCACCCGGTATTCCACGTATCTATGCTCAGGAAGTATGTCCGAGATCCGTCTCATGTGATTAGTCATGAGCCAGTGGAGATCCAGCCAGATCTTTCGTATGTCGAGCAACGGTAGCCATTCTTGACCGGAAGGTGCAGCATCTCCGGAACAAGAGTATCGCGTCGGTGAAAGTTCTATGGCGGAACTTCTCACGTGAGGAGGCTACGTGGGAGCTTGAGGATGCGATGAAGAAGAAGTATCCCCTTTTGTTCGAGTAGTGTCGTTCTAACTTCGAGGACGAAGTTTCTTTAAGGGGGAGAGGGTGTAAGGCCCTCAAATTTTGTCCTTATTATTTTATTATGTGTAATTTTATGCTTGTATATGTATATGCATTATCATATAAGTATTATGCATACTTTAGCTTGGTGTACTTATGAATGTATGTATATACTTAGTTGTATATATTATCGGTGGATTTCGTGACATAATGAGTGTGTACATTACACCCTATGTATTGCATGCATGAACTTAGGAGAAATTAGGGTTTTGCATGGTTTTGGGTTCTGGCCGAAGGGTTAGTCGACGTCAACATGAATGGACGTTCACTTATTGTTAACGTCCATATCGGTGGACGTCGATTAGTAAGTAGACGGCCTTATCGGTGGACGTCTACATCCTGACAGGCCAGTCCGCAGCAGCATGGTGTGCCATGCTTGATGGGGCGTGGCAACCACTCCCCCAACGGCTCCTTGGCCTTCCAACCGACCTCTTGCGTGGGGTGAGAGGGTCCTCTCTTAAGAGAGCCCTTGTTGCAACCTCTAGAGCTCTCTTGGCTCTTTGCAAAGAGAAAACAAAAACCCTAGTGAGCTGTGAGAAAACTGAGGTTTGAGAGCTTTGATCCGGCGATCCAAGGCTCTTCCTGGCGATCTACTTCGACAAGGAGGAAGACAACACATCCGACTACACATCCCCAGCCCCGGATTTCAGAGGGGAGCATCACAGAAGCCGGAGTGGAGGCATCTTGGAGGCTTCTTGGGACTGCCCAAGGAGAGCTTCTCCAACCATTTTGATCCCTTTAGGAGTTTTTCCAAAGGCAAGTAACCCTTGCACCTTGTCCATGTATGTGTAGGAGGTTTTATCTTTTATGGATTTTCCTCGTGTCCTGGATCCCCTACATTCACCATTCTTTAGAGCTCGGACTGTGTTTTTGCACAGGTCCGAACTTGACGGCAAGATCTATTGCCGTTGAGATCTTGAGTCAGCGGCTAACGATGTTGCCGCCAACTCTTGTGAACGGCCAGAGTATGCCGTTAAGTTCTTCTTGACAGAACAGTGAACTGTTCTGCCCTATATCTTTAATTTCCGGACTTTGGCGCATGAGGATATAATGTAAATTTTATATGTTATGTAAAATAGATAATGTGATGTGTGTGAAAATTTCTGTATTTTTCTGTGAATGGCATAATTTATTAGAATTATTGAAAGGCATGTGTAAGGAGGAGATTATGCATGTTTAATTTTGTTCCTATGATTTATGAGGAATAAATGCTGTAGATTTTATGAAACATGTCTATATGTATCAGTCCATGCCCTGAAAATTTGAGGATTTTTACATGGCTATGTGAATTACTGAAATTTCTGTAATGGGAATGGAAGCATGAGTAGGTAATGAATAATTCATAGTAAATTTTGTGTCATGCAATAAATCTGGGAAAATTTCTTGTGCCAATATGTATGTGTGATTCATGACTGTGCATGATCAAATCTGAAATCCATGTCATGTTCTATGTTAACTTAGTTTATGAATGGCATGAAACTGGGTGTTTCAATTTCTATAAATACATGTGAATTCAGAAAAATGTGAAAATTTGTATGTGTGTTATTATACCCGAAAACAGCATGTGGTTAAATTTTCAGGAAAATTTGATAACAGTAGCCTACACTATGAGGTTTCCATGTGAAAATGAGTTATAAATACATGTACCATGATTAAGGTTAAATGAGGTGTGTTCCAATTAATCCATGAGAGCTACTAAATGCTGATTTCTGTTATTAGTGGCATCATGCTAGGAATGAACAGAACCATGTGCATAAATAAGAAAGTGTGAATATCATATGTAAAACGTGTGTTAATCGGAATGTGTAATGTGTAAAATGTGCCGTGTGTGACACTGCTTCCATAGAGGGCTGTGGAACTGTACCATGGAAAAGTCCCCATGGGAAGGTTCAATGTGTTAAGATATCCTAAGGGCATTAGGATGAAATCCTGGAGGTGGACAAGTACCACTGGTTAGGGTGGAGACGTGTTCTCCCGGTCTGCGCAGTGCCAAGAGTCATCACTGTATTGCCTAGGTGATGTGCTATGTGTTATGTGTATGTGATGTGTCCTTCTAGTGGTGGTTTGGACTATGTGTCACGGCAAATAAATTGTGAAATGTGTATATGAACATGTGTAAAATGTGTATGAACATGTGAAATGTAAAAAATGTGAACATGTGTATGTGTAATGTGAAATGTGAAATGAAATCATGTGAACCATTTATGTTAGAATGTGAACATGTACATGTGAAATGCTTGAAAAATGAACCATGTGAAATATGGGAATGTGTAACCATGTGAAGTGAATGTGTTAGAGTGTGAGACGATAATTCATGCTATGATATTTCTAGTTCCATGTAAATTGCTAACATGTTATAGTCAAATGGGAGTGTAGTCTTCATGTGATTAAATGAGTAGAAAGCATGTGATAGGAAGTGTTATTTGAAACATCTTAAACCATGTACCATGTGTTTTGATTTGTAGAATTACCATGATAGGTTGTCTCTTATTAATGTTCAAGCATGTTGTATGTTGCCTTGCAAATTGAATTAGTGGAACCTACTGTGATGTATGCATGAATGATGTGTATGGAGTTACTTGCTGAGTCTTTTAGACTCATTACTTGCTTCGGCGTACAGGTTTAGTTGGTGACCCGGTACCTTTGGAGGAGACCGTGGAGAGTGACTCCGAGCGCGGAGATTTGGCGGAGTCTTCGTTGTGCCTTTTTTTGTTTCATAGTATGTAAATTGGGACTTGTATTAGAGTTATCATTTTGTAATTGTGGACAAATTATGTATTAAAATGTAGAACTTAATCTTGTGGACAATGTATTTTGGTTTAATTTCAATTATGAAAGTTTAGTCTTTTAATTGCTATATGGATTATGTATGTTAAATGTGGATGATGAAATGTGATGACAGTTAGTCCTTTACTTCCGCGACTCTGTATCTATATTTGTGTACATCTCAATCAATTGTTAGTGTCGGGTCAATGTCCCGCTGTGGTGATCTTCGTCGTGCCGACGTGGGTGGTACAACCGTACCGGCATAACGTGGGTCGTCACAGTCCTTCCGTCGGATGGCCACTCCTCCTCGCTTCATGCAAGCTCCACAAACCTAGGGACACGAGCACGGCCCTCCTCCCGCTTGAACACCACAAAGGGGAGAGAGGTAGGAGGAGGCACCACCGAAGGGGGGGAGAAGAGCGGGGAAGGAGGACAGGGGAGAGAAGGGTATCACTGGCCAAGGCCTTAAGCCTTCGGCCTAAGTCGCAATGGGGCGACGCGTCGCGTAAAGACCTTAACGCAAGGGTCAATGCACCGCGTAAGAATGCGTCCCAAGGGACGCCGCGACAACGCGACAGGTCGTACTGACATGCCTGCCACCCTGACTGGCGTCAGACAATCGAAGTGACGGAACGCTGTCGCGACCCGTTGATCGGGCGCGACACGAAGACGTGACGGGGAAGCCAAGCACGACAAGAAAGCGACACACAAACTGGTCGCGACAAGGATGACTGTCGCATCAGACACCAACGACACGACACTAACGCGTCGCCCAGCCTGGACACGTTAGTGGCCAGTCATCCAAGACACCGGACGGAAAGTCGGGAAGCTAGGTCTTATATTCTACCGCCCTTAAAACAATTTCGTCCTCAAAACTTGGGGCACGCCCAAAAGATCCCAAGGAACGAAATGAAGCACAGGGAGCAGACGCAACACCAGTGCGAAGAAAGCCACTAAGTCTCAACACGACCTCCTCGTGGCAACAATCGCACAGCTAAACACCAGTGCGAAGAATCCACTGTCCACTAGGTCTCACCTAAACCTTCCATGGTCCGACAAGGACACCAAATGCACGCAGAGAAACCTCAATACTGGGAAACTACAAGCTTCACAAAGTGGTACATTGTGACGAAAGCACAGAAGACGTCTGAGGTTAAGCCAAAACTGGACACCTCCCAACGTCGACAAACCACGTGGTCGAGTTCTAGCAAGCCATTAGGCTCACTGTCCCCAGACGAACCGACAGGACTCCGCCATCGGCTTCCAAACTCACCAACACCACGCATAGCGGAGAACCAATGAGGAGTGGCAGCACACCCACCACGCTCACATAGGGCTTAGAGCGCGGGTACCAACATGCCAACCACCAAAAAGACACACAACCACACAGGAACCAAAAGAATACAGAGGTCGAGGACAATATGTCGACCTTAGAGGGACCCAAACTGAAGTAGGGTACCACAACCGAACCACTCCCTCCGAAAGCGATAGGGAAAACCTGGACACAAGCCACGACCAAAGCCCGGCGTACCACAGATAGGGCTACCTAGATAAGGCAAAGTAGCCACCCCATAAAAGTAATGGTACAACCACAAGGCACGGGCCAGCACAAAGTGTTCCAGAGGCGGAAAGCTCAACGCCTCCAATACCAAGCGAAGTCGTGAAACGACACACAAATCTCATGAATAGGCACATAGCACAACACATGGTGCTATCACAAGCATCAGGAGCCACCCAAGGTACAACACAATGCACCAAGGCTCCAGACACCACAAAACTGAAACACTCGAGCACGAGCACACGGTGCTACCACAAGCACCAAAAGCTAAGCAAAGTGCAACATAGGTGCACCAGCGGCCGAAACAACATGGGCTAACGGGAAGGAATCTCCACAGGAGACCTGCCAAAACCCACATGAAAAGGACCGCAAGCCTGAAAGGGTACAACAAGCCACACCGGCCCAGCCCTTGAGACATAAAAACACGAAGCATCGAAAAAACGCTCAAGGTGCAGTACACACAACCGCACCAACAGCCCGAGACGACACAGGCCCACAGAAGGGGACTCTCCACCAGAGACCCGCAAGAGAAATGCACGAAAAGCCAACAACAACTTTAAGAGCTCAACAACCACGTCGGCTCCAAAAAGAACACAAAATATGGAGCACTGACTCTGCTGCATGGAGAGCAAAAGACCACAGCAACTCCCTAGCGCACAAGAGCAAGAGGCACCACCTCCATCGCGATCGATAGAGAGGCCAAACACCAAAACGACGACACGAAAAGCCTCCAAGGCACAAGCCGAGGCACAATGGAGCACACACCGGAATAACACTAGCACGAGCAAGCTAACCAAGAAAAACCAATGCACAGCGAAACAATGCTCACGCAAGCAACCCAACAAGAAAATAATACTACCTCGTACTAAACCAGTAGGGACCTAATGTCCCAAATTGTCCAGGCAGGCAGCAAGAAACAATCACGATGACAAACGGCACGAATAGGTCCACTGAACCACAGTGCCACAAGGAAACAACAGCACGAGGGGAGCAACTAGCTCAACCCAAAAACAACTCAAGGGAAGATGACACCACTAGAAGTCCGCAACGATGCGCACCTTGGCGACACAACACCACAGTGGAGCATCACCACCCCGAGCAACCCACGGAAAGCAAAGGAAGGAGACACGCAACGAGTCTCTTCCACACACGAGAGAGATAAAATCACATCGCAAGACTGACACTTCCACAAGAAGCATAGCCAACCAGACACCGACTGCACTCACCAGACTACTATCTGCAAGAGCACGCCGGGCGCGAGAAATAAAGCAAACCACCTGAACCACGGGGACACACGAAGTCCCACCAGCGCAATCGAGAAACTTGGAAACGAACAATGAGACAAGCTGGCCAACGCAGTAACCAGACGCACAGCCAAGCGCACAACACCTTGACCGGAAACGCCCAATCAGATTGTAACACAGACAGTCCAACCGGCAACAACGATAGCTCATCCCAATAGAGAGAGAGAGAGCAACGACAACCAAAACAACATGAAGCAGCTTTGGGAGAACCTCCACCAAAATCCCCAAGAGCCATCCTGGGAGGAACCTCATCAGAATGCAGCCCAACCAACGACACACTTCAAACCATAGGGACAACGCGACGGTGGCCCAAAACTAACACAAAGCACTTCTAGGAAGAATCTTCGCCAGAAACAACAAAGGGTGATCTTGGGAAGAACCTTCACCAGAATGCACAACCCAAATGACCAAACAACATGACCTTCAAAGAGAACATCACAGCAAGTAGAAGCAACGCAAGATGGTCCTAGGAGAACCTCCACCATAACCACCAAGGCACAGTTATGGGAAAACCCGCAGAACGCCCCAGCCAAAACAATAACATACCTCAGGCCTGAGGTAGCACAACAACAACAGAAATGAGCACAGAACAGTCCTGGGGTAAACCCTCACTAGGACAACAGCAAACAGTTCTGGGAAACCTCACCAGACGATGCACCTCAAACCAGAGGGCAATGCAACAGCAACTAGAAACAAGCACAGAACAACTCTAGGGAAAACTAACTTCCACCAGAACCAATAGAGAAGAACTCGAGAGCACCTCACCAGAGCTCACAATCAGCCAGCACCAGGCCGACCACAACCACAGAAAGTGTCACAACGCTCAACCAGCGATGCAACATAGCACACAGAAATCTGCTTAGCTCGAGCAATGAACGACTGAATGATAGAGCACAACACACAACAATGCATAGACAAGAGACACACACAAGACCAACACAGCACACACCCCAACAACAGGGGACAACCAACAAGGAAGGACACCTTCCACTAGTTCCACAGGCAACAACCTTGTACGGTGAAGGCCACACCACAAGCAAGCTCTCTCAGCCACAGCGGCACACACACACCCAAATGCGCCAAAGATGACTAGGAGCACCGCACCTGGACTTTACTGCAACCTTCCTCCATACGAGGAAGACCACTGCTAGTGAGTCCATACCAATCGCGCCACCACGGCATGAACACACTGAGCGACCACACTCGCCATGTACGTGAACCTTGCAGGGAAGCTGCACACCTGCAAGACAATTGAAAGCGCAAGCCTAACACTAGACAGACAGTGTCAGCAGCATACTAGTACCTTTCTTGGGACAACTATAGTTTTTAACTCATTACAAATCCCAATAGACCCCGCTCTGATACCAACTGTAACAACGACTCCGGACCCCCGCCAGGAACCCCGAAGTTCGCGTCGCCACCCAGGATCTGAAGACCCGGAAGGGTTAGAAGAAGAAATAGTCTAGTGAGATATGTATGAATTAAATAACTATAACAAGACATACAATATACAAAAGTATGTACAACATGTCCCAAATAAAAGCACATGTACAAGAAGAAAGGTGCAGTCCTTAAGGGGCATACCTCGAGAACTTGCAAAGCACAACTCTCAACTCACTCAGGTACAAGAGCTCACTACACTCGCTCTCACTGATGCTGAAAACACACGGCGCCACAGCCGTCTCCCAAACCCGTCCGACATCGAGCTCCCGCGACGACGAGCCCCTAGCTAAAGAAAGTAGGGGGTGAGCCTCATGAACAAGGCCTAGTAGGGATTACCAGTCCCTCACCGGCCAGAGCAGCAGGAAATCAGAAAATAGGAAACTATACTAGAAAGTTTTAAAGCGAGGAACACCTACAGCAAGGTACTATAAAGCAGTGGAACAGAACAATGCAATGCCACGACCACCAACCAAGGTCATGACACACATACGACTCCCGCAGAAACCAACAAAGTCGGGCACCAAGCGGAAGCAACCCTCGGTGCACTCGCCGAGACCATGGAACAACAAAGTGATAACGATGTCTCACCACAAGCACGGCCACCTCAGACCTCCACAAGGTCGAGGGCCCACAAGCAGAACCACCCCGGACACACCACGAGGTCGGGAAAACACACACGCCAGTGCCACCACGGACTGGTACCAATGAACGAGACTACGGAACAGAGAGAACACTGAAGCGAAACCCACCGGAAGCACAGGCCAACAAGGCCAGACCAACGATGCCCACGGAAACTAGGCGCGGCCAGGCTACAACCACCGTGCAGGCTAGGGCAATGAGATAACACTTGAAAACATTGTCAGGAAATGCCGTCACAACAACAACACCAAGCCTGCCGCTGGCAGCCAGAGGAGGACCACCAGCCACTCCCTCTGCTCGCCAGCCAGGCTCCTGCCTCTAACCTCCCCAGAAGAGCGAGATAGAGCTGCCACAGAACACCACAAGAACGCACGCACCACCACAGCCGGCAAGCTGCGGCCCCATGCCGACCTCC
>CM024763.1:90723185-91059587 GCA_014218235.1 Colocasia esculenta | reverse complement strand
CAGGAAAGAGCTGATGTTGGTGGGCTTCATTACTGCGTACCCGATTCGAGGATGGAGCTGTGGAAGTTGCTTGGGATGAGTTTGTGAGGCTCTTTCCGGGCCAAGTTCGTCCCCGAGCATGTTCAGGATCGCATGGAGCAGGAGTTCCTCTCTTTAACTCAAGGCTCCATGACTGTGCTCGCATATGAGGCAAGGTTGCTGAACTTTCTAAGTATGCACCTCATATAGTTGCTGATGAGCGCAGGAAGGCAAAGAAGTTCGTGATGGCCTTAAGCCATCACTGAGGACGAGGCTCGTAGCGTTTTGACCATCGCACCTTGGACGAGGCCCTTAGCGCAGCGTGCAGACAGGAGAGCGAGATGGAGCAGTACCTTGAAGAAAAGAAGGCTTCTCAGAAGAGGCCCGCGGCCCCGTTTCAGCGGCAGGACAAGAAGAAGGCAGTGTACCAGACACCGCAGTACCCAGTAGCAGTCGGCAGCACTCAGGTACCTTCTGTACGTTCCTATGGTGACAAGAAGGAGTGCCCTCATTGTGGAAGGGCACATGGTGGTACGGAATGTTGGAAGATAGCGGGCAAATGCCTAAAGTGTGGGAGTAGCGACCACAAGATCAAGGATTGCCCCAGACTTCAGCAGGGAGTCAGCGTGGACCAGCCCAGTAGCAGCAGCAGCGCCAGCGACAGGACGACCAGGAGGAAGGCCTCGAGCCCCGCTCGAGTGTTTGCGTTAGCTCGTGAGGACGCCGAGAGCGGCGGAGCATGTCACCGAAGGTACAGTTTTACTTTTCGGTGTGCACGCTCGGGTTTTGTTTGATACGGGTGCTACTCACTCGTTCATTTCCGAGCGGTTCGCTAGGCAGTTAGCCCTAGAGTCAGGCATAGAGTCTGAGGAGTTAGAGGTCCCTTTGTCTGTGCACACCCCTGCGGGTACGGTATCGACTCGAAGTGCATTCCGTCGTTACCTGTGTGCATTGAGGATAGATTCTAGATGGGTGCTTCTTCTTGCTAAAGATGAAGGACTATGATGCATTTTTGGTCTAGATTGGCTAGAGGAGCATTATGCGTTAGTGGATTGTCGTAGGAAGAAGATTGTTTTCCGCATTCCTGGTGAGGACGAGTTCTCTCATCCATTGCCAAGAACTTGGCGGGAAAGTTAGTTATCTCTGCCATGAAGGCGATGCGCATGGTGAACAAGGGGATGTGACGCATTTCTTGCCAGCGTTATGCTGGTACCCGATGCTGGTTCGTCACTGACTCTTGCAGAGATCGATGTGGTGCAGGACTTTCCAGATGTCTTTCCGATGACTTGTCTGGATTGCCACCGATAGGGAGATAGAGTTCACTATAGAGTTGCTTCCAGGCACCTCTCCTATCTCGAAGGCCCCTTATAGGATGGCACCTGCAGAGTTAGCCGAGTTAGGAAGCAATTGCAAGAATGCTTGATAAGGGATTTATTCGCCCTAGTGTTTCACCTTGGGGCGCACCTGTATTATTCGTCAAGAAGAAAGACGGGTCACTTCGGTGTGCATTGATTATAGGAAGCTAAACCAAGTGACTGTGGAAGAACAGTATCCCTTACCTCGGATTGATGATTTGTTTGACCAGTTGCGAGAGGCATCAGTTTTCAAGATTGACTTGCGATCTGGTTATCATCAGTTGAGGATTAGGAGTGAGGATGTGTCCAAGACGGCATTTAGAACCCGTTATGGACATTATGAGTTCTTGGTCTTCCTTGGGTTGACAAACGCCCCTGCAGCGTTCATGGATCTCATGAAACCGGGTGTTTAGTCCGTATTAGATAGTTTTGTCGTAGTGTTTATTGACGACGGTTGGTCTATTCTCCGGATGAGGCCACGCACCGTCAGCATCTGAGGTTAGTGTTAGAGGTTCTTCGTGAGCACAAGCTGTATGCAAAATTCAGCAGTGCGATTTTGGTTGCACGAGGTTCATTCCTCGGGCATGTTATCTCCGGCGCTGGTGTAGCTGTTGATCCAGCAAGGTCCAGGCAGTTATGGATTGGGAGATTCCCAGGACCCCTTCGGAGATTCGTATTTTATTGGGTTATGGTTATTATCGGCGATTCATTGAGGGTTTCTCATCCATCGCCGCCCCCTTGACGAAGCTGACCGGAAAAGGTGAGAAGTTCGTATGGTCTGAGGCGTGTGAGCGTAGCTTTCAGCTATTGAAGGCTAAGCTTACTTCTGCTCCGGTATAGTATTGCCTAGTGGTCTAGAGGGCTTTGCCATTTATACGGATGCATCTCGATTGGTTTAGGTTGCGTGCTCATGCAGCAAGAGAGGGTAGTGGCTTATGCTTCTCGTCAGTTGAAGGAGCATGAGAAGAACTATCCGACTCATGATTTGGAGTTAGCAGCTGTGGTTCATGCACTAAAGATCTGGAGGCACTATCTTTATGGTGTCAGATTTGAGGTGTTTACCGACCACAAGAGCTTGAAGTATCTTTTCTCCCAAAAGGAATTAAACCTGAGGCAGAGAAGGTGGATCGAGTTCTTGAAGGACTATGACTTCGACCTCCAGTATCATCCTGGAAAGGCGAACGTCGTAGCGGATGCTCTTAGTAGGAAGAGGTCTTCGCTCCAGCAGGATTGGAAGATGTTGGAGGAAGCAGCATGCTCTATGACCGAGTTAGAGCCATCGCTGAGTCAGGCTTTTGTAGCTCAGCTATCCCTTAGATCCTCAGTCTGGATGAGGTAATTGAGCAGCAGAAAGCCGATCCTAGATTGTTAGAGTTAGTGGGTAAGGCGGGCATTGCTCGTGATGAGGACGGTGTGATTAGATTTCAGCACCGTGTTTGTGTGCCCGATGTGGTAGATGTCCGTGAGCATGTGTTAGCGGAGGCTCATAGATCGCGATTCTCTATTCATCGGGTAACACCAGATGTATCAAGATTTGAAGAGATCATTTTGGTGGTCGGCATGAAGAAGGATGTTGCGGATTATGTGTCTAGGTGTCTAGTATGTCAGCAAGTGAAAGCCGAGCGGCAGCGACCATCGGCCTTATGCAGAGGATGGATATCCCAGTGTGGAAGTGGGAAGCTGTCACTATGGATTTCGTATCGGGTTTACCTCGATCTAGAAGGGGCAATGACTCGATTTGGGTAGTAGTGTAGATAGATTCTCGAAGACTGCTCATTTCTTGCCTATGAAGAAGAAGCAGTCAGTAGAGAGTTTAGCTAGATTGTATGTTAGTGGTATCGTTAGATTGCATGGTGTGCCGAAGTCGATCATTTCGGATCGAGATCCGAGATTCACTTCGAGATTGTGGAAGGGTCTTCAGGATGCGTTAGGTTCGGAGCTTAAGCTCAGTTCGGCGTTTCATCCCCAGACCGATGGACAGTCCGAGAGGACTATACAGACGCTCGAGGATATGTTGAGAGCGTGTGTTCTGGATTGGAAGGATGATTGGGAGCGTCATTTACCTCTTGTGGAGTTCGCATACAACAACAGCTTTCATGCTAGTATCGTAGGCTCCATTCGAGGCGTGTATGGTAGGCCTGCAGATCTCCTTTATGTTGGGAGGAGACTGGTGATAGGCAGTTGATCGGACCGGAGTTGGTTCAGGAAACTTCGGATAAGATTCAGCTATCAGGAAAAGGCTTGTTGCGGCACAGGATAGGCAGAAGAGGTATGCCGACAACAGAAGAAAGGATTTGGAGTTCGAGGTTGGCTCATGTCTTCTTGAAGATATCGCCTACTCGAGGTGTTGTCAGATTTGGCAGGCATAGCAAGCTAAGCCCTAGATTCATTGGCCCATATGAGATTCTCAGACGTTTGGGCAACGTGGCGTACGAGCTAGCTTTACCCCCGCTTTGGCTAGTGTTCACCCGGTATTCCACGTATCTATGCTCAGGAAGTAATGTCCGAGATCCGTCTCATGTGATTAGTCATGAGCCAGTGGAGATCCAGCCAGATCTTTCGTATGTCGAGCAACCGGTAGCCATTCTTGACCGGAAGGTGCAGCATCTCCGGAACAAGAGTATCGCGTCGGTGAAAGTTCTATGGCGGAACTTCTCACGTGAGGAGGCTACGTGGGAGCTTGAGGATGCGATGAAGAAGAAGTATCCTTTTGTTCGAGTAGTGTCGTTCTAACTTCGAGGACGAAGTTTCTTTAAGGGGGAGAGGGTGTAAGGCCCTCAAATTTTGTCCTTATTTTATTATGTGCATTTTATGCTTGTATATGTATATGCATTATCATATAAGTATTATGCATACATTAGCTTGGTGTACTTATGAATGTATGTATACTTAGTTGATATATCGGTGGATTTCGTGACATAATGAGTGTGTACATTACACCCTATGTATTGCATGCATGAACTTAGGGAAATTAGGGTTTTGCATGGTTTTGGGTTCTGGCCGAAGGGTTAGTCGACGTCAACATGAATGGACGTTCACTTATTGTTAACGTCCATATAGGTGGACGTCGATTAGAGTAGACGGCCTTATCGGTGGACGTCTACATCCTGACAGGCCAGTCCGCAGCAGCATGGTGTGCCATGCTTGATGGGGCGTGGCAACCACTCCCCAACGGCTCCTTGGCCTTCCAACCGACCTCTTGCGTGGGGTGAGAGGGTCCTCTCTTAGGAGAGCCCTTGTTGCAACCCAAAGAGTCTCTTGGCTCTTTGCAAAGAGAAAACAAAAACCCTAGTGAGCTGTGAGAAAACCGAAGTTTGAGAGCTTTGATCCGGCGATCCAAGGCTCTTCCTGGCGATCTACTTCGACAAGGAGGGAGACAACACATCCGGCTACACATCCCCGGCCCGGATTTCAGAGGGGAGCATCACAGAAGCCGGAGTGGAGGCATCTTGGAGGCTTCTTGGGACTGCCCAAGGAGAGCTTCTCCAACCATTTTGATCCCTTTAGGAGTTTTTCCAAAGGCAAGTAACCCTTGCACCTTGTCCATGTATGTGTCTAGGAGGTTTTTATCATTTTTATGGATTTTTCCTCGTGTCCTGGATCCCCTACATTCACCATTCTTTAGAGCTCGGACTGTGTTTTTGCACAGGTCCGAACTTGACGGCAAGCTTATTGCCGTTGAGATCTTGAGTCAGCGGCTAACGATGTTGCCGCCACTCTTGTGAACGGCCAGAGTATGCCGTTAAGTTCTTCTTGACAGAACAGTGAACTGTTCTGCCCTATATCTTTAATTTCCGGACTTTGGCGCATGAGGATATAATGTAAATTTTATATGTTATGTAAAATAGATAATGTGATGTGTGTGAAAAATTTCTGTATTTTTCTGTGAATGGCATAATTTATTAGAATTATTGAAAGGCATGTGTAAGGAAGAGATTATGCATGTTTAATTTGTTTCCATGATTTCTGAGGAATTAAATGCTGTAGAATTTTATGAAACATGTCTATATGTATCAGTCCATGCCCTGCAAATTTGAGGATTTTTACATGGCTATGTGAATTACTGAAATTCTCTGCAATGGAATGGAAGCATGAGTAAGTTAATGAATAATTCATAGTAAATTTGTGTCATGCAATAAATCTGGGAAAATTTCTTGTGCCAATATGTATGTGTGATTCATGACTGTGCATGATCAAATCTGAAATCCATGTCATGTTCTATGTTAACTTAGTTATGAATGGCATGAAACTGGGTGTTTCAATTTCTATAAATACATGTGAATTCAGAAAAATGTGAAAATTTTATGTGTGTTATTATACCCGAAAACAGCATGTGGTTAAATTTTCAGGAAAATTTGATAACAGTAGCTACACTATGAGATTTCCATGTGAAAATGAGTTATAAATACATGTACCATGATTAAGGTTAAATGAGGTGTGTTCCAATTAATCCATGAGAGCTACTAAATGCTTGATTTCTGTTATTAGTGGCATCATGCTAGGGATGAACAGAACCATGTGCATAAATAAGAAAGTGTGAATATCATATGTAAAAGTGTTAATGGAATGTGTAATGTGTAAATGTGCCGTGTGTGACACTGCTTCCATAGAGGGCTGTGGAACTGTACCATGGAAAAGTCCCCATGGGAAGGTTCAATGTGTTAAGATATCCTAAGGGCATTAGGATGAAATCCTGGAGGTGGACAAGTACCGCTGGTTAGGGTGGAGACGTGTTCTCCGGTCTGCGCAGTGCCAAGAGTCATCACTGTATTGCCTAGGTGATGTGCTATGTGTTATGTGTATGTGATGTGTCCTTCTAGTGGTGGTTTGGACTATGTGTCACGACAAATAAATTGTGAAATGTGTATATGTGAATATGTGTAAATGTGTATATGTAAACATGTGAATGTGAAATGTGAAATCATGTGAACTATTATGTTAGAAGGAGAATATGTGTACATGTGCAAGTGTTGAAAAATGAACCATGAGAAATATGGGAATGTGTAACCATGTGAAGTGAATGTGTTGGAGTATGAGACGATAATTCATGCTATGATATTTCTAGTTCCATGTAAATTGCTAACATGTTATAGTCAAATTGGGAGTGTAGTCTTCATGTGATTAAATGAGTAGAAAGCATGTGATAGGAAGTGTTATTTGAAATATCTTAAACCATGTACCATGTGTTTTGATTTGGTAGAGTTACCATGATAGGGTGTCTCTTATTAATGTTCAAGCATGTTGTAGGTTGCCTTGCAAATTGAATTAGTAGAACCTACTGTGATGTATGCATGAATGGTGTGTATGGAGTTACTTGCTGAGTCTTTTAGACTCATTACTTGCTTCGGCGTACAGGTTAGTTGGTGACCCGGTACCTTTGGAGGAGACCGTGGAGAGTGACTCCGAGCGCGGAGATTAGTTGGCGGAGTCTTCGTTGTGTCCCTTTTTGTTTCATAGTATGTAAATTGGGACTTGTATTAGAGTTATCATTTTGTAATTGTGGACAAATTATGTATTAAAATGTAGAACTTTAATCTTGTGGACAATGTATTTTGGTTTAATTTCAATTATGAAAGTTTAGTCTTTTAATTGCTATATGGATTATGTATGTTAAATGTGGATGATGAAATGTGATAACAGTTAGTCCTTTACTTCCGCGACTCTGTATCTATATTTGTGTACATCTCAATCAATTGTTAGTGTCGGGTCAATGTCCCGCTGTGGTGATCTTCGTCGTGCCGACGTGGGTTGGTACAACCGTACGGCATAACGTGGGTCGTCACAAGTTATCATTCTGCCAAATGAGGATTCGTACACGAATTCTTTGATATGTACGAATGGATTGCCGATGCAGTTGTAACAGCGGTAGAAACAGTAGCTCAGAGGGGAAGGTTGTTGAAGGATCGAGATAGGTGAGGACAAGATTAGAAGGGGGGGTGAATAGATCTAATACCAATTAACGCGGAAGCTTAAGCAATAAAATTCTTCTAATCAGAGATCAAATCACCTAATTAATTTACTGATCTGAAGGTGATTTGGGTTTGTGAGCAAATCAATTAGTAGTGTGAACGAAAACCCTATGCATGCATCTGAGAGAGATACAAAGGCAAACCACAATTCAAACCAATGCACAGAGGATTTTTAGGTGGTTCGGAAATCACCTCCAGTGACTCCTACGTCAACCCTCACACGTGAGGCCACACTACTCAAAAACTCTGAGTACAACTCACACAGGAGCACGACGACTCCAAACACCCTTGAGCACGACGACTCAAGAAACACCTGGAGCACGACGACTCCAAACTGAGCACGGCGGCTCAAACAACAACCGGAGTACGACGACTCCAAATTGAGCACGACGGCTCAAACACACAACAGTGAGTACGACGACTCACAAATAGAGCACAATGGCTCACAGTACAACTTGCTAGAACAAAAACAAATCAGATGCAGATCCTCTAGCAATGATCTGATCTATGAGGCCAATTCAAGAAAGTTGGTGCAACAGATTATGCACAACTCCTAGAAATAGCCAGAAGAAACAAGAAAGACTTTAGACTCGAATTGACAATTCTTGTTCTTCAAGAAAAACTCCCTTGTAGAGGCCGAAATGGGAGAGTCTTGATCACTTGAAGTCCCTTGGTCGATGCTCTGCAACTTTGATGGTGGGATCTTCCTTGAGAACTTCGCGATGCTGGCTTCTACTTGATCTGCTCCTTTGAAGTCGATGCTAGTGCTTCATGTTGATCAGACTTGGATCCTTGTGCTTGGAGGAGGGTGAAGTGAGGTGTGGAAGCACAGGAGGGAGCAAAACAGGGAGGAGGAACCTCCAGCCGCCAACCGGATCTCTGGAGGGGCTGTGAAAGGGTTCTCTTAGGATGAGTGCCCTTAAGGAGGGTATTTATACCCTAATATCTGAAGGGTACCCTTGGGGTACGAGGGCACATGATCCAAAGATGATCCACCATCTCCCTAGGGGCACGTGTCCAGGAGGAATCTTAAGTTACAGAGATTCCGGAGTGTGTCGACCGCCCAAGGGGTGTGTGTCGACACACTGTCCCAGACTGGCCAACAAACAAGTCCCGGGAGAGGTCTCTAGTGTCGACCTGAGATCAGGTGGTGTCGACCTGCTGTCCCAGACAGCAAAACAGGCTGTTCTGGGAATTGATCCAGTGTCGACCTGCCCTGGGGTGGTGTCGACCTGCTGTCCAATTCTGACAACAAGCTGTTCTGGGAACGAGATCCAGTGTCGACTGCCTTGAGAGGGCGTCGACCTGAGTAGCAAATTCCAGGAATCTGCAACTCGGTCGACTGGCTTTTTGACTAGTGTCGAAACAGTCTCAGTATTTCTTCAGCCTTTGTTTTTTTGGGGTCTGAGTCTGAGGTGTTGGCGACACCATTGTGGGTGTGTCGACACCTTTTGCAAAAAGTATTTGTACCTGAAGAATAAACACATAATCATTAGTAAAATATTTTATGATGAGTACAAATGATAAGTGTGCTTTGAAACATGCTTTTTGAATATAAAATTTCAGGTGAAATGGTTATCATGTTTCAATTAGTTTGCATTCAAATCACATTTGTCTCATCAAAATAGGAGGAAAATGATATGAAATTACACTCAACACAACAAAGGTGAAAGACCGCATAGAAGGGAGTGCCAGTTCAAATGAATCCTTGGTGCGGACACCTCTTCAGTCTTGCTCCAATCGGCTTACCTTCGCCAAAGGGCTGGGGTGAGCTGATCGGAGGGGTGGTTTTGGGGCATCCCAGAAGAAAGGTGATGGGGTATGCTCACCTGGGTAGAGTAATGAAGGGGAGGGGCGTCAGCGGGCGCGGAAGCATGGGCCGGTGCCCGAGTAAGACAAATGGGCCTTGCCACGTTAGGGCTTGGCCGGACATGAGAAGGTCCCCCAGTCAGGCTGGGGGCGGAGAATGAATGACAGAAATTAGCCGCGGGGGGCAGGGGAGGCTCGGACCATCGGTCGCGACGGGTCGTGAGCAGGTTGAGTGTGAACACCCGCGTTTGGGTGGAGAGTATGGATTGGTTCAGGGATCGATTTCCCCTAAGGGCAGCTTGAACCTCCTGAAGCTGAGAAGCTTGGAGGCTTTGAAGAATGTCCACAAGTTGGGACAAAATCAATAGAGGTGGAGGCATTTCAGTGTTATGCCTCGGGGAGAGTTGGGGAAGTTGTGAGTCCACCGCATGAACATGCGAAGTGGATGGATCAATGTAAGGTTGGTTGTGAATTTGGGCGAGTTGTTGATTAGATTCATACACCTCATCATACGTGTCATCAGCCCATGTCTTCGTATTCGGCCATTGGGAGAGATCGGTCTGAACGAAGCTACATAAAACTTTAACAAACAATTGTGATTAACAAGCACTTACCAAACAACTACTCAAACAAGTTTGAGAGAAGAGGTTAATGACTTTAATCCACACACTTGGATATGCTTACGTCCACATAAATGTTTGATATGATTCAATGTGGATTTTAATTGCAACGTGTCACTCCAAATGGGTAAGGGCCTAAATAGGTGAAGATGACAACTTGGGCCTTTAAGCAAACCCCTCTCACATGCAACGGGTACTCTAACATGAGTCTCCGGAATGGTACAAACCTGCTCGATCCACCGTGAGGGAATCCAC
The DNA here is from genome assembly GCA_014218235.1 of Colocasia esculenta. NCBI lineage: Eukaryota > Viridiplantae > Streptophyta > Magnoliopsida > Alismatales > Araceae > Colocasia > Colocasia esculenta. The sequence continues at coordinate 91,049,561 of CM024763.1, read as the reverse complement.
AGGGGTACGGAGACTTACAGAGGTCCCGATGAGGATTCTCTAGCCAATGAGACGGAATGCCCAATGGGGAGATAGCCCTCACCGAGAAAGGGTGTGTGGATCCTAGGAACAGGAGGGACGGAGGTCCCTCGGCCGAAGTATGCTCTGCAAATGCACATGCAATAGGTGACAGAAACCGAGCTCTCTGTAACAGACTGAATCGCGTCCAGTACAATGGACGCACTTTAATTAAATCGTGTCCGTTCAGTCGGCCGTGGACCTGACAGCGCACAGAAGCTGTAAGAGCCGAGGTGACTCCCTTCGAAGTACACTGAAATGCGTCGGGTATGTCCGCCGTGCAAAACAACCACAAAACGCGTCGTCTGTACTCGACGCGAATCAAAGAGGCCACCGAAAGCAATTATCCAAGCAGTAAATCAGTACAGCATGCTATCAACCACTCAAGTAGAATGAAATATGAGGCAAACCCAGATGATTTCTTCAGGTGAAGGTGAGTAAAAGGGAGGGGAACAAGATGGTGATTTTTTTTAATCAAATTTTATGGAAAATGTAAGAAGATAGCACAACCACAAATTGGTAATGGCAATGGAACACTTCAAAGAGCACCACGTGGGGTGCGAAAGGGAGGGGTGTACCGCGTGGGGTATGAAGGGAGTGACATACGTGGGTTGTCGAAGGAGGGGCACACGGGGGTGCCTAAGGAGAGGTAACCGGAGCTAAAAAGAAAAGTGTCCCATCGTGATCGCCAATTGTAGACGTGTTTTTTTCAAAACACCTCCCACAAAGAGGATGATTTAAAAAAATGATTTTTTTTAAATAAAAGAAATTAAGACTAGACAATGAGTGGAAAGATGGCAAAGAAGAAGAAAAAAGTGCAGGTGCGCACGAGATGGAAGTGTGATCGCAAGACACACGAGGGTGTTGATCGAAGGAATGAGCGAAGAGGAAGAGGGGGACTTACCTTCACCCAAAGATCGCGAGAGAGTGTGTGCGGGCTCTTCTTACTCCTTCCACCGGCCGGCGGCGAAGAAGATTTAGCTCCGAGGTTACCTTGCAAAAAGCATAAACAAGAAAACACGTGACAGATTGATTAGACTTGAAGGTGTAGTAAAATGATCAAATGAGATGAAAAGAAAAGCATTAAATGGGCATTAACACACCTCGTGGGGTGGTGTTAAACCCTAAAAGTGGGAAGGGAGTAAATGATGGGTGTGTGTGTGAGAAAATAGTGTGATGAATGAGATGCACTAAGAAAAATAAAATAAAAGAGAATGAAAGGGAGGGAAAAAGTGGCAATTTGGGCCGCTGTTGTAATGGACGAAGTGAAGTGGAAGAAGAGCTCCTCCCACCTCGCTCCAATGCGATAAGGGAAGACGAACGCGCAAACTCCAAGAGAGGAAGATGTGGAGTGTCTTAAGTTGAGAGCGCTCCTCCTTGGCTTCGGAATGCGAGTCTCCGGTGCAGCAGGGCTTCGCCATAGTGTGTGAGTGATGCCCAAAGAATGGCCTCGGGGGTCTATTTATAGGGAAGAATTCCTTGAATCGCGTCGGTACAGTGGACGCCTATATATTGAATCCCGTCTGACAAAAGCGCCGCGTTTCAAAGATCGACTTGCTACGATTAAGCGCTTCTAAAAATTGATTTAGCCTTCTTTAGAATCACGTCGACATACCGCCGCGTTTCTAAACCTTCCGATTTGCAACGATTCTTTCCAAATATTCAAAAAATGGAAATATTGAAGCGCGTCGACAAGAGCCACCGCGTATTTATAGAATCGTTCTTTGAGGGCAAATCGATCTTCATAACAGGGAAGGTTAGAAACACGTCGACACTAGCAAACACAATTCTATTTAGCAACAAAATCCTTCCAAAAATGAATTTGGAAATTGCCATAATTCAAAAATGGAAACTTTGAATCGCGGCGCCTTTATTGGACGCGAATCAAAACAGGGTAAGTGCCAGAAAAGGAAGTGTGAGACGCATCGGTTTTACCCGCCGCATATCATACCTCCTAAACGGCGTCCATTGTGTCAGACGCGAATCATATAGGCTTGACAGACCCCTTTAGACCCCTTAGAAAAATTCCTAAAAATCCTAAAAAAAATCTGAAAAATAGGAAAATCACTCAAAAGGTTAATTGAAGAGAGCCACTTTGAGGCATTACGGTGTAACATGAAATTTGCTCAATATGTTGACAAAATGGTGTGTCTACACTCCCCTGCTCATCTCCGAACCAGACATCTGCAGGATGACCATCAGCAGCTTTGCATAGCTTCCTCATCGACCGAAACATCAACAAACATGAATCCTAGCGTGCTGAGCGAAGTTCCGGGGCATCTGAGCACCCGGTTAGCCAATGGAAAGGTATATATCATTTGCTCTTGCTCCATCTCTTGTTGAAAATGCCCCAAACCTCTCTCTCATGGTGCCTTCATGAACGTATAGGATGTTCCCACCTTCCCGAGTCAAGGCCAAATACGAGCATTTTCCTGGTTGATCAACCTTGTGAATGCCCTAACAATTGACATGAGAAGCTACATCGGGGAATGGAACCTGAGATTCATGATTGTCCTTGCCAAGAACATGAAGGACATGTGGTGGAGATTCGATGCACTGAGAGCACTTGTGGAGCGATGGCATCCACGCACTCACACATTCGTGTTCTAGGGATTTGAAGCTACTGTCCTGCTAGAGGAAGTGGAGTTGTTCTTGGGCTGGAAGCACTACCTGGAATATGAAGAGATGACCCCTTTTCTCCCGTGGGAAGAGATCTTGGCAGACATTGTGCAGGACAAGAAAGAGCTGCTGCGGATGACGAACAAGGACAGGATCTTCCTGGACCGGCTGGCCTGGTGGTTGATCCAACACGTGAAGGAGATTGGCGGTGAGAGGGAGACACATGGACTGACACTCTGTCTCGCGGGTGTGTTCTTGTTCCCCACATGTGGTGATTTTCTTCTATATGAGCACGTGTGAATCCTCTCTCTGATGTGGCGTGGGCAGTCACTTGCCCTGCAGTGTTGGGACATCTCTACAACTCCCTCACCACTATGAGCCTAGGCGGATGCACATGTGGGAGCTTTTCTACTTTAGGTATGGATGGAGGCTCATCTAAAATTTGATTATGCTGAGAAACAACTACTCCTTCCAGAATCTTCCTTCGAAGCTCAATGTACTGCAGTAGAGCATGGTATGAACCGAAGATGAGATCAAGTGTGGACAGCAACTTGAAGAGCAGAGATGCCTGACGTGCTACCTTGGCTATTTCCCAATGGAGGACTTCATAGAGAGACACTGTTCATGAGGACCATTGAGTTTAGGGTTCGCACTAGAGAGGACAGAGAACTGTGGTGATTGGGCCTGATCAGATGGTGGTGTATCAGCCACACAGGTGCCAGCACCAGCTAGGAGTACCACGTGAGATCCCAGCTTCAGCTCACTGTGCTAGCATGATTCTCCCAGGTAAGATGAGAAGCTGATGAAGAAAGCCAGAAAGACGGAGAAATACACATTAGTAAGAAGGTGGGGCAGGCAAGTTCAAGAGAACGATGGAAGGACATTCTGGCTTACGAGGAATACGTGGACACCATCCGTCCAACTTCATATGATTTTTTTATGGCCCGCAGAGCAAAATGATGTACTCTTTCTATTTTCCAAAGAATAAGTGTAACATATAAATTTTAGTGAAATAAAGAGTGGTGTTTAGACTCAATGTGTATTACACTCTAAATCGAGCTCTTTCTGTGTTCTGGGATCTCACTGTGAACAATGAGTTGACGTCCACCTCGATAGACATCAAGGATAGTAGACATCAACTTATACTGCCGTTAGCACCCACATTGAGGCATTGACGTCCACATCGATGGACGTCAAGAGTTCTTTTAACATCCACATATGTGTCGTTTACCGTGTACGGTGCTCAGACTGGGCGCCTGAACTAAGAACTAGATGTCCACGACCTTGACGTCAAGAACAACTTAACGGCCAAACCATTGACGTTAACTTCAAAACTAGTTTTTTCCACCTGAGGCCTTCTCCGGTGCCATTTCACTCCCTTTCTTCTCGCCTGAGCACCTTTTTGCCTCCCTTCTCACTCTTTCTCTTGCTCTGACAATCTCTACCAAGATCCCCTGATCTCTCCTTCATCTTTCCCTTCCTTCTCACACTCGGATTGACTAATGGCGAGGGAGAAAGAAATAGGCTACTCGTTCCAACCCGCCAAATGGAGGAAGAGGCAACGACAGAAGGGTCTCGCAGGAGGTGAACCTTGAGGAGGAAGTGGACCCTGTGTGGACGTCGACAGGAGCACGCTGGAGAGAGGGGCGACCCGACAATGACGAGGATGATGAGAAGGCAGAGGGACCCTATAGGGCTTATCAACTGCCAAAGGTGAGTGAATGAACCTCCCTTCCCCTCCTATGTGCGTGAAAGGTGTGGTCATAAGAAGGTGGGAAAGAGGGAGAAACATGGGAGATGTCGTCTGGTTCGTCAGGTTGACGTCAAGTTCTTGTAAACGGCCAGGTAGTTGCCGTCCACATTACAACTATATGGACATTACTGATGAACTTAATGGCCAACACTCTGCCATCTACCTTGGGGAATGACCACTTTGTTGATGTCTATTTTGTGTAAACGGCTATCGACCTTGACGTTAACTTTGTGTGTTTCTGTGTAGGGAAAGGGCAGAATGAGGAGCCAGGTGATGTGGGATCATTGCTGGGCGTGGTATAGGGTGTTGTCGGAGGCCCAGCTATAGCGGTCCTCGCGTTCAAACCTGTTAACCTAAAACGAGCTTGACCTGACTCCGCCTCCCGCAAACGAGCCGTAGCCTCGCAAGGGATATCTTTAACATGTCTATGGAATATAAAAGAAAACACCTCAAATATATATAAGATTCCATATCTCCAGATATTTACATGAAATATACATAGCCAGTCCCTAACTAGAGTCAAATACATAGTATAGCAACCTGAGGCATATCCGAGGTGAACAGAAAGTAAAGATTACACTGCTGGAGGTGCAGGCCCAACTCCGCTACAGTGCGGCTCTGAACTAGGCAAGGGTCGGGAAGCCTCCTGCTCTCCCTCACCTGAAAGGAGTAGGAGTGAGCCTCACAAGTCACTGGCTCAGTAGGGAAACTCCCCCAAAAACTGTACAAAACCAAACTCACAAAGTAAAGGAACAAGAAGCTATGCTAAGCAATTTATAGTGCTACCTACACATGATACTATAATTGTAAATAACAATATCTGAAAGTTATTAACATAAATCAACTCTAATAAATAAACGACAAACCTTATCTAAGGATACACGCTAGAGTAGAGTAACGCCACACTCAGGTCACGAAGACTGGTTTGCGACACCAGCAACTAACCAGACAAACCACACAGGACTACCTCTTACTCTCGCAGCCACGGACGAAAGGTCCAGCTGCCGCTCCACCACAACAAGGCCAAGAAACAATGGAGTCCAATCAACACCACACCTGCAGACCACACTACCGTAGGCCTATGCCTGGCACCTTTGGGACTCCGGCCTGAGCTCCCTAAAGTGTGGCACTGAAAAACAAGACTAGCTGGGGCCCAGTACGTCTACTGGTGTCCGTGACCCCAACCACGAGCGTGCTACAAGCAACTAAACACAAACTCTCAGAAGTCACTATCCCTCTGCCGTCTTTCCCTTAGCCAGACGTACTACTCTACACAAGAGTGAGGGTGTCCAGGAAGATGACACAGACCTCGACGGTACACACAGTACCGGGAAAACCCCGAGCACTAACATGCTTGGCTCACACAAAACCTGGGCTACCCGACTAGAGAGGTAACCACGGTAGGCGTCGTACTACTCGCCATGTACTCACAAACCAAGCAAACATGGCATTCCTCAACCTCGACGTGTGCCAACGCACCGCTTACCAACACTATGAATAAAAGATAAAGCCATGCGATAAACACGTAACCATGCACAAGCATACAGCCTTCGGAATCTAGAAGGCGATGGGGTGCTCTGTCGCCTTCAGAATGCGACGCCTCGATACGACATGTTTTGAAGCAGAACGCGACAGGTCGGGCTGTCGCATTATGAACGCGACATCCTGGGACATCGCCTTCACAGACAGAACCCCAACTCCAGGGTTCCATCTCCAGATACCCCACACAAAACCATGCAAACACCTATATAGAGCATTTATAAACAGTCTAACAGTTACACTAGCATGCCATCTAACATCTAAAACTCATTCCATGGATTAAACATGCTAAACACACCATCTACAATGAGAAACAACGTGGGATCTCCCTACCTATGCGAAGAACAACAACGATTCGGCGTTTCCCTCGTTCCGTACCATGTCCTCGTGACGAGAGCATGCCGAAACCACCTCCAGAACCTTAAATTTCAAAAGAACCACCTACAAAAAGCCTCTCCTGGCCGAGCAGAGCTTTCTTAGCTTTGTTTGGCCGACCTAAGTTCTTAACCCTACAGAGTTAAGAATGTGACGCACCTGGCTATCGCGAAAAGAACGCTATGGTATGGGCCGTCGCCTTCTCACCGCTGACGCCAGCCGGCTGCCTTGCACGCGCCACGCAGCGGGCATGCAGCCAAATGACCCCAAACAACGACAACATGAACGCAATGCCCTGAACCGTCGAGTTCAGAACACAACGTTCACCCCCATCGCATTCACAGACAAAGAACCAATGGGCGCCCTAGGCCAGAATTCTCGGCCCACAGTGCCCAAACAACTTGCGGAACACTCCAAACACTAACCAAAGGCCACACACTGGCCACCAGAAACTAATAAACCTCAGTCCGAATGATCACTATGCTACACCAGCAGACCCGAATCACGTAGATGGGGTTTGGGCACCTGCTGGCGGTGCGGCCCTTCCAGGTTGACGTCCCGTACATGAAGGCATTGAGGAGAGTGGGATGAGGACTACAAGCATTCATCATGCCTTAGGGACACATGATACCCACATTGGAGGATGTGGTGTATCTCACGAGACTGTCGGTTCATGGAGAGCCAGTGGTCGGACAAGAGAGGAGTGACTACCACGACGAGATGGTGGAGCTGCTGGGACCGGAGTTTGTGGCTAGACGAACGAAGCCGATCCAGAGCATCTTAGTGGGGGCTCTCTCAGATGCAGTGGGTCTGAGAGGTGTAGGAGGGAGCCCTGGAGACTTTAGAAAAGTTTAGAGATGGAGTGCGGGCGTCAATCCTATTGGGAGGGAGGAGCGAGGAACAGCCAGTCTGGATCTTTGTGATGTACCTTTTTGAACGGATCCTATTCACAACGCAGGCATCCTAGATGAACTGCAAGTTCCTACTGTTGTTGAGGGACCTGAGCCAGGCAGGCAGGTATGCTTGGGGCGCCGCGGTGCTAGGACATCTATTCTCTCTTCTTCCTAGCAGCTCGCAGCGGTCTTAGAGCACGGGGGATCACCCCTTTTCTTCAGGTATGCAAAATTTCATTAATGCTCATCATTGACTTTTATTGTGCCTGACTGACGTGCTTCTTCTTCTCTAGTAGATCTGGGCTATATCCGCTTCCCATTGGGACGCGGGGTGCAAGCAGAGGGGAGCCGGGCTTTGGTACCTCTCATGGCCTGGTGGGAGGTGACACCTGATCCGAGGATGACAGATCAGCATGTCGAGGACGTCTAGGTACGATTAGACCGCTTCCCCCACGATCAGGTATAATCCTCAACTACACTTCTACTTTCATATGGTACTTGATTTCTTTGATTGCACTGACCAGTGCTTCTTCCTTTCTTCCTTTCTTTCAAGTGTGTGGGACCCCATATAGAGGAGAGGCAGATGTTCCCATCTGATGGTGGCAGGGAAATGTCTTCTTTTCGACCGCCACGTGTTGCTGCTCTGCCTGGGGACCTATGAGCCCCTCTTCCTAGAGTTGGTGGTACGAACTCTGGGTTGGCACCAGCCGGCCTTAGAGGCGCCTTCTCTAGAGAGAGAGACACTCTCGTCGCCACTTCTACGCCGAGGACCGAGACTGGGGCAAGGAGCATGGCAGCATCGTCGCCTACTAGAGGGGTGAAGGGGAGAAAGTTCTACAACGCACCGACCTCTAGGACAGCTCAGCGTACCTGGCAAACTACCGGGTTCGCTACGCTGGGCGACTCCGGCTGGACTGACGCATGGTGAGTGATCTCCTCTACCAACAACCTTGGTTATCTGATTTATGATTCTAGCATGCATGTGTGAATGACAGATGCTCGAGTCGGAGGTGGTGAGGCTGCTGGAGGGACGACTGGTGGAGCAGGCCATTGAGATGGAGAGGATCTGTGTTGCGTCAAGGACTCTAGTAAGTCATAACTCACTCTCAGGTGAAAATGATTTATGGACTGACAATCTTATGTGTTTACAGAGGGAGGAGTTGGCGAGGGTGCGAGCGGGTCGGGACACTGGAGCGAGTTCGTCCATGTAGCCTCCCACGAGGGATATGACGATCGGACTGCGGGAGGCCTTGGACCGAGTAGAGGCGTAGATTCAGGAGCTAAGGGAGGAGGTAAGACATTGAGCACTACTCTTCTGTTCATTTGTTGATTTAGACTGACATGTGTTTCTCACTTATGTGCAGCGGCAGGGAGCCCAGGTGATGATAGTGTCCCTCCAAGCACAGATGGTTGATTGAGGCTAGAGCTGACGAGGACGGAGGTTGCCTATTTGAGGAGAGGGAGATGGAGAGCCAGGCGGAGAGGGCCTGAGCCTAGGCTACCACGGATTTGGAGTTCTGAAGAACTGGGTGCTGAGAAAGCGCCGGGAGCAGCCGCAGCAGGCCCAGCCGAAGACTCCAGCGAGGACGAGGTCAATCTACGTGTCCCTGGATGACCTCTTGTCCTTAGGAGACCCATCAGTGGGACGAGGAGGACCATGGCTAGAGGCGTCGATAGCGGCGATACCACCTCTCCCAGGCCGACGCTGAGAGAGGGATAAGGAGGAGGTGAGTAGCTCGCAGAGGCAGAGGCCTAGCGAGGAGAGGAGAGAGAAGTGAGCCTCCAGTTGTACCACCAGGGGTATGCCCCTATTATGCTATGTACATAACTCTTACCCTTCATAGTGGATCTTTGTGCCTTTGTCCATCCAATGTGTGTTTGAATGGTTGTTCCTGCATCCACAACACTTAAAGGGAAAAAAGTTAGTGTAGATATGTCTTTAGCCCCTTGCCTAAAAATATGTACCTTTCTTGAGATCTGGTCAAGGGGCTAAATCTAATTAAAGATAGAAATAAAATAAAATACAGAAGGGAAATATGTACATGCTATTTAGTAGGAAAATAAGATATGCACATAGTACAACTAAATTTTTTAGATTTTTTTGAATTTTCTATTTTTGTGTTGATTTTTCTTTGAAAGACAAGAAATATGTACATAGTATAGTTAAATTTTTTAGTTTTTTTGAATTTTTTTTTGAAAGACTCCAAGGCACATGTTCATCACATGTCAAGATACAGGGTCCTCACGATCTACTTAACCACAAGCCTATAAACAAGGGGATCGTGCATGACATTATTGACACAAGAGACTGCTCATAGCCCTCTTGATATTTTTCCACTGTGGAAGGTCTTACAAAGCCAAAATTGCCCCTAGGGGGAGAGATTGGAAGAAGCAAAATAGGAAGTCATGTGAGGCTTTGGTTCAAACTACTTTCGGTTTCCAAGCCAACGTCCTATCCCGAAAGACTTAGTATTCAATTATTTTCAGGGGTACTTTTCATCATGATTCATTGGTGGAGGCACGTACTATTTACTACCTCTTTTATTTGGTCAGCCTTTCTTGGGTACGTATTTTTGCTACCCTTTTTGACTTTTGACTTTTCCTTATCATTCAGATTTGGCTTTGCCTTTGCATTTTCCTTTCTTCTTCTTCTTCTCTCTTCTTCTCTCTCTCTTCTCTCTCTCTCTCTCTCGCTTTATTGTTGCTCCTATTGTTGTCACTTTGTCTTTCGAGTGAGAGTGGGTGGTTCCCTACTTGTAGCTTGTCCCTTTCTCCAAACTTGACCGAGTAAGAAGAGAAAATAGGTCATATTGACTTGAGACACATCCAAGTGTAATTATGATTTTCACGCTGATGGCCAATGCTCCAATATCGTGTGGTGTGTGAAAAGACCCTACCTTGCTATTGGCTAGGTGAATAGTAGAGTTCCAAACCCATGACAGTGCAAGTGATGAACAAACAGACAGACTGACTGACTAAGGATAGAACTTTTTAAGGTAAACTGCATTCCATGGATGTGACAACTCAACTCCCTCGGCGTCCACTAACCTGTAGGCATTCCCTGAGTACGCTTCTTTGACAATGAAAGGACCCTCCCAATTCTCTTGCAATTTTCTCCTGGGACCTGGTGCCTTAATCACCTTGCGTTTGAGGGCCATTTCTCCCACTTCAAATTTTCTCTCAAGGACCTTTTTGGCGTAAAAAAGTGCAATCTTTGACGGTAAACTTGTGCATGATCAGCCGCTATCATTCGTCTTTCATCTAAGAGTTCGAGTTGTTCTAACAAAGCCTCCCCACGTTGACCAGGGTCAAGTTCGGAATCCAATTGAACTCTTAGTGAAGGGACAAAGATCTCATATGGGAGTACCGCATCTGATTCATATGTCAAAGTGTAGGAGGTTTGCCCCGTGGGAGTTCGGATAGAGGTGCGGTAAGCCCATAGAGCTTCAACTAAGCGGTCTGGCCAATCAGCGTTATTGTGAGATTGTAAGTTTTCTTTATGATCTTGATGAGAGTTTATTAGTAGCTTCCGCTTGTCCGTTACCTTGTGGATAATATGTGGATGAATGATGCAAGTTTATACATATTTACCACACATGTCGTGAAGCTCATGTGAAGTGAATTGTGGTCCATTGTCGGTGATGATGTTCTGAGGCACACCAAACCTTGCAAGAATGTTGACTTGATCACTTGATAACTGTTGAAGCTTTGACCTCTGTGAATGCTTCTGCTTCAGCCCACTTCGTGAAGTACTTAGTGGTGGTCAAATGAAGGATTTCTTATGGATTTCTCCGGTTCTGTCCTCGAGTGGACCTACCACATCGAATGCCCACATGGCGAAATGCCATGGAGCAATGAGAGGGTGAAGAGAGGAGGAAGGAGCATGGATCTTGTCACCATGGAGTTGGCATTTAGCACAGTGGCGAACAAAATGAGTGCAATCCTCTTCCATGGTAGGCCAGTAATAGTGTCTTAGCAACTTTTGGGTAATTTCTCTACCATTAACATGGCCACCATATTCACTAGAGTGAGCAGCTTCAACAACATTTTGAGATTCGATTTCATCAAGACAATGGATATAAACCCCACTAAGGGATTTCTTGTGGACAATGCCACCTATGATCTTGTAATGTGCAGAGACACGGCGAATGGCCGTCTATCAGAAGAAGTGGCATATTCAGGGAAGGATCCATCTTTGAGATAGTTTTCGATGTCAAAGTACCAGGGATGGCCATCATCAAGGTCGATTCTGGCTCTTTTGGAAAGTCATGGACCTGAGGTGAAGAAGACTGAAGTTGAGAGAACCATGGATCAGCATGAGAAGGGATTCTCAATCTTTGCACAGTGATGGTTTCTGAGGATCTTCCTAGCGGGATAGGGAAAGAAGAAGCTAGGGAAGCAAGTGAATCTGCCAGAATATTCTGAGCCCTAGGAGTATGAACTAGAGTGAGCTTCTTAAATTGTCGGATTACCCTTCCTACCAAATCCTGGTATGGTTTCAACTTGGGATCCCGAGTTGGGTGCTTGCTAAGGGACCGTCGAAGTATCAACTGCGAATCTCCAATTATCCTTACTCCTTAACTTCCGAGCAACAATGCCATTTTTAGCCTAACTAGGAGTGCCTCATACTCGGCCACATTGTTCATGGCGGGGAAGTTTGTTGGTAAGCGTGCAGAATCACTACCCCTTCCGGTGAGAGGAGGACTGCCTCTATACCACTCCCTTTAGAGTTAAGCGCTCCATCAAAGTAAAGTATCCATGAAGGTTCACCATCAATAATGGCTCCTAACTCTTCATCTGGAAAGCTTTCATCAATGGGAGAACATGAGGGTAAGGGATGGGGGGCAAATGTTTAGCAATAGCATGCCCCTTGATTGATTTTTGATTCACGTAGGTGATGTCAAATTGATTAAGAAAACTTTGCCACCTCAACAAACGCTCAGTCAGAACAAGCTTTTCCAACAAGTACCGAATTGGGTCCATTCGCGCCAGAAGTTTCACTTCATGAGCTAGGAAATAATGCTTCAACTTCTGGGCGACCCAGACGGCGACTACACATGTCCTTTCCATAGCGGTGTACTTATTTTCAGCTTCATTGAACAACTTGGATAGGTAAAACACCGCTCTCTCTTTCTTCTCGTCATCATATTGGGCCAAAACTACTTCAGTGGAATCTTCAGTGGATGATACATAGAGCAATAAAGGCCGACCCAGGACCAGAGGAGCGAGAACTGGGGGATTGAGAAGATAACTCTTCAATTCTTCAAAGGCCTTTGACACTTATCGTTCCAATAAAATCTAGCCTCCCCTCTAAGCATCTCATAGAAGGGCTTACATTGAATCGAACGTTGAGAAATGAATCTCCTAATGAACTAAAGTCTTCCAATTAGTCTCTGACTTCTTTGATGTTCCTAGGGGGAGGCATGTTGATTATTGCTTTGGCCTGTTGGGATCAATCTCTATTCCCTATTGCTAACAATGAACCCAAGCAACTTCCCCGAGGATACTTCAAAAACACACTTCCTAGGGTTCATCTTAAGCTTGTGCTCTCTAGACCGTTGGAGAACAACCGGAGGACTTCAACACGGCCATGTCGAGTTTTAGATTTAACCAAGACATCATCAACATAAACTTCCATGTGCACATGCATCATGTGGTGAAAAATTGCCATCATTGCCCTTTGATAGGTTGCTCCCGCATTCTTCAATTCGAAGGGCATCACAACATAGCAATAGGTCCCCCATGGCGTAGTGAAAGAAGTTTTATCCTGGTCTTCCTCTGCCAGATGGATCTGGTTGTACCCAGAGAAACCATCCATGAATGACAACATCTCAAAACTGACAGTATTGTCCACTAGGACATCTATGTGGGGAAGAGAAAAATCATCCTTAGGGCAAGCATGATTAAGGTCATGGAAATCTATGCAGATCCTAACCTTACCGTCCTTCTTCATCACAGGGACGATGTTAGCTACCCATTGCAGATAAATCACAACCCTAATGAATTTGGCTTTGTGCAACTTGTCAACCTTCTCTTTGATCTTGAATGCAAGCTTTGGGTGTAACCTCCTTAGCTTTTGTTTGACAGCCTTTGCATCAGATTTTAAGACCAAACAGTGCTCGACCAAAGAGGTGTCAAGTCCCGGCATGTCTTCGTAGGACCAGGCAAAGCCATCAGAAAATTCTTTAAGGATAGCTACAATAGCTTCTTCTTCTTCTACGCTCAAGTTGGCACTAATCAAAACTACCTTTGGGGATTCTTCAGCGCCAAGGTTGATCTCTTTAGTTGGCTCATCCGCAGCCATGGTTGGCTCATCAACCTCTTAGTACCATCCACATATGGCTCAATGGGTCCTCTTCTTCTGACCCCAGATCTCCTGGCTCAACTTCTTCATCAAAGTCTAGCAAATACACTCCTAAATCATCATCTACTGACTCTCCTTCTACAAAATCTATTTCTACAAGAGCAGGTTCCTCAAGAAACTCTAGGACTTGACTCAACTTAGAACACCTCTTAGCCAAAGCTAGAACATATCGGACAGGAACTTGCCTACCCTTCTTCTTTGGGATGCGTGGCTGAGAGGGACTAGACTCTTTTACACCTGGAACTGACCCTAGACTTAAGTCTAAACTACTATGTATAGGACTATATACAGGAGAAATGCCCTTGGATGGGTGAGAATCGATGTTCAAGCTGAATAGAGTCGGCCCGTGGCCGATCAGAGGAGACTCTACCGAGGAAGGGTGCTCGATGGAGACCTCACATGCCCACCCTTGAAAATTGGCATTTTTTTTTGGGAGTCAAGGCTAAGAGCCATAAGCTGTTCACTTGAGGTTGCCATGACCGGCCAGGTGAGTAATGGAGGTAGGATAGGATGGAACAGATGAGGAAGGAAAGTAGCTGGAGCAGGACACTCGCGTGAGAGGAATGATGATCAGCCCATCTCCATATAAATTGTTATATATTATATATATTTTTGGTGATCAACAAAACTCTGGAAATTATTGACTAACATTATTTATGAAGGTTGTCAACATGTATCAAATAAAAAAAATTAGTAAGTTATTTACACTCATCTTTATTTGAAGTCAAATTGCATATGATTTGCCTAAGTCTACATCGACTACTATTAAAAGTTCACAACGATTACTGTTTTGTTACTACATCGATTTCACTTAAACAACGACTCTTGTATTAAAACATCAATTTCGGTTCAAACATCGATTTCGGTTCTACATCGACTTTACTTGAACATCGATTTCAGTTTAACATTGACTTCACTTGAACATCGACTTCAGTCAAACATCAATTTTAGTTCAAACAACGATTGACTTAAAACATCGATTTCACTTGAACATCGACTTCAGTTAAACATCGATTTCAGTTCAAACAATGATTTGACTTAAAACATCTATTTCACTTGAACATCGACTTCAGTTAAACATCGATTTCAGTTAACAATGATTTCACTTGAACATCGACTTCAGTTAAACATCGATTTCGGTTCAACAACGATTTCATCCAGAACATCGATTTTATTCCAACATCGATTATGCTTTAACGTCAATACATTTATACATGGATTATGTTCACATCGATTTCATTTCAACATAGATACATTTTCACATAGATTATGGTTATATCTCGATCTATTTCATCGACTCCACTCACAACGACTTCTTCTGAACATCAGTTATGATTGGACATCGATTGTCATAGACTGTCTCTAAACATCGGCTTTCTTTTAACAACGATTATGTTTTTGGACAGTTAATGGATAATATTGATAATGTTATCTATAATTACCCTAAATAGTCTTGCTTATACTTTATCTCATATGTCATTCAAATATATTTCGAATCACTGTGCATTTCAAATTTCCCGCGAACTATGGCATATCCAATGCACTCAAATATTTATTTTCTCAGGTACATTATCTTTACATGTCATCCATTATGAACTTCCATATTCTTGTCTCATGAAGGAAAACTTTAATGGCTGACAGAAAAGTTCCTCTCTGATATAAACTCCTCAGGATGGGCAGTAACATTGACTGACAGTTTAGACACAGTTAGATTGTCTATGCTTCAGCATTTATTGTGTGCAGATTTCTGGTAGTCACACATGCTACAATGTTGGACTTGTCACGCTGACAGAAGCAAAGAAGATACCAGATAATCTTTCTCTCTGTTTGTGTCTATCCCAGCATTAAATGACTGCATGTGTTTCTTGATTCCTACGTTGGACCAACACAGCTACCGTATCTGAAGATAAGAGACAACAGATACTTCAACGGATACTTCTTCAAGAGAAGATAAATAGAAGTCTGTGGAACTCCATGAAGAATAACTTTTCGAACCATCAAGGAACAACAAGAAAGAAGAGCTCGATCCCTCATTCAAAAGCCTCCAACTCTTAGCTCTCCACACAGCGCTGTCTTTCAGTTTTTGGAGCTTGATTTTAGATCTGAGAGAGTATTCTTCTGTGTAATTCTTTATCTCTCAAATTCCGCCTCAGATCAAGCATTTGCTATAAGCTTGGTCTAGGGGCCATCAACACTTTCTTCTTCTTTAGTGTTCCTCTTCATCTGTGAAGAGAAGACCTGCTTGGAGTAGGTGGTTGTTTTCCTTTGGTAAGAAGGAAGACCTATTGTATCAGGTGGTGTAGTGCCTCTTCGAGTAGTGAAGAGAAGGCCAGCTACGGCTGGATGTGTAAGTGTCCTTGAGGGGGACTGTATCCTTGGTTAGTGGATCCCAGTCTTTGCTTGGGGACTGGACGTAGGACTCCTTGTGATAAAAGATCTGAACCAGGATAAAAATTTATTGTTCTTGTGATTGATCTTATTATGTCTTCATTACTTACTAACTCTAACCATCGAATTAGTGTCTTCTGTCAAAGTGTTTTTTTATTAACAGAAATATTCATAATGATTTTTAGCAATCCATTCACCCCCCGTATGGGCTTGCAACCTGGTCAACAAGGAAGACCTCAGGTGAGGAGGGAGAGGATGAAGATGGGGATGGAGATGGATACGAAGATAGAGGATTAGAGTTGGAACCAAAGAGTGAGAGAAGGCCAAAGTTCCCACAAAACTCCTCCACCTTGGAAGCTTCCCTTCCTCTCACTCTCTGAATCAGGCAGTTCTTCCACAACAGGCTCCCTTGTACCAAGTTGAATGGGTCCCTTGACAAAATGTTCCTTCAAAGTCCAGGTAAGAGGTGTATAGGGTATGAAGGGATCTGGATGAACAGGGTTAGGATGAAATCCCAAACCAGCTGCCCTTGCTAATAACCTCCTCACTTGGATACTATTGATGGGACCTTGCTTCTTTCTACCCAACCCTCAGCCATGGATATATCCTATCTTTGCCATCACTTCCCAACCTTTCCCTTGAGGACATGAGGCCATCTCAAATTCTTCGATCATGGAGGGAGATTGGCTCAAAACAAGAGAGGATGGGAAATCAATGATTGACATGATAGGTTCTTCTTCCCCTTGTCTGGAATGAAAAGGTGTGGCATTTTCTCTGACGTGATAGAATTGAGGGTTTCTATGGTAGGGATGCTCTTGATTTTGATGATTTGCCCATTGAATGGAAACTTGAAGCATTGATGGGCGGTGGAAGGGACCCCTAACGTTTGTTCTAGCCAAGGACGGCCGAGAATAGCCTTATAGGCCGGATCGACATTCAGGACTAAGAATTCATAAACATGGTAACGAGGCCTATCTCCAGTTGAAGAGCATCTTTCCTTTAGCAACCTTTTTGAATTGTCATAAGCAGCATTAGTGGAGCATATCTTTTCTAGATTATCTTCCCCTAAACCCAGTTGCTTAAGAGTTTTCATCGAACAGATTGATGGATGCTCCCGTGCCTATGAGGGTGGAGCCTACCGACACCCCGTTGAGGGTGACGGTTAAACAAAGAGGAAGTGAACGACACTTGGGAGCTGCAAGTCTTTGTCCGAGAAGGGATGGAAGGCCCTTGGGTGAGGGAAAGAATAGCATTCATAACCCCACTCGTAGGGAGGTCATCAGACCATGATATTTTGGAGGAATTGGAGAAGAGTGGACTGGTGAGATGGTGATTTCTGAATCAACTCTAAGATAGAAACCCTTGCTGGAGTCTTGTCTAAGTGCTGAAGAATATCATATTCAGTGCCGGCGGGAGGTAGAGGTCCACTATCCTCCTCATCTTGTGATGGCCGTGTGGGTGGAGGAACAATGCGGTTCCCAAGGGTGACATTAAGGTTCTTCTGAGACTTAGGGAGGATGAGCTGGAGGGGTTGGGAGTCAAAGATGACCGACTCTTGGTAGGGGAGTGGGGACAGTCTGATATCCTGGTGGCGGGTCTGATGAGCACTAAGGGTCGCTCATCTAGGATGACATCAATAGTGGTAAAGGGTTCCTGGGACTCTACCGACGGACATGGGTACCATTCTTCAAAGCCTTCTACCCCCCATGTTGTTCTCTCCTCACAACTCGAGGTCCTGGATGTGTCATGGTGTTGACCTTCTTCTGAGACTTAGAGGTGGACGAGTTGTTATTGTTTTGGTGGTTGCGGAGGGGGTTCTGGACTATACCCAAATCCCTATTGACATTTGGACTTGGCGATGGCTACTTTGACATCATCCCAATTGATTCTACCCTTATCATTCATATCATAAACCCAGTCACGGAAGGTGAAACATTGTGGATCTCATGACCATGGGCTCTATGGTAGGGACAATACTTTGATGTGTCGGCCCTAGGATGTACACCCTCCTTCTATGGTGGAAGTCAAATGGCATCACAAGACATGAGGGCAAACAAGATGTCCCCAGGGATTCGGGGAAAGCATGATAGTGGGATCTCTTGGGCCCTGGCCGGGTGTAGCCAGAAAGTGGAGGAACAACTGAATAAGGCTTGGAAGGAAATGATGGGAATTTATGGGGATTGGGGGTGGAAAAAAAGTGGAAGGCTTGTTAGGAAACCTTAATGGCTGATTGCAGGCACTGACGAACTCATTGACGGTCACCCCCTTGGTGGTAGGTGCCGCGGGAGCCTTACGTCCCTTGGTCTTTAAAGAATGGTGGGAGAGAGGAGTCCTTGATTTGGGTTTGGACCACTCTAGCTAGGTTATAGAGGTGCAAAGGAGGGAAACTCACTAAGCATCAAGATGGACTTGAGTAGGGGAGTGGTATTGTTCATGATCATAAGTGATGGCTTGGGACTTCGGAATGGAGAGGTCGGCTCTCGAAGCCATGGCTCTACAACGGTTCACAAAGGTGGCAAAGTCTTCCTCCGGCCTCATCTTTCCGTGACCAAGTCAGGGAGCGTGGGTGTCACGTCCCGTCATTTAATATTTCTGTAAATGTCGAGACATAACTGAACAGAAAATCGAAGTTTAAATTTTTTTGATTAAAATTTCCCGGGTTGTGACTTAAAATAAAATATAAATTAACAGATGTTCCTCAAAGGGAGGTAATTACATGATTCCCAAACTGTATTTCAAAGGTCAAACATAACAAGTATTGATCTCTCAGCACACAATTCTTGTTGCCCCACCTTCTAGAACTGATGAATTCTTGGAAAAAGAGTAGGTATGAGCAGTCTTACCCAGTAGGATTTATCCTCTAATAACAAAGAAATAGATATTGGAATCAAGGAAAATTTGTTGCACACGAGGATAACAATTAACAATGTTCAAGAAAGGGAAGAATAATGCAAATCAAGATGTACAATATTGAACCATGCAAGATTAAACCGATACATTAATGAACTGAATCAAAACAACGAGTGTCAGGCACATAATGACATTCCATAATTATCAAACGTGTAATCACTATCGAGCAATCCACTGAACATGTACTGACGGTAAGTGCAAACCGGTTGAGTCATGCTGATGGAAACAATAACATATAATTGAATATGCAACAATTAAGTAGTTAGCAGTGTCCAATGTCAAGACACTCAGTAGATCCATTCTGGATGGTACATATTCGAATTGATTGATTCAATGACTGAGTTCGGGAGGTCCATTCTCAACGGGTACATATTCGAATTGACCAATTCAGTGGCCGAGTTTGGAAGATCCATTCTCGACGGGTACATATTCGAATTGACCGATTCAGTGCCCGATATTGGAGATCCATTCTTGACGGGTACATATTCGAATTGACCGATTCAGTGATCGAGTTTGAGAGGTCCATTCTCGATGAGTACATATTCAAATTGACCGATTCAGTGGTCAAGATTGGAGATCCAGAAGTCAATTGGAAGTCGAACTTACAGAAGCTGAATTGAAATTGAACATACAATAGTCGAACCCAATAATATTGTTAGAAATCAAGTCAAATTCTACTGATTCAATCATAGTACCATCGGTGTCCAAACACCAAGTCAATGTATCAGGTCGGTTTGCTAATCAGATGCTAAATAGAATTTCCAAACGATATACCATGTTGAAGCACTAGTCGTAGTTACAAGACGATCTAAACTTACAAGTTCAGAGATATCACGTAACATTCTCTAATCCTTTTTAGACTTTATAGAATAGCTCTGTGATGTGGTACTTGGCTTACTTAACATGTTAAGTCTTAAACTGAAAATCAACGGAAGAATACATCACGAAGATAGCCATGAAATCAATAAGGCCGATCGAATCATTCAATTACTAATTTTATTCAACATTGGAATAATATCATATCAATGTAAAAAAGTCATATTAATGTATAATAAGGATTGGCATGTTTGACTTCTTTTTCAGTAGAAGAGGGGACTCCCTTGGAGAAGTCATATGCAGTTTATCATTTTTCACTGGACCTTGGATTTTAGCATATACTAGGTTTTTGAATTATGAGACTTTCAGGTAAGCCAAATGATGAGAGATAAGAAAGACGTTATTTTGATGGAATCGCCAAAATCACGATTTTCTTCTTTGATGGGAGAGTTGATTTTTATTGGTAAGAGATATAATTTTTTTGATATTTTTTTATTGATTCAAATGTGGGTACTTCTTATTTATATGTAATATCTTAAGTAATGAAGCATCAAATGAAGCATCAAATTATAACATTTACTTAAGATATGGAGTGTAAATAAGGTATGAGTTTTAGTTTCGCAGACTTTCTGTTGACACCTCAGGATGAATCAGTCGACAGAAAACACAAGGTCGGTCGACGAAGAGAAAGAATCGAACGTCCGAAAACACCAAATCGGTCGCCGAGACAGAAAGATCGGTCGACCGACCTAGCCAGTAGCTTGGTCCTAGATGTGATGAAGAATCGGTCAACCGAAATCCAGAAATTGGTCCACCAACCTAGCCAGTAGCTTGGTTGTGGATTTAGGGAGCAATCGGTCAATCAAAATCCAGAAATCAGTCGACCGACCTAGCCAGTAGCTTGGTCCCAGATGTGATGAAGAATGGATCGACCGAAATCCAGAAATCGGTCCACCAACATAGCCAGTAGCTTGGTTGTGGATTCAGGGAGCAATCGGTCGACCGAAATCCAGAAATAGGTCGACCGATTCTGATAAAAAACTAGAATCGTACGGTCATAAATCGCACAGTCTAAACAGCTTGAGAATGGAAATAAACACTCAGAAATTGTAGGGATGGACCTATACTTCAACTGTACATATTTTCCATATTTAATAAAACTTGTTAAGCCTCTCTTTCAAATTCTTTCCTCTTTTATCAGTCAAACTGGAGAGACAATCAGTCGATGGACATATCGAAATCGTCGTTCGATTCCGGTAAA
Source organism: Colocasia esculenta (assembly GCA_014218235.1). Taxonomy (NCBI): domain Eukaryota; kingdom Viridiplantae; phylum Streptophyta; class Magnoliopsida; order Alismatales; family Araceae; genus Colocasia; species Colocasia esculenta. Next base: position 91,028,586 of record CM024763.1, on the reverse strand, counting down.
GACCAGAATCATAAAACTTGAATCACACGGTCTAATCATGCTTTGGAATAGAAGTGTACAATCGAGAAATAGAGAGGAACCTACTTATCAGTTAGGCATGACTGTCGGGTGGAGATGAACTCCCTAAGCTCCTCGACTCACTTCTTTCTCTCTCCTCAGTGCATTGCATTTATTTCTCTCTCTTCTTTGCCTTTGCACCTACTCTCTCACTTATTCTTTCCTCTGCACCTGCTCTCTCTCTCTCTCATCTCTCTCTCTCTCTCTTGCATGGTGGTGGTGGTAGCAGGAAGAAGCGGTGAAGAAGAAGAAGAAGAAAAGAAGTAGCAGAAAGATGTAGAAGTAGCAAGAAGAAGAAGAGCAGGGTTCGTATGAAGGAGAAAGGAAGTAGTGAAGAAGAAGTGGAAGTAGCAGACGGTGTAGGAAGAAGAATAAGTGAAGAGAAGAATCGCAGGGGGTATATAAATGGAGGATGATCCTTATCACCTTACAACTTCCCTAGATAAGGATCACCTAAACCACATGTATCCACCCCGCACATGTAATCAACTTACGCAACCATCTTACATAAATGGTTACGTAATTCAATTTTAATTCGTTTAGGATCTTTGGCCACTATTTTATACTTAAATGATATCCAATTGAGATGATATTTCAAACATAAGTTAATTGAGATATAATTCAAATTATGTTGATTTTTTAATTTTCTGATTAATTTTTTGTCGGTGGAAATTGCTCTAAAAATCATTATGTCGCTTAATATTTATATATGTGCATCAATAAATCAGGATATTTATATTTTTGGTATTAGTACATTTTTTTGATAATTATGATGTTGTTAGATTTTATTTTTGTTACCAAATTCTGATGACGCCCTGTCAGAGTGCGCACATCTGAAGACAATACCGGAATCACATAAATTATGTGAAAGGATTCTAGTCAAATGTAATTATGTTCCTATATCTTTGATGTAATCAATATCTTTTCTAATGTTCAATATTTTTTTATTATTAAATTCTGGGTGTTACAGGGGCACTTGACTGGCCATGTAGGTAAAGTGGGAAATGAAGAGTTCGGAGACGATGTCAAAGTTAAGGAGATCGGATGTAGGTAAAGAAGTGAACCACCTCAAGGCTTCCCCTTCCAACGATTGTTGGAAAATGTGAACCATGAGGACCCGATCATATAGCCACTGATGGGAGTCCAAAGCCGACGAGATGGAATTGAGGGTCGGAGGTCCGTCATACTTGCAGTACTTTGGGGCCTTGAAACCTGGGAGAAAGTAAGTAGCGAGGAGCTTGCAGTAGTTTTGGAGGGAGTGATGTTTGGAAAGGGATAGGGATTCAGACAATAGCTTCCTAACAAAACTTCCATATCGGATCTGGAGACAGATTCGGATTGAGTGGGGGGTGCGGGTTTGAACATAAGGTGGATAAGTGGGGTGGGGAGCTGAAATGGGGTTGGTGCAGGAGAAGTGGTGGAAAAGGTGGGGATAGGGACCGAAGATTGAGTGACAGGCCTCAGAATGTCTTGGCTTGAGAGGCCCTAAAGGGAGAAGGTGAAGAGGTGAAAGCTCTCGCCGAACTGTATGCTTGGGAGAGCATAGAAATGATGTCCTCGGGCGAGTAGTGGGATTAAAAGATGGGAGAGTTCATGGTCATCTGAAGTTCATGTGCATAAGTAGGATTGACCCCTAAACTCACCTCCTCATTATCAGTGAGAGGATGATGAACGCGCGGCATAGTTGACTATGCATTTCGTTGTTCAAAGTTCATTGCACAGATCATATGCGCACTTCCTCTAAAACTGTCTCACAAAATTAAAAAACAAACAAGATGAACTAGCATGGTGGTGAGAACAGGTCATATCCACGAGAAGCTGAATAGTGTTGCCCAGTTGACGAGCCCAGAGGGGGGGTGAATGGGTCTTTAAAAATTAATCTAGAAGATACCTGAAACTAAAAACATTCACACAAACGTTCTTCGAAGTAGGTTAGTGGACTGTTAGTTTAAATATCAAACATACAAAGGAGATAATCACACAACACAAGGTTTATCCTGGTTCGGACCTCCTTTTCTTAGGAGTCCTACGTCAGTCCCTGAGCAAAACTCAGGATTCCACTAACTAGGGTACAGTCCCCCTAAGGACGCTACAACACCCAGCTCAGAGCTGGTCTTCCTTCACACCCGAAGGGAGTAACACCCTGGATACCCCACCAAGTCTTCTTCACAACCGAAGGGAACAGCACCCTGGATACCACATCAGGTCTTCCTTCACACCGAAGGGAACAACACCCTGGATACCACACCAGGTCTTCCTTCACAACTGAAGGGAACAACCAAAGAAATGAATTACTTTCAAGCCCCTAGATCAAGCTTTGACAAGCAAGGATCTGAAGCAACTAGAACTGAGAGCAAATAGATTTAAACAAAGCACACTCTCAGAACTACACGGGCTCTCTCAAGATTTTCACAAACTAGTGGAGAGCAACAAAGAGCAAATCTAAGAGGAATGAAGTTCTTGGCTCTGGATTTCTTCAGAAGAAATTGAATGCTTGAATATGTGATCTCTATTCTCTTCTGTTCTTCTGACTTGAATTTATATCCTCAATTTGAAATCTTTACGTTGAAGTGTCTGTTGTCTCTCTTTTGAGTAGTCGTTAGACTGAATGATATCTGGAGTATTAGAAGCTTCCAGTCAACAGTCTTTTGATCACTTGAGCACGCAAAGAGATGAGATCTTCAGAATTATCCGTTGGCTTCTATTTTGTTTAACGTTGTACCATGAAGCTAGTTCAGAGGTTTGCACAAATGTCAATCTCAAATAGCAGACAGCTAAGCTGTCTCTGATGTCAGTCAACGTCAGTAGCAACAGACATGAGAATAGTAATGCAAAATAGCTTAAGTCTAAAAGACGTAATCAGAGTAGGCACGATAAAGGATGATATGGTCTGCATGCATGCAGAGATACGTTCAGATCTCATAAATGCAAAAGCATCAGATAGATGTCTATGTGGATTTTGACTAGTCAACGCTTTTAAAATGAATAAGACATCAAGATATGAAATCGATGGCTATATGACTTATGAAATCGTTATGAATAAGTCAGATTGACCAAGTCGTTATGACACAGGAGAAATCGTTGTGAAACACTTAACAAATCGTTATACGATGCAAATCGTTGTGAACACCTATCAAGTCGTTATGAGCTCTAAAGAGATCGTTATGATAACTTAGGAATCGTTACGGCGAACAAGTCATTGCGAGTTCTAAAGAAATCGTTATGAATACTTATAGAATCGTTACGGCGAACAAGTCGTTGCGAGTTCTAAAGAAATCGTTATGAATACTTATAGAATCGATTGACAAGCAAGTCGTTACGCTTTCTAAAGAAATCGTTGCGATGACTTATAGAGTCGTTGTGGCGAGCAAGTCGTTGCGAGTTCTAAAGAAATCGTTATGATACTTATAGAATCGATATGACAAGCAAGTCGTTACGCTTTCTAAAGAAATCGTTGCGATGACTTATAGAGTCGTTGTGGCGAGCAAGTCGTTACGGCTCTAAAGAAATCGTACGTACTTTTATAGAGTCGTTGTGACGAGCAAGTCGTTAGGGCTCTAAAGAAATCGTTGCGGTGACTTATAGAATCGTTGACGAGCAAGTCGTTACGGGCTCTAAAGAAATCGTTACGGTGACTTATAGAATCGTTGTGACGAGCAAGTCGTTACGGGTTCTAAAGAAATCGTTACGGTGACTATAGTGTCGTTGTGACATCGACTTGTGAAATAGCATGACTTTTCAGTCTTATAAGGAAATCGTTATGGCCTTCAATAGAAGTCGATATGGACTTAGAGAAATATCATGTTGAAAAAGATTAAAGTCATTTAGAAGTAATGCATACCTTTATTGGCTTGTTTGACCTTGGTATTTTTCCTGTATTAAGACTTATGAAATATTCATTAGATATAATTGATAAACTCTTGTTTGGTTTTGTTAATCATCAAAATATATATATATGTAATTAATTAAAATTACATGGGGACAGACTGATCATCAATCCCCCTTTTTGGTGATGACGAAACTGAACAATAAGCATGGATGAAAATAGTGATTATTTCAGATATGCTAATTTTCTAAAAAAAAGGTATTTCAGACATGCTAATTTTCTCCCCCTTTTTGTCATTGGGCAAAAGACAATCTTCGACAAAAAGAAAGAAGAGAGAAAAAGAATAGGAGTATATAAAGAAGGTCATTTCATTAACTTTGTGGAGGGGTACGGTAAATAGAAGGCAGGAGACAGAAGAGAGGCAAAATGGGAGATGGTTGCCCATGCCTGTGCTTCCTGCTCTTCAAAATAATTTTTGAAGACTCCAAAGGATACAGAGTAGGATGGTCCCATAGTGGAAGCCATCCTTTTGAGATGAAGATCTAGGTGCTGATAGAGAAGATCAGCATATGCATTCTTGTCAATGTCATCTTGAGAAATCGACGGGTCCCAAAGCTGGCACAGGTGAGGAATTGGTCCATGGTTACAGGATAGTGATTGTGGTTATCTCTGAGAGCCTTGTGCATAGCCACATACACTTTGTATCTTTCCTCCCAGACCTTGAAGGGGTCATCAACAAGATGAATGGAGTTCATATCTAGGAAGGTAGCTGGAGAAATGACTGGTTTGCCTTCCCTGGCCTGAGCTTCATTGATCTCAAACAGCTGCTAAGCTGACAGGGGGTAGAACTTGGACCATTCAGAAGAAGTCATCCTTTCACATTCAGACAGAATAGGGCTAGAACTTCAGCACTTAATGCCCTGGTGATATTCCCTAAACAGGAATCTAGGAAAAGCAACCAGCAACCTTTCTATACTTTAATTCTGCCCATTACTCTGGCAAAACGTTCAAAGATAATGGATCCTACAGAGGACTCCATGACAAGGAAATGGATTTGCGAAGAGCTATTTCTTCAAGGACTTGGAGGGTAGCAAAATCTACCTGGACATCTGAAGACTGAGATGTCTGGAGAGAGAGCTGAAATGGCCCTTTTGAACTGGCTAAGCTGAACTTCAGGAAGTCGATGAACATATCTGTAGTTGTTGAACAACACATAGTGCTGACCATCTTAATTTCCTTTGAATGAAGGGAGCCCAAAGTTCTTGGTGATACATCCTGAACCACTCAGATAGGGTCAGGGAGTGGTCCTTGGAGGAAATCTGGCAGATTGGCAAGAATGAATTCTTTAGTAGTCCTTGTGACCTTTGCCCCATGCTCTTCAGTTTGGAGTGGGCAAGAGAGAAGATTTTGGATTTTTCAGATTTCGAAAGAGAAGTGTAGGTAGAATGGTGTTCAAATGATCTGTGAGATCAAGAAAGGGAAGGTTAATGATGGTTGCAAAAACAACCTTTGAGAGATATTCTCTGTACAGTGGGTTATGTTTGTTGTCCACTGTGAGAGAAAACCACAAAGGTGGGTATTTGGGTTCAGAGGAAATGGAGGAAGTAGAAGTAAGTTTCCTCTTCTTGGGAGCAGGACTAGAAGGGTCTGCCCTGTGAATATGTTCTCCAACTTCAATACAGACCTAAGGATCCCTTCCTCAAACTCATCCTTTATCTGTTCCATAAAGGGAGAGTTGAGTTGAGCTCGTTCAGGTATGATAGTGATGAAAGATGGTGGAGGAGTAGGATGAAGAAAAGAGTGGGAAGTAGTAGGGAGGTCATCAACTGGTCCAAGGGAGGGACCAGAGGAGGAGGAGGATGCTCCAGCTGAGGATGCTGGAGGGACTTCATGTATAGGAGAAGGAGAAGGAATAGAGGAAGAGGAGGCAGGAGATGAGGTGGACTGAAATGGTGTAGGAGAAGAAATGGTCTAGATGAGGCTTCTTGAAAGTTTGAGGAGTAGAGGTGCTGTAGGAGCTGAGGGTGGAGTTGGAGGAATAGGGTGTGAGAGGGAGAAGAGGGAGCTGGGGGCTTGGGTGCCAAGAACTCTTATGCCTCTATCTGCACAGACTCACTCTCCAATGGCCCTGATGGCCTGACCCTTGCTCAGATGGCCCTGGAGGCCCTTCAACCTGATCAGCTGGCCCTGTTGGCCTACCTCTTCTGGTGCTGCTGCTGCTTTGGTGCTGTTGCTGCTGGTGCTGGCCCTGATGGCCCAGACACTTTCTCCAGGCTCCTGAGCTTCTGGAGGAGGAGGAGCTTGAACTGCCTTGATAATATCCGAGAGCCGCCTTTCATGCTACTCATCTCTTTGTTAAACCATTTATAGCATTTCTGATTTGACCCAACTCTTTGTTGGCTGAAGCTTGACTCAGAATAGAGAATTTACATCTGACTGGAGAGTACATAATAACTCACCTTGCACATTCAGTCTTCAATTACTGGCTTCAAATTATGACAATTTTCTGCTTGACCTGCCTCTCAAAAGGTGTATCAGCCAAGAGAGGAACTTCAGAGGCAACTTCTTTCCTTTCTTCTTGCTTCTTTTGCAGGAGGAGGTTGATCATCATCTGAGCTCGAAGAGCTTGCAGTCTCCCCTTCTCTGACATCCAAATATGGAGAATCTCCATGCTTTCCTCCTGATCATCAACAACAGAAGTTGATACTGCTGAACCTTCTTTGATTGCTCCCCCTCAATAGGAGCATCTTCTTCATTTGATACTTGCTCCCCCTGAATGGGAGCATCTTCCATCACAGAGTCACCCTGAGCAGCTGGGTGCTCTACTTCTACTTGGACATCTTCCATTGGTTCAACAATGTGGCCTGAAGCCACAGCCTCTTCTGCAACTCTGCCACTGGTTTCTGGAGCACTAGAGGTGAAATGAATCGAATCAATAATGTCTGAAAGAATAGATGCTACCATAGTTGAGGGTAGTGGGTCTCAATTGAAATAATATCCTCTGGGAGAATATCCTCAATTCTCTCTCTGCAAAATTTTCTTCTTCCATTGCAATTTCAGACTGAACTTCTGCTAAAGAGGGGCCTGATGATTCTGCTGCTCCAACTGCTGGAGCTGAAACTTAATGATCAGTCTGTCCCCATGTAATTTAATTAATTACATATACATATATTTTGATGATTAACAAAACCAAACAAGAGTTTATCAATTATATCTAATGAATATTTCATAAGTCTTAAGTACAGGAAAAATATCAAGGTCAAACAAGCCAATAAAGGTATGCATTACTTCTCTGAGGCTTTAATCTTTCAAAATGATATTTCTCTAAGTCCATATCGACTTCTATTGAAGGCCATAACGATTTCCTTATAAGACTGAAAAGTCATGTGTTTCACAAGTCGATGTCACAACGACTCTATAAGTTACCGTAACGATTTCTTTAGAGCCCGTAACGACTTGCTCGTCACACGATTCTATAAGTCACCGCAACGATTTCTTTAGAGCCCGTAACGACTTGCTCGTCACAACGATTTTATAAGTTATCGTAACGATTCTTTAGAGCTCGTACGACTTGCTCGTCACAACGACTCTTAAGTAAATGTAACGATTTCTTTAGAGCCGTAACGACTTGCTCGCCACAACGACTCTATAAGTCATCGCAATGATTCTTTAGAAAGCGTAACGACTTGCTTGTCATATCGATTCTATAAGTATTCATAACGATTTCTTTAGAACTCGCAACGACTGTTCGTCGTAACGATTCTATGAGTATTCATAACGTTTTCTTTAGAACTCGCAACGACTTGTTCGCCGTAACGATTCTATAAGTATTCATAACGATTTCTTTAGAACTCGCAACGACTTGCTCTCCGTAACGATTCCATAAGTTATCATAACGATTTCTTTAGAGCTCATAACGACTTGATAAGTGTCACAACGATTTGCATTGTATAACGATTTGTTAAGTGTTTCACACAACGATTTCTCCTGTGTCATAACGACTTGGTCAATCTGACTTATTCATAACGATTTCATAAGTCATATAGCCATCGATTTCATATCTTGATATCTTATTCATCTTAAAACGTTGACTAGTCAAAGTCCACGTAGACATCTCTCTGACGCTTTTTGCATTTATGAACGTAACATATCTCTGCATGCATGCAGACCATATCATCCTTTTATCGTGCCTACTCTGATTACGTCTTTTAGAACTAAGCTATTTTGCATTACTATTCTCTGTCTGTTGCTACTGACGTTTGACTGACTCAGAGACAGCTTAGCTGTCTGCTATTTGAGACTGACATTTGTGCAGACCTCTGACTAGATTCATGGTACAACGTTAAACAAAATAGAAACCAACGGATAATTCTGAAGATCTCATCTCTTTGCGTGCTCAAGTGATCAAAAGACTGTTGACTGAAGCTTCCAATACTCCAGATATCATTTCAGTCTAACGACTACTCAAAAAGAGACAACGGACACTTCAACGTAAAGATTTCAAATTGAAGATATAAATTCAAGTCAGAAGAACAGAAGAGAATAGAGATCACATATTCAAGCATTCAAATTCTTCTGAAAAGAATCCAGAGCCAAGAACTTCATTCCTCTTAGCTTTTGCTCTTTTTTTGCTCTCCACTAGTTTGTGAAAATCTTGAGAGAGCCCGTGTAGTTCGAGAGTGTGCTTTTTTAAATCTCTTTGCTCTCAGTTCTAGTTGCTTCAGATCCTTGCTTGTCAAAAGCTTGATCTAGGGGCTTGAAAGTAATTCATTTTCTTTGTGTTGTTCCCTTCGATTGTGAGGAAGACCTGGTGTGGTATCCAGGGTGTTGTTCCCTTCGGTTGTGAAGGAAACCCGGGTGTGGTATCCAGGTGTTGTTCCCTTCGGTTGTGAAGGAAGACCTGGTGTGGTATCCAGGGTGCTGTTCCCTTCGGTTGTGAAGGAGACCTGGTGGGGTATCCAGGGTGTTACTCCCTTCGGGTGTGAAGGAAGACCAGCTGAGCTGGGTGTTGTAGCGTCCTTAGGGGGACTGTACCCTAGTTAGTGAAATCCTGAGTTGTTGCTCAGGGACTGGACGTAGGACTCCTAAGAAAAGGAGGTCCGAACCAGGATAAACCTTGTGTTGTGTGATTGTCTCCTTTGTATGTTTGATATTTAAACTAACAGTCACTAACCTACTTCGAAGAACGTTTGTGTGAATGTTTTTAGTTTCAGGTATCTTCTAGATTAATTTTTAAAAGACCCATTCACCCCCCCTCTGGGCTCGTCAACTGGGCAACAAAACTGACTCCACTGGCACTTCTGGAATCATATCTGCTGATCCCATCTCCTGATGAACAACTGAGGTGTCGCGATGATGGCTTCGCCTTCAGCAACAGAAGCCTTGAACCAGACACCCTTTTCTACAGAGAAGCCACTCTTCTTTAGTTCCTGGACCTGATTGCTTGGCCCATTTTCTCTACAACTTCCCCAGAAAGATCAACACCGAAGTGCTTGAAGATCTTGGTAAGTAAGTGGGCATAAGGCAGGGACACATTTAACTTACTCTTGGTGTCCCAAATCTGATCTCTGGCAAATTTCATTCTTTCCATCATCACTGCGGCCATATTTATCTCCTTATTTTGAATGGCCCAGTACATCATGTCTGAGTCGGCCTTTGTGCAAGAGGAAAATGTTGCACTTCTGGGAACTAAGATTTGACAGACAATAAAATGAAGGAGGCGGTTGAAAGCAGTTAATTGATTTATATCCAGCTTGCCATCCCTTAGCTTGAATCCCGGTCCTACAATTCCCAAACCTTTCACTTGGGAGTCCACAGTGTGAACCCCACTAAATCCGGAAGTCTTCACATCAAACAGCATCTTCAGCAACTCAGAGTCTATTTTAATCATGGTTCCCTTCACTGAAGAAACTAGGGACCCATCTTCCTCTGATCTCATACACACGAAGAAGGCTTTTACCAAGTCTGGATAACTGACCTCTGAAAAAGTGGTAACTCCTGTCCACTGCATCTGATAGATCAAGTCTGCCACGCTGCTCATTCCATTTTCCTCAGATTAGCAACATCGACTTCTTTATTTCCACAGAGCTTCGTCTTCACAAGGTAAACCTCTCCTGCTGCTCAGGAGTGAGAAACTCGGCGCTGTAGCCACCCAAACTGCCGGCGATGACTGGTGCGGCCATGGATTCAGGTGGGAAAGTTTCTGGAGGGTTGAAACGGAAGGGGAAGAGAAGGAATCCTCAAGAAATTTTGCGGGAAGGAGGAGGTAGGTTCAAATTTGCAGAGGATTGAGATATGAGTTGTTAGGGCATCGGCTCATGCGACAGGATGGAAAAAGGAAAAGGTGGACGATGAGATACGAATCGTTCTGTCATTGATTTTATGAATAAATTAATGCGGTGTGGAAAGTGAGGCGCCAAAAGGCGGTGGAAAACGACAAAAGGTGTTGACTATTCAAACCGACTTCAATGAGAGAGCGGTTACAAAGGATAATTTGAATTTCTTTTGCTTAACGTCATGGAGGGAAAAATTACTTAATTCTGAAATTTAATGTGCCATTTGTAAGCAAACTTTTATCACAAATTGCACATGCCTAATTCCCTTCTAAGAGATGTGAATCTCTCTTCAGGTAAGGCTTTTGTGAAAATGTCTGCTAATTGGCCATTTGTATCAACAAAGGATATTTCAATATTTCCATTTGCAACATGTTCACGAATAAAATGATATCTAACCTCAATATGTTTGGTCCTTGAATGCTGAACTGGATTCTTGGTGAGATTAATGGCACTGGTGTTGTCACACAGCAGTGGGATGGACTTGATGTTTAATTCGAAATCTTCAAGTTGTTGCTTTATCCATAAGAGCTGTGTACAGCAATTTCCAGCAGCTTCGTACTCAGCTTCAGCAGTGGATAGTGCTACTGAATTTTGTTTCTTTGAAGACCAAGATATTAAACATCCTGCAAGAAATTGACAACCACCACTGGTGCTTTTCTATCTAATTTGCATCCAGCATAGTCAGCATCAGAGTAACCTACTAAGTTGATTTCACAATGTTTTGGATACCATAGACCTAAGTCATGAGATCTTGCTAAATATCTGAATATTCTTTTCACAGAAATTAAATGTGATTCTTTAGGATCTGCCTGATATCTAGCACACATGCATACACTAAATAAAATATCAGGTCTACTAGCTGTTAAATAAAGGAGTGAACCTATCATACCTCTGTAGATCTTTTGATCTACTTTCTTACTGTAGCAACCCGGAAATTTTAATACTTAAAAATTCGAAATAATAATTTCTTTAAATCGAAATAATAGAAACATGCGTACCATTATCATATGTACAATAACCCAACGGAAAATTTCTTAAAATTATAAATCAATCCCAGACATTATTCCTAAGTGTTCCATGTAGAAATTCGTGCAACGAAAAATCCGATTGACCAAGCGTATGTCACAATGTGACGAATTATCCAAATTAGGGAACTAAGTCGGAAAACTGCTAACACGGAAAGATAACACGCCCATAAATTAAATGAACATGTCGGAGAAACTTCCAACCTCATGAAATGAATAACCATTATTGGGTTTGGGCCAATGGACCTCTCATAACCCATGAATAAGTTCAAATAAGAAAATACAATAAAAATCATAACTCTATTATTCCCTAATTAAAAAGGGGAAAACCTATAAGATAAATTCCAATAAATAATGGCTTGGTTAAATAGACCCATTAGAAATTAGTGGCCAAAATAAGGATTTTAGAAATAAGAATAATGGGAAAATACCCTAAATTCGTAACTAAATTATTACCTAAATAGAAAAGGGGTATTTAATGCATTAAATAGGAAGGTTAAGTTAGAATTGGAATCCTAAACCTACCCTAATAGGTTGGCCACGAATTTAGCTCCCATCCTAGCCCAAATAGGAAGTGGAAAGCTTGGGAGGAGGTTAGGAAAGGAGGAAATTCGGAATTAAATAGGAGTTAGAGTACTATTAGGAATTAGAAACATAACTAGCATAAATACACCTCTTAAACCCTCTTGGCCGACCCTAGCTCGTTGCCAAAGGTTCTTGGACGTGGAGAAGAGGCCAAGGAGGAAAGGATCTCGTGGGGAGAAGGAGTTCTTGGAGTTTCTTCCTCGTTCTTCAAGTTCTAACCCTAGAAGAGGAAATCGAGTCAAGGTAGGCATTCTCACAAGCATAAACCATGAAACTTTTTCTGTAGGTTCTTCCTACCCTCTTGAACGAAACCCCCAAGTTTCATATTTTTCCATCCATCCTATCTTTTGTTCTTAATTTTGAAGAACTGCAAACATGATAACCCCGAGGTGTCATGTTTAATTCAAATCCCTATGAATACTTGACCCCATGCTACGAAAGTTTTACTGTAGATACTTCAGGTTGTTAGGGATCATTTGCCCCCAAAAAGCCTAAATTTCATTGAGCATGTTGCTCGAATTAAATCAGTTTGCTCTCTATGTCATGTTCTGTGTTACTCGTTGTTGTTCATGCTCAAACCATGTTCAAACCATGTTCTCTCTCGAATCCCTATTTATTGGAAGTACCCTTACAGTCTAGTTTAATTTGCAACTGGTTTCATGATTTTTCGTTCACTATACAATTAGTTATGATTTTCCAAAGCACCCTGTATCATTCGATTTCAAGTTGGCCCGCAATCCAAAGCCTGGTCTGAATCCTGTCAGAGCCAGGTGCAGACAACCAGATTGCGACAGGCCGATATGTCGCCTTCTGGGTCTGATTGCGACCATCCACTTGTCGCTTTCTCAAGCCATCGCGACGCCTTCCTTGTCGCTTTCTGAATGCGACAGTACCTACGTCGCGTTCTGGCCGCCTGAACAGACAGCCATGTCGCAAACGTACAGGACCCTGTCGCGTTCTGCCTGGCCCATGTCGCAATGCTCATTGACCTATGTCGCCTTCTCAGTTTTTTTGATAAAAAACCCATGAAAAATATTTTTGTCACTTTCTAAATAATCCTTACGCCTTCTTACGGTTATACCCCCAGTAAAATCCCTACTTAAAAATGGAGCTATATCGAATGATTTAAAATACATGTTCACGACTTATTTCTATCTATGATTTCTCTTGCACTTGCACCCACTTGAACCATCCATTTATGGCTGAAATCTTGCAGAAAATATCTCATAATGTATCTGGTAATTTATTGCAATAAAGCATATTAATTGCCCTATTTTAAAGGACTTGTATTCGTTTCTTGCGTTGTTATATACCGATATCGACGCTCCACTGTTCTAGAATTCCTCTAGAACGTCGAGTACCTGTTTATATACACACTTTTTCTTGGCTTGTGGTGAACTCTCCGTCGGATATTCCTTTCGCCGGACTAGTGAACTCTTGCACAAGGCCTCCATAAGTCTCCTCTGATCATGGATTCCCACATGGTCGACGAGCCGGTTGTACCCTAACACCTATGATACACTCTAGGGATCAGTAAGATCTAAATGGCCTTAGATTGTTCTCTCATTCTTATCTTGAATCACGCCGGACCTCTGGACCTGTGCATAACGAGGCCAGCGGAAAGATCGTGAGTTCCACCTGACTGCCAATACCTTACGCGCGTGTTGTGCAACTGTTACTATCGCTCGTTACTCGACGTTTCATGTGCAATGACCATAAGATCTCATCTATACTGTACTCGCTCGTCTATTCACGTTCACTCTACTATCTCGTCTCTCTCGTCTATTCTCGTTCGCTCTACTATCTCGTCTCTCTCGTCTATTCACCTAGTACTCTCTTGAGACTCGTTGAGCTGTTGTGGCTCCTATCGTTTGTACTATTTCATGATTGTCTAGCGCTATAATGCATACTGTGCAGGGCACGGAGAGTGTCCGAGGGGCTCCAATCTAGTCCTGGGGGCAGAGAGCCACCCGAAAATACCTGCAGGGGCTAATGACGGTGTTCTGCATTGCACCGGTTCTGACTATACTATCTTGGCTAGACACCTGACTACTATCCTTTTAGTCTGAGGAGTTCAGACGTGCTGTGATATTACTGTGCTATCACAAACTGTTATACATTAGTCTGAGGAGTTCAGACGTAATGTACTATCGTGAAACGACTACTGTCCCAAAGTGACTATTGTCGTACTTTACCAGTGCACCGTTGTGCAACCATACACGCTATCTTGTTACACGCTATCTTGTTACACGCTATCTCGTTACACGCTATCTTGTTACACGCTATCTCGTTACACGCTATCTTGTTACACGCTATCTCGTTACACGCTATCTTGTTACACGCTATCTCGTTACACGCTATCTTGTTACACGCTATCTCGTTACACGCTATCTCATCATACACTCTACTTGCTCTACTTGATACTCGCTATCTTGAGTTACTGTGTGCTATCGCGACTTGATCACCTTCAAAGTGTAATTTACTCTTTACATGACCATCTACTATCATCTCTTCTTGCTATACATGTCTCTTGCTATTCTGGACAATATCGTTACTTGCTATTGTTGTTATCGTTTCTATCGTGACTTGACTTTAGACATCGTGCTATACTTGATTCATCTGCTATTTGAACCAGGTTACTTGTGCTATTACTTTCTCGACTTTACATGACTCTCTCTATCATTAGTTACTCTGCCATTTAATGCATTAATTATTTAAAGCCTGCTTGAGCCTGAGATTTAAGTCCTACTGGGCGTTATCGCTCACCCTTCGTTATTTGTTATTGTGTCTCAGGTAAGTTGGACAATGACGTTATACGTACCAATGGGACAGAATCAGAGTGATGAGTGACCTGGAGTCAGTTGATGAAGTCACCCTAGCACAATGGAGTTTAGTAGTTATTGTTTTAGATTTCTTTTCAATGTAATGATGACATTGAGCCTTATGTGTGGCTCTGAATTAGTGGTTGTAATAGTCTTAGTGATTTTATAATGAATAAAGAGTTATTTCAATTATTGTTATTAGATGCTCTGATGTTTGCGAAAGTATGCGCAATTGTCGTTACCATACTCGTTGTTCGCGTCTCCATCCGATTTATTCCGCTGCTAAATTGGAGGGGCGTGACACTTACCATCTTTGTCACTGTCTATTCTTGTTGATGTACTCATTGGTGTTGACAGTGCCTTGGTATTTTCGAATCCAAATTTCTTTAAGAGATCTTTTGTGTACTTTGCTTGACAGATGTGAGTTCCTTCCTTTCCTTGTTTGATTTGTAGTCCAAGGAAATAATTGAGTTCTCCCATCATGCTCATTTCAAATTCTCCCCCTATGGATGGATCACCAATAATGTTCTCAAGTGGGTGATCTTTCTTATATCTCCACTCCTTTGGAAGGTTTTCATGAGTAACTTCTTCTTGTTGCAATTCTTCCAGAGGTGGATCATCCTTGTCCTCAATTGATGCATCTTTTAGTTTCTTGGATAGTTCATCTGCATCATCATTGTCACTATCTACTTCCTTTCTCAAGGAAGGGTTAGTTTCATCAAAAATAATATGTACAGACTGTTCAATCAATAAAGTACGTTTGTTAAATACTCTATAGTCTTTGGGTTTAGAGGTGTACCCCATAAAGATGCCTTCATCTGATTTGGCATCCAACTTACCAATGTCCCTTTTTCCATTGTTGTGAATGAAGCAAGGACATCCAAAAGTCCTGAAGTGACTGATCTTTGGCTTCTTCCCTTTGAATAATTCATATGCAGTCTTCTTCAGGATTGGCCTGATCATTACTCGGTTGATAATGTAGCTTACTGTGTTGACTTCTTCAGCCCAAAAATATCTTGGCAGATCATATTCTGAGAGCATAGTTCTTGCCATATCCAATAGGGTTCTGTTCTTCCTCTCAGCAATGCCATTTGTTGTGGTGTCCTTGGTGCTAAGAAATTATGCTCAATTCCTTGATCATCACAGAATCTAGCAAACCTTTCATTTTGAAATTCACCACCATGATCTGATCGGATAGACACAATGCTGAACTTCTGATCTTTCTGGACCTTCTTGCTGAAACTAACAAAGTTTTCAAAAGTGTCATCTTTATGCTCTAGGAATGATACCCATGTAAATCTTGAATAGTCATCAACTATGACAAGTCCAAAGTTCTTTCCTCCAAGACTGGTAGTCCTCATTGGCCCAAATAGATCCATATGCAGGAGCTCTAAGGGTTTTGAGGTGGTCACCACCGTATTTGACTTGAAGGAGCTTTTAGTGTGCTTTCCCTTAGCACAGGGTCTACAGACACCTTCCAATTTTCCACTGACTTTTGGTAGACCTTCAACAAGACTTTTCTTCAGCAATTTCCTCATGCCATCTATGCTGCAATGTCCAAGACGTATGTGCCATAATTCTGTAGACTTGTCTTTACTTGCTGCCAGACAAACATTCTGAACCTTGAGTTCTTTAAGATAGAGCACATACAAATTCTTTTCTCTATTAGCTTCAAAGATGACTGCCCCATCCTTCAGTATGCAGCACTTCGACTCTTGAAACTTGATCTGATGGCCTCTGTCACACAGCTGGCTAATGCTAATGAGATTGTGCTTCAATCCCTTGACTAATAACACATCTTCTATGACTATTTTTCCTTTGTTATTCACAGAGCCACTGCCTATCACTGTTCCTTTCCCATTATCTCCATAAGTGACTGTTCCTTCTTCAGCTTGGAGATGAGAGAATAACTTCTAGTTTCCTGACATGTGTCTTGAGCACCCACTATCCAAATACCATTTGGATGCTCGAGGGTTAACCTGAAATAAAAACATCAAGCTTTAGGTACCCAAATTCTTTTGGGTCCTGATTGGTTAGTATCATTAATTTTACCTTTTAATATCCATTTGTTATGTCTTGTTGGGCATGTAGTTATAATATGTCCTAACTTATTGCAGTGACTACAGCAGGATAACTTAGTTACTTTTCTATATATTTGAAATCAGCTTTGTATGCTATATCTTGTTCAGGTACAAATTTTGGTGTTGGATATGTTTTAGGATAGACTATGGTTTCTTCATTATCTGGGGGTGTATATCCTAACCCATTTTCTTCTTACCTGATCTCCTAGCACCTTTTAATAGTAGAGAGTTTTTACCATTAGTAAATTTTTCTAGTGTGCTTGATAGTTTATCATTTTCTTCATTTAAGTTTTTAATTTCTTTCCTTAATTCATCTGCACTTTCCTGTTTTTCTAGTTTTGTTATTTGTTCATTCTTAGCTTTTAGGTCTTCACATAACAGTTCATTTCTTCTTTTAAGTTCAGTTATTTGACTTTCTAATTGTTCATTTTCTAATTTTAGATCTGAGTTTGTATTTTCTATACAGACTATGTTTTTCTTGCTTACTTTTAATAATTTGGTTACTTCTTTATATTTTTCATAAAGTTCGTTGAAAGCCTCTTCTAAACTATCAGAGTCTGAATCATTGCATGAATGAAAAGAGGAGTCAAAAGTTACCTTATCTTCAGTATTTGCCATGAAGGCCAAGTTGGCCTCTTCTTCATCACTGCAGGAGCTTGACTCACTGTCTGAGTCACTACTGTTTTTCCATGCTGCTGCCATTGCCTTCTTCTTGTACTTTCTGAACTTCTTGGAACTGTCCTTCTTCCTGAACTCCGGCTTCTTTAACTTAGGACACTCAGTCTTAATGTGTCCTGGCTTCTTACATTCATAGCAGATGGGTTCTCCTCTCTTTATTTCTTTTCCATCTGGCTTCTTGAATTCCTTATTCCTTTTGAAGTGCCTTCTACCAGATTGGAATTTCTTCTTCTTAGCCAGAATTCGCTGTAATTTTCTAGATAGCATAGCTTCCTCATTCTCGCTGTCTGCATCACTTTCGCTTTCAGCTGAACTTGCATATGGTGAATCTTCTTCAGCTTTTAAGGCGTTGGAGTGCTTCTTTCTGCTGGAAGACTCTCCTAGCCTTTCCATATTGATCTCATGGGCCATGAGGGACCCAATGAGCTTTTCTACAGACATTCTCTTTAGGTCATTAGCTTCTTCTATTGCTGTGACTTTTGGGGTTCATGAGGACGGTAAGGATCTAAGTATATTCCTCACCATATCTCCCATCTCATAGGTTTTGCCCAGACTTGCTAGTCCATTTGTGATGTCAGTGAATCGGCTGAACATTTGAGTTATGGACTCACTTGACTGCATCTGAAATCTTTCATATTGAGTGACAAGAATGTCGATTCTTGTTTCCTTTACTTTGTCTGTGCCTTCATAAGTAATCCTGAGCTTTTCCCACATTTCCATTGAGGATTTGCAGGCTGAAACTCTGTTGAATTCTTTCTTACTTAGAGCACGGCATAGGATGCTCTTTGCTTTGCAATTTAGGGAAATCTTCTTCCTGTCATCATCTGTCCATTGTGCTTTCTCATTTGTGACTAACAGATCACCTTCTTCTACTATGGACCAAATTTGATAGTCGTTCCCTTGTAGAAAGTATTCCATTCTGGTCTTCCAGTAAGGATAATCTTCACCATCGAAGAGAGGGGGTCGGTTGACAGACTAACCTTCAAAGTTACTTGGGCTGCCATGGATCTTTACTCTTCAGATCGTTGGATCCTTTCTTTGTCGAAGAGACTCGCTCTGATACCACTTGTTGCCCAGTTGACGAGCCCAGAGGGGGGTGAATGGGTCTTTAAAAATTAATCTAGAAGATACCTGAAACTAAAAACATTCACACAAACGTTCTTCGAAGTAGGTTAGTGACTGTTAGTTTAAATATCAAACATACAAAGGAGACAATCACACAACACAAGGTTTATCCTGGTTCGGACCTCCTTTTCTTAGGAGTCCTACGTCCAGTCCCTGAGCAACAACTCAGGATTCCACTAACTAGGGTACAGTCCCCTAAGGACGCTACAACACCCAGCTCAGCTGGTCTTCCTTCACACCCGAAGGGAGTAACACACCTGGATACCCCACCAGGTCTTCCTTCACAACCGAAGGGAATAGCACCCTGGATACCACACCAGGTCTTCCTTCACAACCGAAGGGAACAACACCCTGGATACCACACCAGGTCTTCCTTCACAACTGAAGGGAACAACACAAAGAAAATGAATTACTTTCAAGCCCCTAGATCAAGCTTTTGACAAGCAAGGATCTGAAGCAACTAGAACTGAGAGCAAAGAGATTTAAACAAAGCACACTCTCAGAACTACACGGGCTCTCTCAAGATTTTCACAAACTAGTGGAGAGCAAAAAAGAGCAAAAGCTAAGAGGAATGAAGTTCTTGGCTCTGGATTTCTTCAGAAGAATTTGAATGCTTGAATATGTGATCTCTATTCTCTTCTGTTCTTCTGACTTGAATTTATATCCTCAATTTGAAATCTTTACGTTGAAGTGTCCGTTGTCTCTCTTTAAGTAGTCGTTAGACTGAATGATATCTGGAGTATTGGAAGCTTCCAGTCAACAGTCTTTTGATCACTTGAGCACGCAAAGAGATGAGATCTTCAGAATTATCCGTTGGCTTCTATTTTGTTTAACGTTGTACCATGAAGCTAGTTCAGAGGTCTGCACAAATGTCAATCTCAAATAGCAGACAGCTAAGCTGTCTCTGATGTCAGTCAACGTCAGTAGCAACAGACATGAGAATAGTAATGCAAAATAGCTTAAGTCTAAAAGACGTAATCAGAGTAGGCACGATAAAGGATGATATGGTCTACATGCATGCAGAGATACGTTCAGATCTCATAAATGCAAAAGCATCAGAGAGATGTCTACGTGGATTTTGACTAGTCAACGCTTTTAAATGAATAAGACATCAAGATATGAAATTGATGGCTATATGACTTATGAAATCGTTATGAATAAGTCAGATTGACCAAGTCGTTATGACACAGGAGAAATCGTTGTGAAACACTTAACAAATCGTTATACGATGCAAATCGTTGTGAATACCTATCAAGTCATTATGAGCTCTAAAGAGATCGTTATGATAACTTATGGAATCGTTACGGCGAACAAGTCGTTGCGAGTTCTAAAGAAATCGTTATGAATACTTATAGAATCGTTACGGCGAACAAGTCGTTGCGAGTTCTAAAGAAATCGTTATGAATACTTATAGAATCGATATGACAAGCAAGTCGTTACGCTTTCTAAAGAAATCGTTGCGATGACTTATAGAGTCGTTGTGGCGAGCAAGTCGTTGCGAGTTCTAAAGAAATCGTTATGAATACTTATAGAATCGATATGACAAGCAAGTCGTTACGCTTTCTAAAGAAATCGTTGCGATGACTTATAGAGTCGTTGTGGCGAGCAAGTCGTTACGGGCTCTAAAGAAATTGTTACGTTTACTTATAGAGTCGTTGTGACGAGCAAGTCGTTACGGGCTCTAAAGAAATCGTTACGTTTACTTATAGAGTCGTTGTGACGAGCAAGTCGTTACGGGCTCTAAAGAAATCGTTGCGGTGACTTATAGAATCGTTGTGACGAGCAAGTCGTTACGGGTTCTAAAGAAATCGTTACGGTGACTTATAGAATCGTTGTGACGAGCAAGTCGTTACGGGTTCTAAAGAAATCGTTACGGTGACTTATAGAGTCGTTGTGACATCGACTTGTGAAACAGCATGACTTTTCAGTCTTATAAGGAAATCGTTATGGCCTTCAATAGAAGTCGATATGGACTTAGAGAAATATCATGTTGAAAAAGATTAAAGCTTCAGAGAAGTAATGCATACCTTTATTGGCTTGTTTGACCTTGGTATTTTTTCTGTACTTAAGACTTATGAAATATTCATTAGATATAATTGATAAACTCTTGTTTGGTTTTGTTAATCATCAAAATATATATATATATATATGTAATTAATTAAAATTACATGGGGACAGACTGATCATCAAATAGAGCTTGAATTAAACTACTTTGAATTGAACCATTCTAACGGGCACATTTTCACCAAAATAACATTGTAATAGAGTCACTTCTATGAACAACACCAATCTAACAACACTACAAACTATAAGATGAAGAACAAAATGAGAACACGATGTAATAAACTCTAGATTAAGAAACGATAAAAGACATTAAACTGTAATGCCAAAAATCCGGATCTGATCCCCTTACAAATGTCGAATTATCTATCAATGCTCAACCATTAGAGCAAGAACGAAGAATTAAACAAATGCAATGGATCGAACTCTAAGCACAACAGAATTGAAAAGTAAATGCAACACATTGGATCTATCTATTCTAAATATAGAGAAAATGAAAATTAAATGCAAACAACATCACTGGACCGAACTATCTAACAAAGCATGAATGAACAACTAATTGCAGAAATAAGAAATTAAAATCTCTGGATCGATCTCTCCACACCAACCTCACAACTCTCACAGCAGCCGAACTCTCATAACAGAAGAACAAACACAACAAGACTCCAACCCCTTACAGAAGAATGGAAAAACTCAAAAGAAACTTATAAAGTTCTTCTCCCCTGCAACCATCTGAACAGAAGTAATCCCCCAGAAGCACAGAAAAACAGTAGAAAAACTTCAAGCCATCACAGAGCAGCGAAAGCAGAAGGAATCGCCCCTGGCAAATCCACATAACCTAACCAAATTATCTCATCCAATAACAAGGCAGCTCTCGAACAACACAACAGAAATGGAAGAAGACATCTCGATTCAGAAGAAAGAAAAACCATAGAATTCCAACAGTCGAACCCTTCTCCTTCTACTGTCTGCTGAAAAGAAATTACAGGAGTAAAATGGCAAGAAAACAATCTCAAGAATTTGAACTGACGAAGCTCCTCAACTCTGGAAGAACAAAAATTATAAATCAAACTCCCCTAATTCTCCAACCTGTCTCCCTCTGCTGAAAGAAAAAAAAAACATACAGAAATAAACTTGCAGAAAGAAAAATCTCTAAGAACTCCAACCCCTCCCCTGCCAAACCTAAAACCCCCAAGAAGAACCCGTCTCCCTCCCCTACACTGCTTAAAACAGAAAATACAGGAAAGGAATCTGAAATCCCTAAGAAATCAAAACTAATGCTCCTAAAAAAAAACTCTAACCAGCGAAGCCCCCCTTAGAAGAGGACCGTGGGGTCCATTTTATAGGCACTGGACCTCTGCTTCATCAGCTCCGCACGGCCATCTCAGCACTGCCCTAGCAGCTTCATCGCTGCCACCTCAGCAGGTCCGCGCCCAGTCATCGCCAGCCGTGGCCGCCAGGTTGCCATGGCCTGCTCCGCACCTGCTCGCGCCCAGCATCCGGATCTGGGCTCCCTTGCACACATGACCCAGCCCGCAGAGCCTCCAGCATCGCCATGCCCCTTCGCCCGCGCTCCAGCCGCATTAGCTGGCCGCCCAGCCAGATCTGGCCAGCACCACACCGAGCCATCGCCAGCCCTGCATCGCGCCATCTTCCAGATGCCGCCAGCCCTGCTTCCTCCGCATCTGCATACCCATCCACACAGCTGGGCACAACCAGCTTCACACCGCCCTGCTTCCCTGCTCTGCACGGCCTCCACACCAGCCGCCTTGCAACTTCTTTGCCCCAACTCGCTTCTAGCAGCTTCCGTTGGACCTGTGGGTAAGAAAACAAAGAAAAAGGTAAGTGGAGTGGGTGAGTATTAAAATGTGGTGAAATGTTTAAAAGTGTTTATTTATTTAATGGGTTTGGGTGGGTTTTATTGAAAACTCTTAAAAAATATTTACAAACATATACCTATCTACTATTAAAAGGTATTTACAAAATTTTATTGCGAACAAGATTATTTACAATATTTATTTACAAAGATTTCTTATGTACCTAATTGTCAAAACAGTGACTTATTGAATCTAACGTGTATTCTAACACATTTTCACTAATGTGTTCAAAATCTATTCATGGATAGAATGAAAATTAAAGTCAAACTGCTTGTTATTTATGGACAAAGACTGTCTAAAATCAACTATATGTATGAATTTTAACACGAAAAATTTTGTAGTTATCAGATGACTGGACTGACTCTTCAGGCTGAATATTAGAATTAACCATTCTGACAAACTCATCATTCATATTATCATCATATTCAAAAGCTGGATTGTTAGACATGCTGTCAGAATTCCCTTCGGCCGATGACGTTGCCTCGTAAGCAGTTGGTGGTGGGGACGCTAACTTCCTTCCCTTCGGCTGGCCAAAGAGAAGAGGCTCCGCAATGTTGTGAGGGTGTTCCTGTGACCAGAAGAACTCTATAAGACTCTTAGGAAGTGTAGTAAGTGCTCAAAAGTAAAAGAAAGTGACCCAAAAGGTGAGCCCCGTACCGGTTGTGGGCTTGAGAAGAGGGGTGGCCAAATGTTATGACCACCCTTCTTCCCTTCATTTTTGGTTTGGAAAACCCCTTTTAGGTGTGTGGAAGTGTGCACTACGTGCCTTGTGTGTGTGTGTAAGGAGTGACTAGCATGCAAGACTAAAAAGGACAAAGAGAAGGAGGGAAAGAAGAAGAGGGAGATGATCCTCGTTGGTGACTCTTGTGGTTGCTTGGTGGACTCCTCCAGCACGTGGTGAAGTCTTATGGATGCTCCAAATGATGAGAGACAGAAAGCAAGGGCAAGGTGGAGACTCTCAAGGCACTAAAGCTCTTTCTCTCTCTTCTCTCAAAGCGCTAAAGCTCTCACTCGTCCAACATTTCTCTCCCCCCCCCCCCCCCTCTTCTAAGAAGGCCAAGAAGCTCCTTATATAGACAGTGGGGGCAGAGCTTGGGAGCATAGGTCGCTCAAGTGTGAGAAAACACACTTGCACAAGTGGCAATCCATGTATAAAGCCAAGGCCAATGAGAAGAGGCCACATAGGACTTTTATTGAGTCAAGGGAGTGCCAAGGTGGCCCATTTGCTCATTGGGAATGGTCCCATGTGTGGCATGGCCGAGGTAGGGATGGAGGTGGGCCAGATACCTAGACAGTTCCGTAGAACAGGGTAAAACCAGGTTGACATCAATTGATCCCGTCGTCAACCTCATGTAGATGTCACACTATGTTGACGTTAATAGAAGTTAACGTCTAGGTGTCATGCCGTCAACATGGGGTAAACGACAATCGATGTTGACGTTTACATGGGATCCGAGGTGAGTCAACAAAAGTGTCAAACAAGTCTTAATGGGATAATGACCAACGCGGGGATGGGCCAAATCTCACGTCTACAACATGCAGTTGAAATCAACTCTCGGAGCCGCCGGCAAGCTGGGTTGACCTGTTGATTAGAGGGCAACTAGCAGTGTGCTGGCTCCGAAGAAAAGCAAGTGGGAAGAGGAGGCTCCTCGGCGAGATGCCCCACATCGTCCAGACTCGTCTCTCCTCCCCGACGTTTCACGTCGGGTCCAAGACCTACCTCAGTTTGGCAGGCTCCCTTCTGAGATCCTCCCTATCATTAAGAAGGTTTCTGGGTGGTTCCAACGTCCTGAGCCAATGAAGAGGCCTTTGTCGAAGCAAGGCGCCAACAAGTACTGCAACTACCACAAAGACTTCGGGCACACTACTGATGAGTGCCAAACCTTGAAGGTTGAGATCGCAGATCTGTTGAAGCGGGGAGTCATCGACAAGGATGTCATCGACGGTAAGCCTAAGCCAACCAAATCCAACAAAGAGAAGACCGCCCCTCGTGGCAAGGGGGCGGTGCTGGTGCTCGCTGGAGGGTCAGCTGGAGGCGGCGATAGCTGGAGGAAGAGGAAGGCCTACGCGTCGGCGGTTGGGCTTAGCTCCAAACAGCCCCGAGCTGCAGGCAGTGTAATTTCATTTTTGGATGAGGACTTGGTTGGAGTCAACGCCCCCCACGACAATGCACTTATTGTTCATGCCGACGTCGATGAGTGTGATGCACATCATATTTTGGTTGATAAATGAGCTTCTCCCGACGTATTGTTTTATGACTGTTTTGTGAAAATAATCGAGCTGAGCGCTGAGCTCAAGCTAGTGGCCACCTCTTTGTTTGGGTTTAATGGGTCTCCAGTGAATGCTGAGGGGTCAATCAAGTTAAACGTCACCATCGGCACTTGACCACGTCATGTAATGGTTGAGGTCGACTTCCTAGTTGTGAAGGTTAAGTTGGCCTACAACATGATTTTTGGTTAGTTAGGTTTGCTAGGAAGTTAGGTGGGTCTGTCCTCCTACCACCAAAAACTTAAGTTCTTGATGCCTAATGGGATCGATGAGGTTGTGGGGAACCAAGCTGAGGCCCGACGTTGCTATGTAAACTCCATTAAGGCTAAGGAACCAATAGTTTCTGAGTATGATTCTATCCCTAAGGAAGGCTCAGAGCGAGGGCAGTCAACCGAGCAGACCAAGCAAGTGTGGGTTTCAAGTGACATGACACTTGTCGTCGGCACCGAGCTTCGAGAGATGGAGGCGCAGCTGGTGGATTTCTTGAAAACTAGCACTGACATCTTCGCCTGGTCAGAAGCTGACTTTCCAAGGATAGATCTAGAGGTCATCCAACACCGTTTGAATGTCAACCCCAATGTCTACCTAGTGAAGCAGAAGAAGCGGCCATTGTCGGCCGATCGGTAGGAGGCTGTTGATGACGGCCTCGGAAAGTACCTGCGAGCAAGGACTGTTCGTGATGTACTCTACTCGGAGTGGGTGTCAAATGTTGTTTTGTGAAGAGGGCCAATGGAAAGTGACAGATGTGCGTAGAATTCATCGACCTCAACAAAGTGTGCTCGAAGGATAGCTTCCCCCTTCCATGCATCGACCAACTCGTCGACTCCATGGCGGGCCACGAGCACCTCAACTTCCTCGTCACCTACTCAGGGTACCACCAGATCAGGATGGCACCCGAGGATGAGGAGAAGATGACCTTCATAATCAAGAAGGGTTTGTATAGTTTTACTCGAATGCTTTTAGGTTTAAAGAATGCAGGGGCGACATACCAGCGGCTTGTCAACAAGATGTTTAAGTCTCAAATTGGAAAGACGATGGATATCTACATCGATGACATGCTGGTCAAAATCCGATGTGCGGGAGACCATGTCTGGGACCTGGCCAAGACCTTCGAGGTACTGTGACAGTTGGGGATGAAGCTGAACCCCGAGAAGTGCGTCTTCGGTGTTCGGGAAGGCAAGTTTCTTGGCTACCTTGTTTCGAGCAGAGGAATTGACATCAACCCTGACAAGGTGCAAGCCATCCTTGATATGTCGCCACCAAGGACTATCAAGGAGGTGCAAAGGCTTAATGAACGAGTCACGACATTGAGTAGGTTCATGTCGAGGTTGGCTGAGAGGTGCAGACCACTTTTTGATGTGTTGAGGAGAGGTAAGTGTGGATACCACTTTTTTGCCTTTCCGAGGTTCCTTCGGAACTCCGAAGAAGGGAGAAAGAAAGAGGCCCACAAAGAGGGATGATAAATGGGGGAAAAGAAAATGTGATCGCCAGGCACGCGAGGGTACCGAATAGAGAATGCACGTGCGAAGGGGTGCAAAAGGAATGGGTGATCGCGAAAAGTACCTGTTGGAGCGTGGGAGGTTGCGCGGGGGTGTGGGTTCCTCTTCTTCTATGATCACGGCCGGCCGTGGTAGAAGGCGTTTTCCGTGTTGATTACCCTAACAAAATAGACATGAAAAGAAAAAGGGGATTAGCTACGTGTAGTATACAAATCCTCAAATAAAGAATGAATAGAATGACATGGGGAAGAACACACCTTGGGTGGTGGCTTTTAAACCCCTAAAGATAGGTGTGTGTGTGTGTGGGTGTATGCATGCATGTGTGTGTGTATAAAAAGAGTATAAGAGAGCCACGTGGGGCCCGGAGGAGGTGGATAAACAAAGAGAAAGGGGAGGGGGTGCTTCCTCAAATGGTGGATGGCGCGGCGGCGCTACCGGAATGGGCAGAGGAAGAAGACAAGGAAGACGCTCCTGCATCGCTCCGAAGTGCGTGGAGGACGACGCCGGCTCTGAACTCCAAGAAGGAAGGCGTGGATCGACGTGGAACGGTAGAGGCTTCTCCTTGGCTCGGGAGTCGAGGCGAGAATCCGGCAGGACTTCGCCGTGTCTTTTCCAAACCCCCTGAACAATTGTAGTACTCCGAAAAATTCATTAATTCAAAAATAAAGATAAAATTGAGATATTATCAATTAATAAATTCAAGACTAGTTAAAAGAGGTACGCATCATTATCACATGCGTAAAAACCTATATAAAAATGACGTAAAAATAATAGTTTTGCTTTAAATAATATTCTCTAATGACCCATCAAGAAATTTAGGCATAAAGGAATCATTTGAACCTAGTTTAAGAATTTATGCGACTTACTATCGTAATTAAGGAATAAGTCGGAGAACCCATTATTTTATGAGCCAAAGTGAATTAAAATTTTAAATAAACATGTAGGTAAACTTTAAACAAAATGGGTTGATAGCCTATTATGATAATTGGACCAACGGATAAATTTGGCCATAAATATTTTCTTTAATAAAAAGATAATAAAAAATCCATTAAGTAAAGTAAGTACATTGGTTGTACAATTAAGCCCACATAAGTTATTGGGCCAAAAGCAAAAGCCCAAATGATGAAGTTAGGAATATGGGGATAAATAATATTAACTTGAAATTAAATAAGAAATCAGTAAATAAATGTGAGAAATTAGAATAAAGGGTAAATAAATTGTAATAAATGAAATTAAACTAAAACTCATTAAGCTAAATTAGAAATGGGTTGTATTAATGATCCAAGCATAAAAGAATGGGCCCAAATGAGGAGAGCCCATCTTGAGATGGGAATTAATTAAGCTAAATTCGTACTTAAATTAATAATAAATGGAAAAGGGTTAAGATAATCATTAAATAACCCATAATTACCTTAAAAAGAAGTCTTCATCCCATCCTAACCCATTAGCCACGAAATTAGATCTCTCCCCAAGCCAATTGGAGGATAAATGCTAGAATAGGGAGAGATAAATGTGGGAATTTGGAGTTAAATAATAAATAAATTAAATAAGGGTAAGACAAATACTAAAAAGAGTTATAAATATCCTAAAAAAGTTCTAATCCTATCCTAAACTATTACCCACGAATTTAAACTTCTCCCCAAGCCTATTAGGTAGATAAAGGCAAGAATTAGGCGATAAATGTAGAAATTAAGAGTTTGAAGGGAAAGAGGAGTTTTAAGAAAAAAGGACTCTATAGCAACCCAATACAACCCCAATTTCGGCCCTAGCAACCCTAGAACGACTATTGGAGCTTTGGAGGATGAGGAGAGGAGCTGAGGACGAAGAGCAAGGAGAGGAGGAAGCTTGGAGCAAGGGATTTTCGTCACCTTCTTCGTCCAAACCCTAGGTTTCCATCACAGCGCAAAAAGGTAGGCAATCTCTCTAGCTTAATTCGTGTAAAATTAACCCTAGATAGCCTTCATGATCCTCTTCAAAAGCCCTCTTGTTTCGTTCTTTTTCGTTCCTCCATGAGAATGAATTAAATGTTGCAAACCCTGTCACATCCATGCACCCGAAACCACTTGTTTGCTTTAAATCCCTGCATGTACTTGATCCCATGCCCTGAATTTAATCTCATAAATACTTCTTGTTATTACCTTTCAAACGCCCCTATTTGCCCTAATTTTCATCTTGTATCCATGGCGAATTAAATTGTTATTCCTTGACTATGCCTGTTTAGGTTAACGAAAAGTAGCATAGTCAAAGCATGCTCTATACATGATTGTTTTCTAATTAATTGTGACCAGTGATAGATTTCCATGTCTACTCTCGTTTAAAATTAGTTTCATGATTTATGGATCGCTGTGTGATTTTATATCGATTTTTGAAGTACCCTTTAGCATGTTTAGAAGGAATGGAACCCACCCAAAAAGGGGAAAATCTCCTTTTCTGGGCTCGGGCTACCTTCTTGAGTCGCGACGGCCCGATCCGTCACGATCTCAGAGGAGGTCGCGACACAGGGGTCCGTCGCATTCTGAACGCGACGGGTCGGCTGGTCGCGACCTGACCCTCGGGTCACCCCAGCAGCCGGTTCAGCATGTCGCGGCCTATCCGTGCGTCGCGACCATAACGCGTCAGATTGAGCCGTCACTTCCTGACCGGCATCACGTCGACCGTTCTTGTCACGACCTGAACGCGACACCACCCTACGTCGCGACAGCAACAGAGCGACCAGAACCTAATTTTTACCCTTTTAACCCTGCTATACATGTTTATTAAACTTTGTTAAGCCCAAATTAAGTACTGTCATGAATAATTACGATCAGTTAAATATTAATGAACATTATTACATGAATTTAATCTAAAAGCTATATGCACAACCATACTTGCTCTCTTGATTTCGTACACTTGCACACACTTAACAATCATGTTTGCCATTAAACCTTATTAAATTACGCAATAATGTATCTGGTAAATTAGTGAAATAAATTACTAAATTTCCTTTTTAATTAATTACACTTGTCTTCATTTTCTCGCGCATTTTATACACCGTTACCGCTTCCCTCGGCCTTCGAGCACTCGAGGCACGACGGACCTTAGTTTTCTACACACACTCTTGGCATGGACCACCTCTCCACCGGGAAGACTCCTGACTGGGCCAGGGAATCCTTGTCAAGGCCTCCGTAAGTCTTCTTGGCTTTGGCGCACGTCCTTACCCGACGAGCTGGTTGTACCCTTAAAACCCATTACACCCTTAGGGATCAGCATGATCCATGGCCTTAGTGTGTTCTCTCTTACCTTGGGATCACGCCGGACCATCTGGCCTGTGTCCTCGACACGGCTAGTGGGCGGACGTGACTTCTACCAGACTTCCGGTACTCGACCTGGTGCTGTGCAACTGTTACTATCGTGGTTTAATGACGTTTTATGATTTTACCTCCATCTTATCTACTATCTCGTTACTCTCATCTGTTCACTTTCACTCTATACTCTCATCTATTTCATCTATTACTCTCATCTCTTCTTGGTACTCTATTTGGCCATACAATTGATTGTCTAAAATAACAAACAGTGCTATATGCCAAAGCAATAGGGCCCGGTCTGGTCCTGGGGAGAGCACCCGAAGAGTGCCATTTCCTTGCAAG
Organism: Colocasia esculenta; assembly: GCA_014218235.1. NCBI lineage: Eukaryota > Viridiplantae > Streptophyta > Magnoliopsida > Alismatales > Araceae > Colocasia > Colocasia esculenta. Next base: position 90,998,721 of record CM024763.1, on the reverse strand, counting down.
GGTAACGTGATCAGGGTGTGTACGGCATGCACCCAGCGCCATTTAATAACAATCACAATTTAATCTATGACAATCAATCAATCATTTTACTATATCTCTGGGTTGACATGATGCTCGACCAGGGAAGTGCTATTGCACCTTTGTGCAGACGTTACATATTCTTTGACTTTATGGCCAATCCTTAACCATGCTAGTTTTGCAATTATTCTTTTGAAAAGTGCTATCATTCTCTTGCTATCGTGTGCTATCTTCTCTCGACTATACTTGATAGTTCTCTCTAGTTATCCTACCTGATAAGACATTAATCACTTAAAGTATGCCTATTTACATGAGATATTAAGTCCCACTGAGCATTATCGCTCACCCTGCGCTATTTGTATATGTGTTTCAGGTAAGTCGTATGATGACCCTACACTCACCAACGAGAATGGACTGGAGTGATGAGCGACCAGGAGTCATAGCGATAGAGTGTCCTTAGTATCTTAGAGTTTAGTTAGATATTTGCTTAATTATCCCTTCCAATGTAATGATGTTATTGAGCCCTATGTTTTGGCTCAGAATTAGTGGTTGTAATAGTTTAGGTAATTTATCAATAAAATAAGGAGTTTATTGCAATTATTTATCATTAGATGCTCTGATATTTACGACTGTATGCGCAATTTACGTTACCATACACATTGTTCATGCCTCCCTGATTTATTCCACTGCTAAATTGGCGGGGCATGACAACAACTGACCCTCGGGTCTGTATTATAGGCATGAAAGCTTTGAATCGCGTCGGGTACAACTGCCGCAATTATAAGAGTGAAACGCGTCCACACAGCACGCCGCGATTTACAAGCCCTTGATTTGACAAGAGCATGATGATTATAGCCTACGGCCACCTTCAGAATCGCGTCGGGACAGCGCGCCGCAATTTTTGAAACGCGTCGACCTACCCTGACGCGACTTCATTTTGGCACGTGGGCTCATAAATGTGACGACTTCCGGGGGTCTAGGGTTCAAGCCTAGGATCTAATCGCGGCGGCTCAGGCAGACGCAATTCAGAGATTCCTCGGGATTCGAGGTATGGGCACTTGAGTGCGACGACTTTTAGGTCTAGGACCTAATCGCGTCGGCACGGTCCGACGCGTCTCTGATTTGAAACGCATCGGCACGACACGACGTGATAAAGTATTTCCATATTTTATTTATAAAACCTGCCAAAAGCAGAATCATAATCGCGTCGCCCATAGCGGACGCGTTCATAAACTGGCAATTTGGGTATATTTTATAAATAAAATTAGCAAATTCCTTGTCGTGTCGCAGAAGGCCGTCGCAATAAGAACCATTTGGCCTGGTCGCGTCCCATATGCCCGGCGCGTTACTGGGAATCTGAAGAATCACGTCCACAATGCCGGACGCGTTTCAGAATGCATCCCCCAGACCCGTCGCGACTTGAAAATGCGCCCACCAGACCCGTCGCGACTTGAAATGAATGCCTATATCAGCCGACGAGCCTTGGAAATGGAGGGGAAGCACCGGGGAAGAATGGGTGAGATCCATAAATATTGGGAAATTACTCTTGCATAGCAATATGAGGGACATTTGTGGCATTATGTCACAATATGAAATTTGCCCGCGGTGGAGTCGAATTCGCGTGTCTACAGCTGCCACGCCTTGGTGTCTACTTTGCAGGGGAGTGAAGTGGAGGGACAAGAAGTGGAATGTAATGGAGTAAATGGAATGAAAGAAATGAATTGTAGCATAGTGGAGTGGAGCAGGAGCGGATTGAAAAGTAGACGCCAAGGTGAAAAAATAGACACGCGCGCAATTGGGTGACTGCCACCTGATAAGAGTCTTTCACCAACACCCAAGGAAGTCACCACCAGGAAGAAGACTTAAAGAAACAAATGTTTGGATTGGAAATAAGAAAGTGTGCGCACGAGGGGCACGACTGGAGGTGTGTACGTGGTACACGAAGGAAAGGTGCCACGTGGGGCACAAAGGAGAGATCAACTTCCAGCGTAGGGGAAGTACCTAAGGACACAATCTGTTAGGTTGCACCATCGGGGGCGTCTGCCACTGCCTCAGGTGGATCTCTGGGAGTAAAGACGAAATGAAGAGGGAAAAATCCAAACAATAGTTCTTTAAGGAAATCAGCCCAGAGGCAACAACAAAGGGAGTAGGGTATTTGACCCAGAATGGAATATTTTAATTTACATTGGAGTTGGAGCATGAATGGCTCTCAAGTTGCGTTGGAAGAGTGGTTTTCCACAGTGATTTCAATATGCATGTATGCTGGGCTAAAGGAAAATAAGGTTAAAGGAGTAGAAAATAACCAAGGATATTATTATTACGATGGTGTTGAGTCAGGACCGGATTTTTATGCATGGGTCCATCGTCCTCATGTGCCAAGTGTGACGGCCTATCCGTGCGGCTAAGGATCCTCTGGGATAATCATTGTTTTTGTTGAAGGGGAACTCAAATCCTAGATTCCTCAGAGCAACAAGGTCCTTGATGTGCTCTAAAGGTATAACATATAATAAAATGCAGATAAGTGATGGTGGGGGCAGCAGTTGCAGCCTGATGCAGCGTCGGATGAGGCAACTCGAATCCTGCGCTCAAAAATCATTAGCCAAGATAACACATATCATGGAATAACACATTTATAACACAGAGCATGGATAAAGTAGTCAACAACAGACACATCTCAAACAATTTTGTTTGTTAAACCATGAGGATAAGTGATCTTTTGGTCAAAGAGATTGGAGTTCAGGATGGGAGGAACCCATGAAGGGGAAGAATTGCATCGATCTGACGCAGACAGGATGTGCTTGCTTTGTGTAATACCATCATGATTTTTTTTTGGATTTTTGGAGATATTCAAAATTTTATGGGATTTTGAAAATATTTGAATTTTTGTGGGATTTTTTGAAATATTTGAAATTTTGTAGGTTTTGAAAATATTTGAATTTTTATGGATTTTGAAAAGTATTTAGATTTTTTGTGATTTTGGAAATATTTGGATTTTTGTATTTTGAAAATATTTGAATTTTTATGGTTTTTTTTTGAAATATTTGAATTTTTTTTTGTAATTTTTTGGGAACATTGCCACGCCATGGCAGCATTAGAGTTATGAGAAACTGACTGGAGAGGGGTCTTCGTTACCTCCCGTGTTATTAAAGAATGCCCAGAGTAGGGCGTGCATTTAAAGTGGTGCCCAGTGGCTGATTGCATGTGGTTGACAGTGTCGTTATCAAAGCCATGCCTAAAAAGGCGACTGAGTCTGGCAGGAAGAAGGGAAGAAAATTTGGAGATAAGCTTGATATGGGTATTGAAGAGTCGGGTTTGACTTCCTTCCTTGGCACAACCGTCAGAAGATTCAGTCTCATTTAAGCATTTGGGCTTTTTAGAATTGATTTATGACCATTCATTTGTAGGGACATGCGTACGATCGGGTCCATTTGGATCTCCGCGGGGACTTTGCCACTCTTTGCCATGCCCTATTATGATTGATTGGTTTTGATTTTGATTTTGCATGCATACATCCAGGTCCGTTTGGATCTCTGCAGGGACTTTGCCGCTCTTGACATGCATTTTGATTTTGATGTTTTATTGGCCATTTGATTGCCCATTTTGAGACATCCTCCTATCACTTAGTGCTTCCGGTTGGTTGCCTTGCCTAGACCACCTCTACTACCCATATTTCAGCCGAATAAGGGGAGAAACAGACATTGGTGCCTTTCAGGCATGGCTGTGATAGTGACGGTGTCTACCGAAGCAATCGGCTTAGGGTACCGTGAAGTGTGTGAAGTGACCATACTAAGGGCAAACCTTAATGACACGGGAAGGAATTTTGAACTCCTGGCGTGGAATTCATAACAGAAATGCTGCGATAGCATGGCAATGTTGAATATCCATTTTTTGTTTTGGACTTTTTTGGACACTAATAGTAAAATAAGGGTTCGGAAGGTAAAGGAAGGACGAATGCCCTACGTTGGGGCGAGACTCAGGGCTTTGAAGAATGTACAAATTTATTTGGAAATTTAAAAAATACATGGGGACTGAAGCCCCAAAAACAGTGGGAGAAAGGTCGCATGACCTGATTGAAAATGGAGAGAAGAGAATTGCGGAAAAACTTTGGAGACTCCGGCGGGACTGGAGGAATTTGAAGAAGAAGGAAGGCGCGGTGCGGATGGAAAGCTGACAAAGACATGCAAGCTGTGCAGGATTTCCAACGCTTTGGTGGCGAAGGTTCAGTTTTTGCAGCGCATCGTCCTATGGCACCAGTAGCCCCCCCCCCCCCCCCCCCCCCCCCCCCCTTTTTTTTTTCAAAATAAGAGTTCGGAGGATAACAGGAGGATGAATGCCTTGCGCTGGGGCGAGACTTAGATACTATGAAGAATGTACAATTTTATTCGGAAATTAGAAAGATACATGGGGACTGAAGCCCCGAAAACAATGAGAGAAAGGTCGGATGACCTGATTGAAAATGGCAAGGAGAGAATTGTAGGAAGACTTTGGAGACTCCGGCAGGACCGGAGGGGTTTGAAGAAGAAGGAGGGCGCGGTGCCCAGAAAAAAAAAAAGAATCTAGATGGGCCAGAGGGAAACAAAGAAGAGGTAGGCCGCGAGGGTCCGAGAAGGAAAGCGCGCCGCGTGGGGCGCAGGATGGAGAGGTGCCGCGTGGGGCACAAGAAGGAGACGTGCCACGTAGGGCACGGGAAGGAGATGTGCCACATGGGGCACGGGAAGGAGATGTGCTGCGTGGGGCATAGGAAGGAGATGTGCCACGTGGGGCACGGAAAGGAGATGTGCCACGTGGGGCACGGAAAGGAGTTGTGCCTCGTGGGGCACGGAAGGGAGAGTAAAGATTACCAAAAGGGGCGCGATGCCGGTGCAAGAGAATGGATTATAAAAAGATGAAAATAAAATGCCTCCCGGGGGAGGGAATGTGGAGAACCCATAGGAAGGTGCTAAGGAGCACAAAAGATGATTGGAATAAAAAAGATGAAGGTGGCGGAGGCCCCTTGGTCTTTTGCCTTGCCCGGTGTTTCTGCTTTCGCTGGGAGTCGGCATTCTGACCCTTAGGTACTTCCTCTCATAATGTGCCCAGCGGGCGGATGGTCTAGCTCTTCTCTCATTGATTGAACGGCTCTCTAGGATTGGAGGATTGTTGACTTCCGTCGGAGTTTCAAGCAACGGTGGCAACTCCCTTGGAATGTAGTTTAGAGAAATAGTGGGGAGTTCTACTGGTGGAGTTGGAAGCAACAATAAGGGGACCGTGCCCAAAGATTGTAAGGCATGAATATGGAAGGGGGCACGACCCCTCGAGTAATTGAATGTGACAATGATTTGGCCTTGGAGTGGGTGAGCATAAGTTGAATGGTTGACCCCTTCACTGGGGTGGGAAGGTTCACAATGACGGTGTGAGGGGTCATGAGAGCCTGGAGGGAGAGATTCCCTATGAGTATTTTGAAGTAAGCTTGCTGGCAACGGGGATGATTGGCATAGCTTTAAAAGGCCTCTTGACGGCCATGAATGGAGGGGAGGACTCCCGCTCAGTAAATGTGCCCGGTATGGAAACAATGACCGGCATGCGAGGAATGGAATCTCGGATTTTAAATAGCATGCCCGGTCCCGGGGCTTCCTTCTGTTGTACTTGCTTGTTACTCTTTAAAAGATCGCACCCGCTCCGCCGGATGGAGGTGGATGTGGAGGTAGTGGAAGGCTGTATAGCCGGTAGAGGTGTAATGGGTATGATAGTGAGGCTTTGCTCAGGTTGGGTTTCCAATGGTGTTGGAGTGATGGTAGGTGTAATGATCAGTGTAATGGTGGGTGGAGGTTTAATAATGGAAGGTTTGATGATAATGGATGGCAATGTAGGAGGGGTAGGTAAATGGTGTATGAACATGACCTCGGAAGGTTCATCGTCGTAACACCAAGTGGTTTCGCAGATGGGTTGGGCATTGGCAACTTCGGCCCGAGCAACAGGCTGTGATGGAGGTGGAGGTTGTTGTGGTTGTAGGGGAGGTATGGGAGCTGGCATGGGTACTGGAGCAGGTGCAACATCGGGCGCAAGAGCTTCCTCATGAATGATAGGGGCGCGTAGGGCCCAGTTGGAGGTTGTTGGGTCCGAGGAGGACGAATCAGTGGACCCCTGGGTGGAGGCATATTGTGGTAAATGGGAGTTTGTGGAGGTGTGTATGATGTGGATGTTGTATGGTGGCGAGGGGGATGGTGGATGGCGTCCACTGATCCGTTCTTTCTCGGATTAATTTGATGAAAAAGATCCACGATCAGGGAGTCCATCAGATGTGTCTGGATGTAACGTCCCCGCTCGTAGAGCTCTTCCATCGTCTCAATTTGGTTCATGGCCAGGATGTGCTTGAACCTCGGAGTGGAGTTGGAAATAATGATTTTGATTTGCTCCAACTCCAAGAGTACATGTTGTATTCTTGTGGCCATTGACCTCCAACGGTCAACAAATTGTACAAATTCCTCGTTGGCCCTCATCTTCTCGGATGCTAGATCCACGATAGAGAGATAAGGACTAACACGGTCTTTGTACCTCTGAAGGAATTTTTTATGAAGGGGGCGGAAGTCTCCTGCCTCACTTGGCTCTAGGGAGTAGAACCATTCGAGTGCAGGGCCGTCAAGAGATTTTCTAAATAAATATGCCAAGGTGATTGGGTCTCGTTGCCAACGAGAGGACTCATAGAGAAACTCCTTGACATGAAGGTAGGGATTACCCATGCCATTGTACAGTCGGTACGACGGCATCTCCGAAGGATGTATATAAATTTGAGGGAGAGCCGGCATGGCGGCGACGGGGTCACCCATGTAGATGATAACTACATGAATTTTTGCGTTAAATATCATACATATAGTAATTTTAGACATCTTTTATCTGTAATATGGTGCAATTTGATTTTAATTTCCATTTTATTCAGAAACAATTTGTGAACATTTTTAAATTTTTGGGTAGAACACTTAGTTAGATGCTCATCTAATAAAGTCAATGCTTTTAGAATAGTTTGATTAATAAAGTGTTTTCTCTTTTGTAAATACATTGTACATAAATAATTTTTAGTCTTATCATTACTTTTATAAATATCTTTTGTACATATGTTGTAAATAAATCACATTTTTAAATAACCATGTCACATACTCCACCCAATCTCATCAAATAAAATATCTAATACCCCACCCACTACCATCATGCCACACCCCCATTCCCACTCACCACCATTTTTTAATAAAATCCAATATTATTCTAACCATATTTTCCATTTCTAATGTTATTTTTGCCTCATCCACTGGAAGCCTCACGAAGAAGCTGGAAGCAGTCCTGCTGGCTTTTGCTAGGCGATGGCATGAAGGGCTCTCAGGCGATTTGGGGCAAGCAGAGCCCAGGCGGTTCAAAGCAAGCGGCTGGGTGTGAGGCTGTGCAGGTGATGGAAGCTAGAGCCCCCGGTGCGCAGCAACTGGAGGAGCTCCCTGTGAGCAGCTCGATGGTGCCTGGCGATGTGAGCTCTGCCCGGGGCTTGGTGAGACGGCGGTTTGGTGGGGTGTGCGCGGCCAGATCTGGGCGCGGTGCTGTGCTGGCGCATGCGATGGGCGATGCAGCTGGTTCGTGGAAGCCAGGGCAGATGGAGCTCGGGCTGTGCTGAGGTGGCCCGCTAAGGTGAAGCGCCTGAGGAGGTGCGGGCGCGCATAAAGCTGGGGCGGCCTGCTGAGCTGCCCAAGGCAGATCTGCTGTGCGATGGTGATTTGGGCGGGAAGGAGACCTGGGCGTGATGGAGGCGCCCGGGCATCTATAAAAGGACCCGAGGTCCTCATCTCCGGGGTTCGGTGGTTCGATTTTTAGGAATTTTTAGTTTTCTTTTGTTCTTCCAGAGAGAGTTCAGAGGTTCCCGAGTTCGGAATTTGAAGATTTTTTTAGTTTCCTTTTATTTCCTTTTTTTTTTCTTTCTGTAAGCAGGGGAGGTTGGAGTTCGATTTTAGTTTTTGGTTTACTTCTTTGCTATAAGAGCATTCCAGTAGTTCTTTACTGTTCTTCTTGTTCTTCTCTCCTGTATTTAGCAGAGCAGGGGTTAGGGATTTCTTAATTCCTGTTCTTTTCTGTTCTTCGAGAGATCAGAGCAGTGAGTGGTGGATTGTCTGGGTTCTGTACTTCCGGGTGTAGCATCTGTTCTCATTTAGTATTAATTTGTGATAATTCGACTGTTGTGTGAGAGATCCAGGGGCACTTGCTTAGCCCATTTCGTCTAATTTGATCTGTCATTTCTTCTGCGCATCTTATGTTCTTTGTGTGAGCATTTGAGTTGGTTGTTAGCTGTTAGATCAAGTGTTCTTCCTCCTTCCGTCTGTGCGATGTCAGTTCTTCTGTGCTTTTGTCATTTCTGATGTGCTGCTGAGAAATCATATGGTGTCAAATTGCCCATTTTGCTCTTCAGTTCTACTACTGTTCTTAGTTTCAAATTCTATTTCTCTTCTGCGTTCTGTGAAGACAACCGAGAGGTGCATCTGATTTGGTTCAGCATTCCGGGGAGTTCAGCTGTTTTTGTAGAACTGCTAGAGGAGAGACCGAACCAGTGAGTTTTTTTTTTTTTGTCCCTTCTTCTCTTCGTTGCCGCTGGGAGGGGGATTTGGGGTTCCTTTCTTTGGTGTTTTGTGAGAGATCGAGGGTTTCCAGGAGATCTACTGCAGCAGGAGGGCTTCTTCTTGTATTCTGCATCTGAAGACTCTCAGGTTGTTGTACTCCAGGAGATGGCAATTGGGCTGTTGGAAGGGACTCAGCATCTAATTCGACTGTTGTGTGAGAGATCCACGGGTTTGTTCAAGTTTTTGAGTTTTTTCTCATCCCTTCCGATTGTTTCTGCATCTTTTCTGGTTCATTTTAGGGGGTTTGGAGAGTTCTAATTTCAGATCGTTGGGCTACTGGGAGGTTTGGTTGTGGGAGATAGTGAGATCGACTCAGTGTGTTGTAGGATACAGTAATCTTAAATTTTAGTTCATGTTAGTCTCCATGCAAATCTTTGATTGAGTTCTTTAATTCTTTTCGGTCTCACTTTGATCCATGTTCTTCAGTAATAGCAATAGAAATCTGATTTACCAACTTTAAATTTCCGTTACTTATTTTCTGTCCAAATCTTGAGCTAGTGATCCGGTGTTTGTGGAGAGTTATGATTATTCATCCCCTGAGCTGTAGGGGTAAATTGGTTCGTTGGTTTCTAGTTAAACTTTCTGTCTACCGGTTTGATCCCTCAACTATGAGGGGACATTGATTTCATTTCTTTTTATTTCAATTCAGCTTGTCCCCTTATTAAATTTTGATCCATCAAGATTGTGAGTGATTTGGTCGGTGTTGTTTACACATTCATTTTTAATGCATTATCGATAGAGATTTCAAGTCTAAGTAGTTTAATTCAAGCTTTATTCTGCCTCTCCGTGGATATGACGTTTCTCACCATTGTGCTATTTCTTCTTTATGATTTTATGTTTGTGAGACAGTTTAGAGGAAGTGCGTATTTTGACATGTGCGAAGAACTCTGGACAACGAAAGTGCACAGTCAACTATGTCGCGCGTATCATCTTGGCGCCGTTGCCGGGGAGGCATTAGAGTTTGATTTAATCTGCTTCATTTGATTTCATTTGCATTGGTTTTTACATTGACTTGTTGTTGGGCTTTTATTTCAGATTTGCACATAAGGAGGAACTTGGAGATTGGGCTTGGCACTTGAAGCCCATTGGAGGGAGCTTCTGATTTCTGGTTTTTACAATTGTTTTAATTCAGAAATTTAGATAGGGGAGTGGAGAGAAGCTTGTAGTGAGATTTTCATGTACTCTCTGTGCATGTACAGAGATTTCTTTTTTGTTGGCATGTAATAATTGGACTTTGGTGGTTTGATTGGTTTGGGCATTAGTCTATAGTACCACTTCATATTTCCTTAGTTAAATTTCATTTCATTCAGTTTAAAAAACCAAATAAAAAATAAAAAATTCTAAATCTAAAAAATTTTCCAAATCGCTCTTTCATGTTAGCCGTTTGTTTGTAATAAAAATTTCATCTCTCAAGATTAGAATCCCATGTTTTAGGACATTCATCATCTTAATTGTCATTTGAATTTCATTTTCTTGCATTGAAGAGTGCGGGGGAAAGGTAAGTTTCTAACTTGTGTTTCATGCATTAGACTTAACATTAGAAAATCCATTGTTCAAACTTGTTTGTTGCACTTCATATTTGAAAATGGGACTGCTTAAGGGCTTCACCCATTAGAAAAAGATAAGGTGAGGGATTTCATCACCCTTCCCTTTGCCCAAAATCACAAAAATTTCCACAATCTTGTATTTGCCTAAACTTTTAATAAAAATCAGTAGACTTGGCCCTAGGGTTCATAATTAGATTTATCCTTTCTTGAATTCAAAACTTCTCTTTAAGTCTGTGTCTAGGTTATTAGAGTAGAAGCTTGCTTAGACAGAAGGCTTATGCTTAAGTGAGTCAGAGTTATCTAATTGGGTCCTTGCGAAAGCAAGGGGGGCCTCCTCTACTCCACCTCTTACCTGGCCGTTACAAGAAGAGTTAGGATTGGACTTAAGCAAGCATAAATTTGATTTGAGAAAAATAACATAAGTCCAAGGAACACTTAGTGTTTAGGTTAATTTGTTTTAAAAGTGTTTGATTGTTTGTGTTTGTCATAAAAAATTCAAAAATCAATAAAATCTAAAAATTCAAAAATCATAAATAGAAGGCTTTTTATCTGTGCATGCTTGGTAGACGCTCAGATTTGGCTCAAACCTATAGACGAAATTGAAAGATTCTTTCATAGGATGGCCCAACCAAAACCAAAACCAAGTTGTTAGAAATGTAGAAGAGGCTGCACCCAGACATGAAGGAATACTTCATTCCTTCTGACTATCAACCTGCTACTTGCATTAGGCCGGAAATTTCGGCAAATCACTTTGAAATCAAGTCAGGAACCATCCAAATTTGCCATCTTTTTATGGCAATACCAATGAAGACCCTTATAGGCATATAGATGAGTTCCTAGAGATCTGTTCCACTGTTAGGATCCAAACTTCACTGAAAATGCCTTAAGGTTGACCCTATTTCCATTCTCCTTAAAAGACAAGCTAAACATTGGTTGGGAACCATAGGGAGAACTATCACAACATGGCCAGAAATGCGCAGGAATTTTAAAGAAATTTTAACCCCCATTGACCGGACCAACACCATGAGGAGAGCAATAACTGGATTCTCCAACACCCGGAGAGTTAATGCATGAATCATGGGAGAGATTAAAGAATTGCTTAGAAAATGCCCCCATCATGGTCTGTCGAGGTGGCAAATTGTTCAAGCATTTTACGAAGGACTAACTGAATCAAATAGGCAGATGGTTGATGCCTCATGTGGAGGAGCATTCATGACTAAGAGCGAAGATGAGGCATATAATCTTTTTGATACATTGAGTGAGAATTCCATAAATCATGCCTCACTCTACTCTTATGAGAGGCGTTAGGACCTGTGAAGAAGGCAGGATGTATGGAAGTAAGAGGAAGAGGGGAACCAAACTCTAGGGTAGAAGATCTGATAGCTAGACTTGACCAAAGATTGGAGCAGAAGTTGGAACAAAAATTCGATCAATTATTATCTTTGACTGGGCAAACCACACCCAAAATTTCTCACAACCAAACTTGTGCTATGTGTGCTAGCCCAGCTCACCCCACCAATGCATGTCCCACTACTGCCCAATTACCTCCTTTCATTCAGGAACAAGTCCAAGCTGCTCAAGGCTTCTACAAACCCTCCTATGATCCATACTCTAACACATACAATCCTGGTTGGAGAAATCACCCGAATGTTTCATGAAAAAATCAACCAGAACAAGTTTCTCAACCTGCCTTTAAGCAAACCATGTACGGTCAATCCTATCCCAATCAGAATTCGGGATTTGGCCAATCTTCTTATTCAAAACCTCCACAGGGAAATCAAAAATCCAATCAATTTGCTCAGACCAATTTCCAACAACCTTCATATCAACAACCACCTCCTCAACCTAACTGGGATGATAAAATGAACCAACTCCAAACATGATGGCGACTCTATGCCAAACTGTGCAGAACAACAAACTCAATATCAAACTCAAAAATTAAAATTTTCAACAAAATTTTGCAAGGATAGAGTCCCAAATTGCTGACGTATGTCAAAGGAGGGAGTCTGGGCAATTGCCAAGTCAAGCTGTAGCAAACCCAAGGAACAACCCTCCCGGATTCTATCATACCATCAGGGCCAGGGGTACAGACCACCACTTGTTAGACCAAATGTACCTCCCCACAAAACCAACACAGCTTTTGTTCCAGAACATTCCAGCCACCAACAAATTCAGATCAACCAATACAACAAGATCATCCTCCTTCCCAAGCTAGGGGCCCACAAGTAAAAATGCCTAAAACTGTGTCCTACTTTAAGAAGTGGAAAAGATCAACTAAATCTCACCACACAATTTCAACATTACATGAGGATACAGAAAGAAATTGAAATTGAAATGAAGACGAATTGTTGAAGACAATCCAAGGGAAAAGAGAAAATAAATGAAACCTCTAGACCAATCAGAGAATGAAGATGCAACGACCCACTTCCACCCGGTACGGTTATACCACCCACATCGGATGAGAGCAAGCCGCTACAGGGGAGAATACCCCAACAAGTAACAAATGAGCTGAGATATACACAAATAGAATTAAATAAATGCAACGGAATTTAAATAAATCTTATTCCATCAACTTTTAAATCCACATACCACAGTCTGTATAGTTCAACAAAAGATAACATAAGTACAAAATGTTCCAAATACATAGCCGACTCCAAGTACATTTGAACAAAACTAAAATTTCAATTGTAGCTTTACATACTATGAAAGATAAATTACAAGTCTTCAATCACTTAGTCCAACTCTACTTCAAGTCTTGCTAGCTTCTCCGCTACAAATTTCCTGAAATGTTTAGCAAGAATGAGTCTACACAATAGACTCAGCAAGTAACTTAAGATTCAATACATACATATTTTCCAACAATTTAACTCAATAGAATTTCAGCAATTAAATCATACATGCTTATGCCATAACAAGTAATTTCACATGAATTGTATTAAACAACTATTCTAACACATGTAAAACTATAATCTAAACAAGATTTCTAATAACATGGTGTCATTATCATAAGTACAAATACACATTCACATACCTTCACACTTTACTCACATCATTGTAAAACTTCATAACTAAGTCGTGGAAAAACATATACAAGATAGTTGCACTCCTAGCATGATTTCTAACTCACTTGGCACGCAATCATAACAATTTACTTCACATTTAGCTTGCTGATTTTATATAAAATCTATGACATTCATATTACCCTTGCATAGGGATCACTTGTAACTATACAACATGATACTAAACACATGTGCATCCAATCATTCAATTTCCATGAATATGAAAGCATATACTTACATTTTGGTACTAATAGTAACACCACTTTTAGCATTTGACAATTAATACATCAACACATACACACACACATTTATACACATCAATAATCAATTTATCAATTAACACTATTGTCATTTACACTTATACTATTTTCTCATTACACACAACCATATGATGAACCTTGGCTTTCACATACACTCACTTTGTTCTATCACACAATACTCATACACATTTCCCGTTAATTTCTCTTTCACATTCACACACTTCTTATCATTTCACTTTTGCACATAACATGTGCCACATTTACACATATCTTGCACATACCTTGTGCTATGAACACATGTCACCTTTCACATCACACTTATGCTTATTTTCACTTAATGCCAAGACACAGCCCAAACCACCATTAGACGGTCACATACACACACTTTCGCATTCACTTACTTAATCACCGGCGCAGTGATAAGTCTTAGTCTCTGCAGAAACCGGGGAAAGCCCTTCCCACCATTACCAGTGGAACTTGTCCACCTCCAGGATTTTACAAGACCCTTTGCCAGAGTGTACACTTTATCAAGACCCTTTCCTAGGGTATCACATAACGCATTGAGCTTTCCCGTAGGGGCATTACTACAGTACAGCTCCAAGCCTCTAAGGTGGCAGTGTCTTATGGGCATATTTGGTTATCTTTATCACATTAACCGTTTACACACAATACCACTTGTTCTCTCACGTCTCACGCACACACACTCATGCATAATTCACACACACATAAGTCCTCATTCACTGATTTTAACTTCACTGATGCAACTACCAAATAATCATAATACAGATATAACCATACTGAAATCTACTGAATCACATCAAGTCACAATTTACATGCTCACATAGTCATTTTTCACCTTAAAAATCCATAACAATACTTACTGTCATCAAAATAACATGAGATTTTAACCACAGACAATTTTAAGGTTTATAATAACACATACAATTTTTCAGATTTTTCTGAGTCATATTATATTTACAGAAATTAAAACATTCAGTTTCATGCTATTCGTAATTCACTTTAACATGGAACATAACTCGAACATCAGATTTAACCATTCACAACCCTGATCATAACATAATCATCATCACAGAAATTTTCCCTTGATTTATTGCACAGCACACCATTTAATGTAAATTTTACAATTTTTATGCATGTCTTTCATTTCCAAAACAGAAATTCCAGTAAATCCCACAGTCATGGAAAAATTCTCAAAATTTCAGGGCATGGACTGATACATATACACATGGTATAGAAAAATCTAGGGCATTAAATTCTCAGGAATTAGGTAGACAGTAGATGAACATGCATAATCCATCTTTTCCCAACATGTATTTCAATAATCCGAAAAGAATTCATGCCATCCACAGAAAATGCAGAAATTTCCACACACACACCACATTATCTATTTTACATAGCATATAGAATTTACACTATATCCTCATTGCGAAAACATATCGAAAATAATCATCTACCAGGAAGAACAGCTCACTGTTCTATCCTGAAGAACTTGGCGGCAGCCTCTGGCCGTTCAAGGGTTTTGACGGCACGATCGCTGGACGCCGATGGGAGATCTTGGCGTCAATGGTATTGACGCCAAGTTCCTGTCTGTGCAACAGCACAGACCGAACTCCAAATACCCAGTGAAAAGGAGGGTCCAGGACACGATTTAAAATCCACAAAATTTCTGGGACCTAGGGAACATGTATGGGATTGAGATCTATGGGTTACTTGCCTTTGAATAAATCTCCAAACGGGTCTAAATGGCCGGAGAAGCTCTCCTTGGGCAGTGCCAAGAAGCCTCCAAAACTCCTTTGCCCCGGGTTCTAGGGGGTTGTAGGCCGCAGTCCAACGCCAGGGAAGCCTTCTCCTACGTATGGCCTTCCTCCTTGTCGTAGAAGATCGCCAGGAAACGCCTCCAGTAGCCGGATCCAAGCCCTCCAAGGTCAGTCCTTCCTCTCTCTCTCTGTTAGGGTTTCCTTTCTAGTAAAGAGCCAAGAGAGCTCTCTAGGTTGCAAAAAGGATGTGTTTTATAAACTAGGGGACAAGAGGGGCTCGTGCAGGGGTTGAAGGGACAGGTAAGAGCCGTTGGGAGACATCTCCCCAATCAGAAGCCTAGCCCAATGAGTGCTCTCTGCGCTCTGTTGCGCACAGAAAATTAGGGATATTGACGTCCATATCCATGGACGGCTACATTAGGGTTGGCGTCAGTCGATATGGACGCTGACACATCATGGGCGTCCATCCATGTTGACGCCAAGACACTCTTCTGCCAGAACTTAAAATCATGCAGAACCATGCTTAATCCACACATATATGCACATGAAACCTATGTAGTATAGTGTATACACCACTACACCATGTAACCATCCAAAATTTACTACTAATCCTACACATACATACATAGGTACATCAAGATAATAACACGTACATGAATATCTTCATACGCATACAATGTATATATATATATATATATAGCATACGTACACGGATGTAACATACTTACGTATATTATGCACGAAATAGATAGATACAATAACACGCACACCGGTAATTAGACTAAACTTGCACAACATTACTTAAGTACTATATGCATGGGATTCCTTAATATGTACACTATGCACAATTTAGCTAATCGCTTATTCTCACCTAGTTATCATAAAATACATGCATGTTATTCGTGAGGAATATAGGATTTCCATATACACTACTAAATACACCTACCATACTTGCACTTTATATGTACATGCAATGTACAAGTACAATGTACACCTTAACTACACCATGCAAATGAACAACGTTTACAACTAACATACATATGCATACATAAGTATACCAAGGTTTATGTATGTAGAATTAGGTATACAATTATTGCCCCATAAGATAACCTACATACGTACATACACATATGCATTTCTTATGTTCGCACACAATATCCATGAAAGGGGTGATATAAGGTATACTTCAATATTTAGATAGTACATGCATAATATTTGAATAGATACCTTATACACAAAATTGGCCATTTACTTATATTCACATATAATAATATACATCCACGCATATACACATGTAAAATTTACAATTATAATATGCACCATTTTCATGTACGCCATTTATGCAAGAACAAGCAAACAACATATACATAAAGTATAAGCGGGAAAAAAATTCGGGGCCTTACACCCTCTCCCCCTTAAAGAGATCTTCGTCCTCGAAGATCGGATCACGTACCCTTGATGACATCTTGTTGCCGCTTCTAGTCCACTTAGACCGGTGCCTAATTTCCTGCCGGTGGCTTCCTTACTACTGGAACATCTCAGGAAACAACCTCTTCTTCTGATTCGGACAGTCTTTAATCCGATGATTCTTGCTACCACACTTGAGACATCTTCCTAACCTCGTCCAACATACGTCTCCACCGTGGCGCTTGCCACAATGCACACATACGGGCTTCTCATTGCCGGCCAAAACTACTGACTGAAGGGTTGATTCTATTGGTGCCATAGTTGGTTGCTGTCTTTTCATGAGCTTCTTCATCTTCCTCTTTTGCCGTTGAAATGGTTCTGGTAACATTTCTAATCGGGCTTTCTTCTCTGCCAAGTACAACTCCATTTCACTCTCTTGTTTGCACGCCGCGCTAAGAGCCACATCCATAGTTCTAAGGTCAAACGCCGCCAGTCTGGCTCTCATTGACGGTCTAAGCCCCATTACAAACTTCCTTGCCTTGCGTCTCTCATCAACAATTATGTGGGGTGCATATCTAGACAACTCTGTAAATCTAGCCTCATACTCCAAAACTGTCATCGATCCCTGAGTCAATGCTAAGAATTCCTGCTCCATTTTGTCCCGTATATGTTGAGGAACATACTTGGCCTGAAACATCCTCACGAAGTCTTCCCAAGTAACCTCTAGCTCCACTCCCTCAAACTGCGTGCGAAGAACGGAAGACCACCACACATCCGCTCGCTCCTGAAGCATGTATGCCGCCAGACTGATCTTGTCATCCTCTGCGCACCTGATGGCTCTGAATATCTTTTCGATTTCTCTGAGCCAACTTTCTGCAACTAACGGCTCACTCTCCCCCTTAAAAGAGGGTGGAGCCATCCTCTTGAACCTTTCCATGACTGATACACCTCCTAAACCACGGTCCTGCTGAGCTGGTGCTGGAACCTGAGCCTGAAACTGAGTTTGAAAAGCCGCTTGTGTTTGCGCTTGAGTCTGTATTGCTTGTACAATCCCTTGCATGACCGTACCATAATCAGCCAACGGTGGCGGGGGCGATCCTTGAGGTGCTGGTACTTCATGCTGCTCTCCGTCAGTCCTACTTAACTCTTCATCCCGAATAGGTAAGCTCGAACGTCGAACCTCTCTAGCCATTGCTACAAATAAACATCAAGTTAAACTCCATTTATCTCCTACTTACATGTTATCATGTATTTATCTTACTACTTTTCTAGTACTATCTTAATTATTCCTTGGATCGGGCTATCCACTACAAGGACTTAGAGATGTGATTTAGTTGATGGCTATTTATGTATAAGCTCAACCCAACCGCTCTGATACCATCTCTGCAACGACCCACTTCCACCCGGTACGGTTATACCAACCCACATCGGATGAGAGCAAGCCACTACAGGGGAGAATACCCAACAAGTAACAAATGAGCTGAGATATACACAAATAGAATTAAATAAATGCAACGGAATTTAAATAAATCTTATTCCATCAACTTTTAAACCACATACCACAGTCTGTATAGTTCAACAAAAGATAACATAAGTACAAAATGTTCCAAATACATAGCCGACTCCAAGTACATTTGAACAAAACTAAAATTTCAATTGTAGCTTACATACTATGAAAGATAAATTACAAGTCTTCAATCACTTAGTCCAACTCTACTTCAAGTCTTGCTAGCTTCTCCGCCACAAATTCCTGAAAGTTTAGCAAGAATGAGTCTACACAATAGACTCAGCAAGTAACTTAAAATTCAATACATACATATTTCCACAATTTAACTCATAGAATTTCAGCAATTTAAATCATACATGCTTATGCCATAACAAGTAATTTCACATGAAATGTATTAAACAACTATTCTAACACATGTAAAACTATAATCTAAACAAGATTTCTAATAACATGGTGTTATTATCATAAGTACAAATACACATTCACATACCTTCACACTTTACTCACATCATTGTAAAACTTCATAACTAAGTCGTGGAAAAAAAACATATACAAGATAAGTTGCACTCCTAGCATTATTTCTACTCACTTGACACGCAATCATAACAATTTACTTCACATTTAGCTGCTGATTTTATATAAAACATCTATGACATTCATATTACCCTTGCATAGGGATCACTTGTAAACTATACAACATGATACTAAACACATGTGCATCCATCATTCAATTTCCATGAATATGAAAGCATATACTTACATTTTGGTACTAATAGTAACACCACTTTTAGCATTTGACAATTAATACATCAACACATACACACACACATTTACACACATCAATAATCAATTTATCAATTAACACTATTGTCATTTACACTTATACTATTTTCTCATTACACACAACCATATGATGAACCTTGGCTTTCACATACACTCACTTTGTTCTATCACACAATACTCATACACATTTCCCGTTAATTTCTCTTTCACATTCACACACTTCTTATTATTTCACTTTTGCACATAACATGTGCCACATTTACACATATCTTGCACATACCTTGTGCTATGAACACATGTCACCTTTCACATCACACTTATGCTTATTTTCACTTAATGCCAAGACACAGCCCAAACCACCATTAGACGGTCACATACACACACTTTCGCATTCACTTACTTAATCACCGGCGCAGTGATAAGTCTTAGTCTCTGCAGAAACCGGGAAAGCCCTTCCCACCATTACCAGTGGAACTTGTCCACCTCCAGGATTTTACAAGACCCTTTGCCAGAGTGTACACTTTATCAAGACCCTTTCCTAGGGTATCACATAACGCATTGAGCTTCCCGTAGGGGCATTACTACAGTACAGCTCCAAGCCTCTAAGGTGGCAGTGTCTTATGGGCATATTTGGTTATCTTTATCACATTAACCGTTTACACATAATACCACTTGTTCTCTCACGTCTCACGCACACACACTCATGCATAATTCACACACACATAAGTCCTCATTCACTGATTTTAACTTCACTGATGCAACTACCAAATAATCATAATACAGATATAACCATACTGAAATCTACTGAATCACATCAAGTCACAATTTACATGCTCACATAGTCATTTTAACCTTAAAAATCCATAACAATACTTACTGTCATCAAAATAACATGAGATTTTAACCACAGACAATTTTAAGGTTTATAATAACACATACAATTTTCAGATTTTTCTGAGTCATATTATATTTACAGAAATTAAAACATTCAGTTTCATGCTATTCGTAATTCACTTTAACATGGAACATAACTCAAACATCAGATTTAACCATTCACAACCCTGATCATAACATAATCATCATCACAGAAATTTTCCCTTGATTTATTGCACAGTACACCATTTAATGTAAATTTTACAATTTTTTATGCATGTCTTTCATTTCCAAAACAAAAATTCCAGTAAATCCCACGTTCATGGAAAAATTCTCAAAATTTCAGGGCATGGACTGATACATATACATGGTATAGAAAAATCTAGGGCATTAAATTCTCAGGAATTAGGTAGACAGTAGATGAACATGCATAATCCATCTTCTCCCAACATGT
The DNA here is from genome assembly GCA_014218235.1 of Colocasia esculenta. NCBI lineage: Eukaryota > Viridiplantae > Streptophyta > Magnoliopsida > Alismatales > Araceae > Colocasia > Colocasia esculenta. The sequence continues at coordinate 90,978,405 of CM024763.1, read as the reverse complement.
ATTTCAATAATCCGAAAAGAATTCATGCCATCCACAGAAAATGCAGAAATTTCCACACACACACCACATTATCTATTTTACATAGCATATAGACTTTACACCATATCCTCATTGTGAAAACATATCGAAAATAATCATCTACCAGGAAGAACAGCTCACTGTTCAATCCTAAAGAACTTGGCGGCAGCCTCTGGCCGTTCAAGGGTTTTGACGGCACGATCGCTGGACGCCGATGGGAGATCTTGGCGTCAATGGTATTGACGCCAAGTTCTTGTCTGTGCAACAGCACAGACCGAACTCCAAATACCCAGTGAAAAGGAGGGTCTAGGACACGATTTAAAATCCACAAAATTTTGGGACCTAGGGAACATGTATGGGATTGAGATCTATGGGTTACTTGCCTTTGAATAAATCTCCAAACGGGTCTAAATTACCGGAGAAGCTCTCCTTGGGCAGTGCAAGAAGCCTCCAAAACTCCTTTGCCCCGGGTTCTAGGGGTTGTAGGCCGCAGTCCAACGCCAGGGAAGCCTTCTCCTACGTATGGCCTTCCTCCTTGTCGTAGAAGATCGCCAGGAAACGCCTCCAGTAGCCGGATCCAAGCCCTCCAAGGTCAGTCCTTCCTCTCTCTCTCTGTTAGGGTTTCCTTTCTAGTAAAGAGCCAAGAGAGCTCTCTAGGTTGCAAAAAAGGATGTGTTTTATAAACTAGGGGACAAGAGGGGCTCGTGCAGGGGTTGAAGGGACAGGTAAGAGCCGTTGGGAGACATCTCCCCAATCAGAAGCCTAGCCCAATGAGTGCTCTCTACGCTCTATTGCGCACAGAAAATTAGGGATATTGACGTCCATATCCATGGACGGCTACATTAGGGTTGGCGTCAGTCGATATGGACGCTGACACATCATGGGCGTCCATCCATGTTGACGCCAAGACACTCTTCTGCTAGAACTTAAAATCATGCAAAACCATGCTTAATCCACACATATATGCACATGAAACCTATGTAGTATAGTGTATACACCACTACACCATGTAACCATCCAAAATTTACTACTAATCCTACACATACATACATAGGTACATCAAGATAATAACACGTACATGAATATCTTCATATGCATACAATGTATATATATATATATATATATATATAGCATATGTACACGGATGTAACATACTTACGTATATTATGCACGAAATAGATAGCTACAATAATCACGCACACCGGTAATTAGACTAAACTTGCACAACATTACTTAAGTACTATATGCATGGGATTCCTTAATATGTACACTATGCACAATTTAGCTAATCGCTTATTCTCACCTAGTTATCATAAAATACATGCATGTTATTCATGAGGAATATATAATTTCCGTATACACTACTAAATACACCTACCATACTTGCACTTTATATGTACATGAAATGTACAAGTACAATGTACACCTTAACTACACCATGCAAATGAACCACGTTTACAACTAACATACATATGCGTACATAGTATACCAAGGCGTTATGTATGTAGAATTAGGTATACAATTATTACCCGCATAAGATAACCTACATACGTACATACACATATGCATTTCTTATGTTCGCACACAATATCCATGAAAGGGGTGATATAAGGTATACTTCAATTTTTAGATAGTACATGCATAATATTTGAATAGATACCTTATACACAAAATTGGCCATTTACTTATATTCACATATATAATATACATCCGCGCATATACGCATGTAAAATTTACAATTATAATATGCACCATTTTCATGTACGCCATTTATGCAAGAACAAGCAAACAACATATACATAAAGTATAAGCGGGAAAGAAAATTCGGGCCTTACACCCTCTCCCCCTTAAAGAGATCTTCGTCCTCGAAGATCGGATCACGTACCCTTGATGACATCTTGTAGCCGCTTCTAGTCCACTTAGACCGGTGCCTAATTTCCTGCCGGTGGCTTCCTTACTACTGGAACATTTCGGGGAACAAACCTCTTCTTCTGATTCGGACAGTCTTTAATCCGATGATTCTTGCTACCACACTTGAGACATCTTCCTAACCTCGTCCAACATACGTCTCCACCATGGCGCTTGCCACAATGCACACATACGGGCTTCTCATTGCCGGCCAAAACTACTGACTGAAGGGTTGATTCTATTGGTGCCATAGTTGGTTGCTGTCTTTTCATGAGCTTCTTCATCTTCCTCTTTTGCCGTTGAAATGGTTCTGGTAGCATTTCTAATCGGGCTTTCTTCTCTGCCAAGTACAACTCCATTTCACTCTCTTGTTTGCACGCCGCGCTAAGAGCCACATCCATAGTTCTAAGGTCAAACGCCGCCAGTCTGGCTCTCATTGACGGTCTAAGCCCCATTACAAACTTCCTTGCCTTGTGTCTCTCATCAACAATTATGTGGGGTGCATATCTAGACAACTCTGTAAATCTAGCCTCATACTCCAAAACTGTCATCGATCCCTGAGTCAATGCTAAGAATTCCTGCTCCATTTTGTCCCGTATATGTTGAGGAACATACTTGGCCTGAAACATCCTCACGAAGTCTTCCCAAGTAACCTCTAGCTCCACTCCCTCAAACTACGTGCGAAGAACGGAAGACCACCACACATCCGCTCGCTCCTGAAGCATGTATGCCCCCAGACTGATCTTGTCATCCTCTGCGCACCTGATGGCTCTGAATATCTTTTCGATTTCTCTGAGCCAACTTTCTGCAACTAACGGCTCACTCTCCCCCTTAAAAGAGGGTGGAGCTATCCTCTTGAACCTTTCCATGACTGATACACCTCCTAAACCACGGTCCTGCTGAGCTGGAGCTGGAACCTGAGCCTGAAACTGAGTTTGAAAAGCCGCTTGTGTTTGCGCTTGAGTCTGTATTGCTCGTACAATCCCTTGCATGACCGTACCATAATCAGCCACAGTGGCGGGGGGCGATCCTTGAGGTGCTGGTACTCCATGCTGCTCTCCGTCAGTCCTACTTAACTCTTCATCCCGATAGGTAAGCTCGAACGTCGAGCCTCTCTAGCCTTGCTACAAAATAAACATCAGTTAAACATATTCTTCTACCATTTCATCTCTCTCTTACACTCTTACTATTTATCTAGTCTATTTCAGGTTATCTATCCACTGAAGGATCGAGATTAATGTATGGAAAAGATCTAGAAGGGGGGGGATGAATAGATCTTAGCCACTTTTGCGGAAGCTTAAGTAATTTGAAAATTATCTAGAATCAGAGGTAATATTATCAGTGAAAAACTACAGATCTGATTAGATTTGAGTGAGTTGAAAAACTTAGATGAGTAACAAGTTGATTAAGTGAATTAAAAACGAATCCTATGCAAGCATCTAACGGATGAATCAATCAAACCACAGAAGACAAATGCACAGGGATTTTTAGGTGGTTCGGAAATCACCCATGTGATTCCTACATCCACCCCTCACAACCTGTGAGGCTTCACTAACACAACTGGGTTACACACCCAAAGGAGCCTGACAACTCCAACACTGGAGAGCTTACAACTCACACCACTTCTAGAGCAAGACTACTCTAGAAACACACTGAGCAAGACTGCTCAAACCAACCTTGAGCTTAACAACTCAAACTGAGCTCGACGGCTCACCACAACCTGAGCACAATGCTCACACAAATTGAGCACAATGCTCACACTTAAACTTGCTAGACACCAACTTAAGACTAAGATCCTCTAGCAACAGATCTAGTCGAAATTTGAGAACTCTAAAGAGAGTTATGCAGAAGCACTTGCATAATCTCAAGAGATATCTCAGAAGAACAGAAGAAAAGTTAAATTGAATTGAAAGTCTTCGTTCTTCAGTGTACTCCCTTGTAGAGACTTGAATTGGGAAGAAGCATGTGAAGCTGGAAGTCCAGGTCGATGCTCTGCAATCTGAGAAGATGGATCTTCCTCGAGTTCTTCACCAAAGAAGTCTTCTACAGGATCTGCCTCCTGGGAATGCTTCAGAGGAATCTTCAGGAATCAAATTCCAATTCCCACACCTTGAATTGGTGGGACTTGGTCTTCTGGAAGCAATTGGAGAGCAGAGGAAGGAGACACGAGCTCTTCTGGCCGCCAGGAGCTTCTTGGAGGCGCTGAGAGAGTTGGGTCTGTTGTCCTATGTGAAGGTAGGCCAAAAAGAACCTTTTATACCCTTAGGATTCCAAAGATACCCTTTTGGGGTACAAGGGCACGCTTTCCTAGGAGATTCTGATCGCCCTAGAAGGACACGTGGCAGCCATCAACTTTAGGATGAAAAGTTTCCGTAGTGTGTCGACCTGCCCTGGTGGTAGTGTCGACACACTGTCCCAAATATGGAAACTGCTGTTCTGGGAAGAAGCTCCCGTGTCGACCTGCTCTTGAGTGTGTCGACCTGCTGTCCCAATTCCTCAAACTGGCTGTTCTGGGAACTGGGTCTAGTGTCGACCTGCCCTGGGAGTGTGTCGACCTGGGTAGGCTTGATCTCTGGAAAACTGCCACTCGTGTCGACACACTCTTGACATGTGTCGACACAGTCTCAACATTTTTACACATTTTGCCTTTGAATCTGTGTTGATGTGTCGACACCATTGATGGGTGTGTCGACACATCTTTTGCATAAAAATGTTTGTACCTGAAAAATAAACACATATATCATTAGTTAAATGATTTATCATGACCATAAATGATAAATGTGGTTTGAAAAATACTTTTTGAACATGAATTTCAGGTATGATGTTTTTGACATGTTTCAATTAAATTGCTTTAAGAACACTTCTTGTCATCATCAAAATAGGAGGGAAATGATATGAATTATGCATTCAACCCAACAATCTCCCCCTTTTTGATGATGGCAACATTAAATCCATTTTTCAATGTGGTTTTGATGAAGTGTGATTTTAAGCAATTTTGATTGTTTAAATTTTTGTTTTCCTTTTTGTTCATACTTGTCAAGGTCCTTTTGATATTGTTCAGTAACAATTGATGATTTGTTTGTGAGATACAGTGTTACTTGAAATTAGAAATTTTGTGCACACAAGTCAAACAATTGGACAAGTATTCAAACACAAAGACAAAGATTTGTATTCACAATCACAATACTTTGCATTGAAGCCAAAACAACCATTTCATTTCATTCAAAACATCATTACATCAAAATATTACATTCTTCTCCCCCTTTGACATTATCAAAACAAATGTACATTAGGTAGAAGATGAAGGAGGAGGAATTGGAGCAAGAAGAATCTCAATGTCTGACAATCTTTTGTCCATTGACTTCATGCTTGACTTGATGTTTTCATGGATAGTTGTCAGCCTAGTGTGAAGAAATGCTCCATTCTATCAGAATGCTCTATCAAGGTGCTTTGAGTTCTTTTCAATTCTTCTGAAACAGGTTGAGAACTTGATGAAGATCCATCTGACCAGCCAGGCCTTGAAATTATCTTCACTTCCTTGTGCAAGGTTGAGATCTCTTTACCAAGGTGTTCATTGAAATTTTTCATGCTTTCCAACTCATCAGCTAGATGAGCAAGCTGAGAGAGAGTTGCTGTAGAGTTGAAGACATCTGCTTGGGAATTTGCCAAAATTCCCTGAAGTACAACTTCCAGCTTATCTTGATGCTCTTTCAGCTCAATATAGGAATCTCCCAGAGTGCCTATGAGTCTGTTGAATCTCTGTGCTGCATGATCTGAGGCTTCCTTCTGCTCAATAAATTTAGCTGACATTGAATTCTCAAGCCTTTGAACTCTCAACTCAAATCTGTCTGACATGGTTTGAATAGTGGAGTTCAATGTATCAAATTTATCATTGAGAAAGAGAGTAATTCTGGTGGAATTGAGGACCCACCAGAAGAAGTAGATGATTGGAATGTAGAGGTGAAATGTGGAGGTTGAAAAGTATGTGGCATGGAAGAGGAAGGGTCAGCTTGAGGTGGAATAGGTGTTTCAAGCTGAATGCCATCTTCAGGAAGGATATGAGGCTGGTCCTCATCCATTAGAGGCTGATCCTCTGGCATTTGAATTGGATCCTCTTGAACTTGAGGCTGTTCCTCATGATGTAGATCTCCTTGAGCTGGAGGCTGTGCCTCTTGTGCTTGGTGCTGATCTTCTTCAACCTGAGGCTGGTCCTCCTGAGCTTGAGGAGCCTCAACCACAATTGGCCCTCTTTTAATCTGATTTCCCTCCAATCTAAATCCCATAAACTTTTGATGTTCTTAAAAGTGTAGATGTTTGACTTGGGAATGGATTGGGACTTCTCATTGTCCAAGGGCACACCAAAGTGCTTGAACACTGAGGTCAGATGTGCTCCATAAGGAAGAGATCTCTTGAGGTCTTTTCTTGTAGTTTCAGAAATGATTTGATAAAGAATCACATGGAGGTTAATCTTGATGTCTTTGACCATGCAATAGAGGATGAACCTCTGGATGTCTGTCAATCTATCCCTCCCACCACCTTGAGGGGTAATTATGGTTGTCAAGATGTGGTGGATTACCCTTAACACAGGTGGAAATGTATTGGCATTAAACCTGGTTACATAGGTTTGTTTGGGATCAGATGGATCTGCAGGATGGCCTGTCAAGATTGAATAGGCTTCATGTAAATCAAATTCAAATTCATGGTAGTCAGCCCCCTCATCTGGCACTTTGAAAATGGAGGCAGCTACTGCAGTTGGCATGTCTATATCTATTCCCTTGACTTTGGATTCAAAACCTTCTTCTGTGCAGGTGAGGTTTTTGTAGAATTCTCTAACTAACCTTGGATAGCAGACTTGAAATTCAGATATAAAGGGTATCCAAGACTGGAAGGAAAAGTATGTTTGAATTTCAGGAAGAGAGTCTGCTAGTTGGGTGTCTGAAAGGTCAAGAATTCTAGGCTTCAAAATCAGTTTGGCTGCACTTACTGACTCTGAGGGAATATCCTCTTGAGACTCAGAAGAGGAGGAAGATGATTCCTCAGGGTTTTCAGAAGAAGAACCCGGAATTTCTGGTCTAGGGTTTGGAGGACTTCTACCTCTACCTGAAGAGGAAGGTCTACCTCTTTTGGAAGCTCTGTGAGGTGCAGAAGAAGATCCTGGAAGCTCTGCAGGATCATTTCTTCTCTTGGTTCTTCTCTCTGATTGGGCATCGGCACTGGCTGCCGGAATCGGCCTTGAAGAGGCCTGAGATCGTGCGCCACGCCGGGGACCCATCTTCCGGACCATGGTGCAAGAGGAGTGGAATTTGGAGAGGAAATGGAAGAGTGGAGAGGTGATGAAGGATGGATGAGAGTTAGAGAGAATTTGGAGGAATTCTTGCCGGAAAAGGGTTGAAATGAGGCCGTCGGGTCGACCTGACTCCCAAATAGAGATGCAGTGGTACACTGCCCCGCAGGAACAACAAGGGTTTAAGGTGAACCCTAACGGGCTGAAAAAAAATTCTGGCAAGGGGTGTGTCGACACAGGAAGAGGGTGTGTCGACCTGACCCAGAGTGTGTGTCGACACAGGTCACATAGTGTGTCGACACGGCCTTGATGAAAAAATTGAATTTTGAAGAGAAATTTTTTGAGAAATTTGGGAATATCTTTAGAATGATTAAGAATGAGAGGAATTATCATTTCAAGGATTTTTAAGGGGCTTAAAAAAATTCATTTGTTATATTTTGCAAAAATGCATCACAAATCAAGTTTTTCAAGCAATTTCCTAACAGGATATTAGCATTCCAAGACTTGAGTCAACAAAATGATAAATTGAGGGATATAATGTATTTAACAATCAACTAAAAACTACCATGTTTCTCAATTTTCAAGAATTAAAGATGTCATCTAGACCAAAGACAATTTTGTTGAAATTAAAACACAAACTTAAAGAACAACTTGATGAAGGAAGAAGATGATTCTTTCTAAACAAATCTCCAATAATTTTCATATTTTTGTTCTTTTAACAAACTATCAAATGATATAAATCTCTTTCACTCAAGTACTAGTGCTTTTTACACACCATAGTCCCTGGATACTTAAGATTTAGTCATTGTCAAGTCTCAAAGGGGTAAATGATGACCTTTTGACATGAAAATATACGTTTTGTAGACGCCAATATTTCCAGTTACTCAGTCATCATCAAAAAGCATAGCACATTTTTTGCTTAGTGTTGAATTTATTTTCAATTTTGATCCCCTTTGAACAGAGTTAGCAATAATGCCTCATGACATGCATGGCACTTCATTCATTGTGAAGGTGTGCAGTTTCTCAGCACAGATGCCATTGCTCTGTTGGATTTTACAAGATTTTGGAGAGTATGTGAGATAGAGGTCAAATTCATCCAGTCATCAGTTGCAAACAAGGAAATGTTTTAAGTTCAAAGCACAAATTGTTATTTAGTTTAGGAAGAGATCTGAATTTCTGTGGATTGAGAGACATAGTTGAAAGTTGATTAGTAAAAATATAATAGATCACTCAAGGTTCATTTTGAGACTCTAGACTTTAGAATGAGGACATCATGCAAGGAATTGATGAAATGCAAGAAGGGTGTTGAATTTTGCAAAAAGATGACTTGTGAATTTTCTAGCTCCCCCTGAGATGATGATTTCAACCATTTTTCATCAAAATAAAGATATGCAATTTTGAAATCAGAAAGAAATTTTCTTCTTGGACAACAAAGAACTTCTCCTCAACAATTGTATATCCATTTCTTGGTACTTGGCGGAGACACATACTCTCGCATAGTGAAAGTGTCCAGACAAGCATAACCTGTCCTTCTCCAAGTCACCATTTGATATACCAAGAGATTTCAACACAATAAGAGTTGAAGAATTCATTATCAAAAAGAAATGGAAGTTAAAACTGTGCAAGTTTTGAAATCAGAAAAGAAATTCTCTTTGAACAATAAAAGCTCCCCCTCAACTATTGCATATCAACTTCTTAGTACTTGGCGGAGACATATACTCTCGCATAGTGAAAGTGTCCAGACAAGCATAACTTGTCCTTCTCCAAATCACTATTTGATATACCAAGAAGTTTCAACACAATCAGAAGTGGAGAATTTATTGTAAAAAGGGAAATAGAATTGAAAGTGAGAGAGATATGAACAATGTAACTTGAGGAAGCAAAGAGTTATGAAATGCAAAGAACTCCCCCTTAGTCAATGCATAGCACTCAACCCAAACCTTGAGAGAGATCAAGAAGGTGGACGTCTACAAAGACCAAGTTCTCTCCTTAAAGATGAAAATCTGTTTTCAGGAAGGGGTTTAGTGAATATGTCTGCAATTTGTTTTTCAGTTTCAATAAAATGGAGTTCAAAAGATTTCTTTGCAACCTCATCTCTCAAGAAATGATGCCTAATTTCAATGTGTTTTGTTCTGGAGTGCTGAATGGGATTTTTAGAAAGGTTGATTGCACTTGTGTTATCACATAGGATGGGTACACACCCTAAATCTTGGTTGTAATCAAGAAGTTGATGTTTCACCCAGAGAATCTGAGTTCCACATCTACCTGCTGCAACATATTCAGCTTCTGCAGTTGACAGAGCTACTGAATGTTGCTTCTTAGAAGCCCAAGAGATAAGGCACCCACCTAGAAATAGACACAAGCCACTTGTGCTCTTTCTATCTAACTTACACCCAGCATAATCAGCATCACAATAGGCAAACAATTCTAACTTGCAACCAGCAGGATACCAAATTCCTAAGTCACATGTTCCAACAAGATATTTAAAAATTCTTTTCACAGCAAGCATATGACTTTCTTTAGGATTAGATTGGAATCTAGCACATAAGCACACACAAAACTGAATGTCAGGTCTAGAAGTAGTAAGGTAGAGCAGAGAGCCAATCATACCTCTGTAGGTCTTTGGATCTACTGACTTACCAGATGGGTCTTCTTCTAGCTTAGCATTTATTGCAATGGGTGTGCTTGAGTGTTTAAGGTTCTGAAAGTCAAACCTTTTCAGTAGCTCCTTGACATATTTGGTTTGACTGATGAAGATTCCTTCATTGGTTTGGTTAACCTGCAATCCCAAAAAGAATGTTAAATCTCCCATTAAGCTCATTTCAAATTCATTCTTCATTTGATTTGAAAATTCAGTGCAAAGGCTTTTATTAGTTGATCCAAATATTATGTCATCAACATAAATTTGGACAACAATTATTTGATTTTTTACTGTTTTGGTGAACAATGTTTGATCAACATTACCTCTAGAATATCCTTTTTCAAGTAAAAAGGAACTCAAACGATCATACCAAGCTCTTGGAGCTTGTTTAAGACCATAGAGTGCCTTATTAAGCTTGAAAACATGGTTAGGATATTTTTCATTTTCAAATCCAGGAGGTTGTTCAACAAAAACATTTTCCTTTATATATCCGTTTAGAAATGCACTTTTGACATCCATTTGAAAGACTTTGAATTTCATGGAGGATGCAAAAGCAAGGAAAATTCTCACAGCTTCTAGTCTAGCTACAGGGGCATAAGATTCTTCAAAGTCAATTCCAAATTCTTGGTTATACCCCTTTGCAACTAGCCTAGCTTTGTTTCTTATTACTTGACCAGCTTCATTCAATTTATTTCTGAAAACCCATCTAGTGCCAATCACTGTTTGGTCACTAGTTCTAGGCACTAATTCCCATACTTGATTTCTTTCAAATTGATGAAGTTCATCATGCATAGCATCAATCCAATCAGAACTGGATAAGGCTTCATCAATTGACTTGGGTTCAATTTGGGAAATTAGAGCTAGTGAGTCTTCTTCAATGTTTTGCAAAAAGGATGATCTGGTCCTAACTCTATCATTTAAGTTGCCAACTACACTGTCTAATGGGTGATCTCTTAGAAAACGAGGTTCAGAAATTACCTGTTGAGAAGTGCCCACTTCTGGAGCAATATTACCTGACCCATTTGAAGATGGTGAGTTGTTCAGGTTCTCTTCATTGTTGATAAGCTCCTCAACAGTTGGTGAAGAGTCCACAATGAGGTCATCCTCTTCATTGTCTTGTTTTTCCCTGCAAGATTTAGAATCATTAGTGGAAAAGGAATTTTCATCAAAAATAACATGTGGAGATTCTTCAACAGTTTTGGTTTTTAATATGTACACTTTGAAAGCCCTTGACACTTCAGAATAGCCAAGGAAGATGGCTTCCTGACTCTTAGCATCAAACTTGTCAAGGTTTTCTTTGTTGTTATTGTGTACAAAGCACTTGCACCCAAAGATTTTAAAATAGGAAACAGTTGGCTTTTTGTTTTTCAACAATTCATAGGGGGTTTTCTTGATTTTTGGTCTGACCAATGCTCTATTGAGTATGTGGTTTGCTGTGTTCACAGCTTCAGCCCAGAAGGATTTGGGCAAATTACTCTCAAGAAGCATGGTTCTAGCCATTTCCACAAGAGTTCTGTTCTTTCTTTCCACAACTCCATTTTGTTCTGGAGTTCTTGGTGAAGAAAACTTGTGGAATATTTGAAATTCAGCACAAAAATCAGAAAAGGATGTGTTCTCAAATTCACCCCCATGATCAGTTAAGATATTTTTGATTTTATATGGATAAGTGGTTAAGACAGTGGTACAGAAATTCCTGAATTCAAGGCATGCATCACTTTTGTGGGATAGAAAAATAACCCAAGTAAATCTAGTAAAATCATCAATGATTACAAATCCATATCTCTTGCCACTTAAGCTTAGAACTCTTGTTGGCCCAAAAAGGTCCATGTGAAGAAGTTCTAGTGGCTTAGATGTAAGTACCTCATTGAAGGTTTTAAAAGATTTTCTAGTTTGTTTTCCTTTAGCACAGATCCCACAAACTTGATTTTCAACATTAGAGAGGATTCAGGAAGACCTTTAACCAAATTCAATCTTAACAACTTATTTATTGTTCTGAAACTTGCATGGCCAAGTCTTTTGTGCCAAGTCCATGCAATTTCATCTTTATTTGCAACAAAACAAAGATTTTCAGAAAAGTTTTTATTAAGGTTGATCATGTAGACATTGTTTTCTCTTTTTCCAAAGAATTTGATTTTATCAGTTGATGAATCAATTATTTTACAAAAATCAGATTCAAACACAACTTTGTGACCTTTGTCACATAGTTGGCTGATACTGAGCAAATTATAATCAAGTCCATCAACTAACAAAACATTATCTACTGAGTTTGAAGAAGTTTGACCAACCTTTCCAGATCCTATGATCTTTCCTTTATTTTTACCTCCGAATGTCACTGACCCTCCCTCCTTTTCAAGCAGGAATGAGAATTTGGCTCTATCTCCAGTCATATGTCGTGAACACCCACTGTCAAGAAACCATACATTGGTGTTGGGTGCACGACCTTCCTGCAACAAGATCAGTGGAGAGAAGATTTTGGTACCCAAACAGAGTTGGGACCATCAGAATGATTTAACAAAGACATCAAATCCTTTCTCACCCAAATTTGATTTGTTTTTGACTTTTGTTTTGTTACTTTGGTGTTTTCAGCCTTTTTCTGTTTGTTCTTTCTTTTAGGAATGAAAGCACCAAGATCTTTATTTTTGGTAGGAGGGGAGTTTTTCATTTGAAAATTTGAGTTCAGAGGAGGAGGTGGAATCCATGGATTATGTTGGTACATCCAGAAGTTTGGATAGGGGTATTGAGGATAATACCAACAGGGATTTTCATACCATTGGTTCCAAGGATTAATCCAATTTTCTTGAAGTGTTGTCTTGGAAGTCCAAGGTTTTTCATGGATTATTTCTTTTCCCTTTTTCTTATTTTTCAGATTTTTATTTGAATTTTTGGTTGAGCTGTTTATGGTTTTTGGTGTTGAGCAGGTCGACCTCTCCTGTACTGGTGTCGACACATCAGCCACAGAAGTCTTCTTCTTGTGGACTAGTGTCGACCTGTCAGGGGACTGTGTCGACCTGACAGTCTTCTTTTGTTTTTGAGTTTTTGATTTGTTTTGAATTTTGTTTGGGGTTTTGTTTGCTGTTTGTTGGATTTCAGTGTTTTCCAGATTAGGACCCTTGACAAAATTAATTAGTGGTGTTTTTCCCTTTTTCTCATTGGATTTGTCTTTTGTTGGTTTCTTTTTGTTGAATCCTAATCCATGAGATGTGGTTGTCATGTTGGATCCTAGCAATGCTTCTAGGTTATCTTGGCCTTTTGTGAAGGTTTGGATAACCTTCTCCCTTTCCTTTAGCTGGTTTTTAAAAGCTTCAATTTCTTCAATTTTCTGTTGTTTTTCTTGTTTTTCAATTTCCAGCTTTTCAGTTAAATTTCTGAATTCTTGGGAGGCCTTCTGAGAGGCAAGTTTTAATTCATCAATAAGGTTCAGTAAATTTTCTTTTTCTTCAAGCAATTCTGTTACTTCAGATTCCAGTTCACAGGTTCTATTGTTTGAAGATTGGTTGTGGTAAAGATTTTCAATTTTCTTTTTGATGTGTTTGTTTTCTTTTCTCATTTCAGAGTATCTTTCTACCAATTCTGCATACACATCCTGCCAATCTTCAACAGTATAATCTTCAAAGGAAGTATTTACCTTTTCATCTGTGCTATTGGCCATGAAGCAAACCTCCTCGCTTTCAGAGCTTGAGGATTTCTTCTCTTCTTCTTCTTCACTTGAGTCTTCGTCAGACCAAGTGGCCACCATGGCCTTTGGCTTCTTATATTTCTGGAATCTCTTGTGCTTTTCCTTCTTGTTCTCAGGACACTCTCCCTTCATGTGTCCTGGCTTGTTGCACCTGTAACAGATAACATTTTCATCAGGTTTATGATTTTTATTGAAATTGGAAGAGGAGATGTTCTTCTTACCTGAGAAAATTTCTTTTTCCCAGCCATTTTCCCTTTTCTATATTTCAAAATTTCCTGAATTGTCTGGTCATGAGGGCAATCTCATCCTCATTCGACTCAGATTCTTCAGAACTTGTTTTATCCTGATTTTTATCTTTGTTGCTTGAAGAGGCTTTGAGTGCCATAGGCTTGGTCTTAATTAAATGTTCTTCATTTCTTTTTAAGTTGATTTCATATGTCATTAAAGATCCAATCAATTCATCCAAAGAGATTTTGGACAGATCTTTTGAATCTTCAACGACAGTGGCCTTTGTATGCCAAATTGAAGAGAGTGAACGCAAGATTTTTCTTACCAAGTCTGCATCAGTATACTCCTTACCCAAAGCCTTGAGTCCATTGACTATCACCATGAATCTGGCAAACATTTCAGAAATAGATTCATTAGATTTCATCATAAAGAGTTCATATTCTGAAACTAAAATATTTGCCTTGGTCTCCTTGACCTGAGATGTTCCCTCATAGAGTAATTCGAGTTTATCCCACATCTCTTTGGCAGATTTGCACATAGAGATTCTCGAATACTCCTTGGGATGAACAGCACATTGAATCATGTTCATGGCACTGTAATTCAATGTAGCTCTCCTTATTTGTTCCCTCGTCCAGGTTTCTTCCTCACCCTGGTTTTCATAGGGACCAGCCTCAACTACTTTCCAGATCTCATAGTTCTGGGCCCTTAAGAATACTTGCATTCTGTTCTTCCAATAAGAATAGTCCAAACCATTAAAGAATGGTGGCCTATTTATGGAATGGCCCTCAGCTATGAAACCCTTTGAGTCCATGACACTTAAGTAAATGCACAGAGAAAGAGTTAAACAAGCAAGCAAACAAACAAGCAAACAATCAAACACTCAATACTCAGAAACAAAAACTGCTCAGTTCAAATCAGATCGATGTAAACCCGCTCTGATACCAATTGAAGGATCGAGATTAATGTATGGAAAAGATCTAGGGGGGGGGGATGAATAGATCTTAGCCACTTTTGCGGAAGCTTAAGTAATTTGAAAATTATCTAGAATCAGAGGTAATATTATCAGTGAAAAACTACAGATCTGATTAGATTTGAGTGAGTTGAAAAACTTAGATGAGTAACAAGTTGATTAAGTGAATTAAAAACGAATCCTATGCAAGCATCTAACGGATGAATCAATCAAACCACAGAAGACAAATGCACAGGGATTTTTAGGTGGTTCGGAAATCACCCATGTGATTCCTACATCCACCCCTCACAACCTGTGAGGCTTCACTAACACAACTGGGTTACACACCCAAAGGAGCCTGACAACTCCAACACTGGAGAGCTTACAACTCACACCACTTCTAGAGCAAGACTACTCTAGAAACACACTGAGCAAGACTGCTCAAACCAACCTTGAGCTTAACAACTCAAACTGAGCTCGACGGCTCACCACAACCTGAGCACAATGCTCACACAAATTGAGCACAATGCTCACACTTAAACTTGCTAGACACCAACTTAAGACTAAGATCCTCTAGCAACAGATCTAGTCGAAATTTGAGAACTCTAAAGAGAGTTATGCAGAAGCACTTGCATAATCTCAAGAGATATCTCAGAAGAACAGAAGAAAAGTTAAATTGAATTGAAAGTCTTCGTTCTTCAGTGTACTCCCTTGTAGAGACTTGAATTGGGAAGAAGCATGTGAAGCTGGAAGTCCAGGTCGATGCTCTGCAATCTGAGAAGATGGATCTTCCTCGAGTTCTTCACCAAAGAAGTCTTCTACAGGATCTGCCTCCTGGGAATGCTTCAGAGGAATCTTCAGGAATCAAATTCCAATTCCCACACCTTGAATTGGTGGGAATTGGTCTTCTGGAAGCAATTGGAGAGCAGAGGAAGGAGACACGAGCTCTTCTGGCCGCCAGGAGCTTCTTGGAGGCGCTGAGAGAGTTGGGTCTGTTGTCCTATGTGAAGGCAGGCCAAAAAGAACCTTTTATACCCTTAGGATTCCAAAGATACCCTTTTGGGGTACAAGGGCACGCTTTCCTAGGAAGATTCTGATCGCCCTAGAAGGACACGTGGCAGCCATCAACTTTAGGATGAAAAGTTTCCGTAGTGTGTCGACCTGCCCTGGTGGTAGTGTCGACACACTGTCCCAAATATGGAAACTGCTGTTCTGGGAAGAAGCTCCCGTGTCGACCTGCTCTTGAGTGTGTCGACCTGCTGTCCCAATTCCTCAAACTGGCTGTTCTGGGAACTGGGTCTAGTGTCGACCTGCCCTGGGAGTGTGTCGACCTGGGTAGGCTTGATCTCTGGAAAACTGCCACTCGTGTCGACACACTCTTGACATGTGTCGACACAGTCTCAACATTTTTACACATTTTGCCTTTGAATCTGTGTTGATGTGTCGACACCATTGATGGGTGTGTCGACACATCTTTTGCATAAAAATGTTTGTACCTGAAAAATAAACACATATATCATTAGTTAAATGATTTATCATGACCATAAATGATAAATGTGGTTTGAAAAATACTTTTTGAACATGAATTTCAGGTATGATGTTTTTGACATGTTTCAATTAAATTGCTTTAAGAACACTTCTTGTCATCATCAAAATAGGAGGGAAATGATATGAATTATGCATTCAACCCAACATCCACTACAAGTTTAGAGATGTGATTTAGTTGATGGCTATTTATGTATAAGCTCAACCCAACCGCTCTGATACCATCTCTGCAATGACCCACTTCCACCCGGTACGGTTATACCAACCCACATCGGATGAGAGCAAGCCTCTACAGGGGAGAATACCCCAACAAGTAACAAATGAGCTGAGATATACACAAATAGAATTAAATAAATGCAACGGAATTTAAATAAATCTTATTCCATCAACTTTTAAATCCACATACCACAGTCTGTATAGTTCAACAAAAGATAACATAAGTACAAAATGTTCCAAATACATAGCCGACTCCAAGTACATTTGAACAAAACTAAAATTTCAATTGTACCTTTACATACTATGAATGATAAATTACAAGTCTTCAATCACTTAGTCCAACTCTACTTCAAGTCTTGCTAGCTTCTCCGCCACAAATTTCCTGAAATGTTTAGCAAGAATGAGTCTACACAATAGACTCAGCAAGTAACTTAAGATTCAGTACATACATATTTTCCAACAATTTAACTCAATAGAATTTCAGCAATTAAATCATACATGCTTATGCCATAACAAGTAATTTCACATGAAATTGTATTAAACAACTATTCTAACACATGTAAAACTATAATCTAAACAAGATTTCTAATAACATGGTGTCATTATCATAAGTACAAATACACATTCACATACCTTCACACTTTACTCACATCATTGTAAAACTTCATAACTAAGTCGTGGAAAAAAAAACATATACAAGATAAGTTGCACTCCTAGCATGATTTCTAACTCACTTGGCACGCAATCATAACAATTTACTTCACATTTAGCTTGCTGATTTTATATAAAATCTATGACATTCATATTACCCTTGCATAGGGATCACTTGTAACTATACAACATGATACTAAACACATGTGCATCCAATCATTCAATTTCCATGAATATGAAAGCATATACTTACATTTTGGTACTAATAGTAACACCACTTTTAGCATTTGACAATTAATACATCAACACATACACACACACATTTATACACATCAATAATCAATTTATCAATTAACACTATTGTCATTTACACTTATACTATTTTCTCATTACACACAACCATATGATGAACCTTGGCTTTCACATACACTCACTTTGTTCTATCACACAATACTCATACACATTTCCCGTTAATTTCTCTTTCACATTCACACACTTCTTATCATTTCACTTTTGCACATAACATGTGCCACATTTACACATATCTTGCACATACCTTGTGCTATGAACACATGTCACCTTTCACATCACACTTATGCATATTTTCACTTAATGCCAAGACACAGCCCAAACCACCATTAGACGGTCACATACACACACTTTCACATTCACTTACTTAATCACCGGCGCAGTGATAAGTCTTAGTCTCTGCAGAAACCGGGGAAAGCCCTTCCCACGATTACCATTGGAACTTGTCCACCTCCAGGATTTTACATGACCCTTTGCCAGAGTGTACACTTTATCAAGACCCTTTCCTAGGGTATCACATAACGCATTGAACTTTCCCGTAAGGGCATTACTACAGTACAGCTCCAAGCCTCTAAGGTGGCAGTGTCTTATGGCCATATTTGGTTATCTTTATCACATTAACCGTTTACACATAATACCGCTTGTTCTCTCACGTCTCACGCACACACACACTCATGCATAATTCACACACACATAAGTCCTCATTCACTGATTTTAACTTCACTGATGCAACTACCAAATAATCATAATACAGATATAACCATACTGAAATCTACTGAATCACATCAAGTCACAATTTACATGCTCACATAGTCATTTTTCACCTTAACAATCCATAACAATACTTACTGTCATCAAAATAACATGAGATTTTAACCACAGACAATTTTAAGGTTTATAATAACACATACAATTTTCAGATTTTTCTGAGTCATATTATATATACAGAAATTAAAACATTCAGTTTCATGCTATTCGTAATTCACTTTAACATGGAACATAACTCAAACATCAGATTTAACCATTCACAACCCTGATCATAACATAATCATCATCACAGAAATTTTCCCTTGATTTATTGCACAACACACCATTTAATGTAAATTTTACAATTTTTTTATGCATGTCTTTCATTTCCAAAACAGAAATTCCAGTAAATCCCACGGTCATGGAAAAATTCTCAAAATTTCAGGGCATGGACTGATACATATACACATGGTATAGAAAAATCTAGGGCATTAAATTTTCAGGAATTAGGTAGACAGTAGATGAACATGCATAATCCATCTTTTCCCAACATGTATTTCAATAATCCGAAAAGAATTCATGCCATCCACAGAAAATGTAGAAATTTCCACACACACACCACATTATCTATTTTACATAGCATATAGAATTTACACTATATCCTCATTGCGAAAACATATCGAAAATAATCATCTACCAGGAAGAACAGCTCACTGTTCTATCCTAAAGAACTTGGCGGCAGCCTCTGGCCGTTCAAGGGTTTTGACGGCACGATCGCTGGACGCCGATGGGAGATCTTGGCGTCAATGGTATTGACGCCAAGTTCCTGTCTGTGCAACAGCACAGACCGAACTCCAAATACCCAGTGAAAAGGAGGGTCTAGGACACGATTTAAAATCCACAAAATTTCTGGGACCTAGGGAACATGTATGGGATTGAGATCTATGGGTTACTTGCCTTTGAATAAATCTCCAAATGGGTCTAAATGGCCGGAGAAGCTCTCCTTGGGCAGTGCCAAGAAGCCTCCAAAACTCCTTTGCCCCGGGTTCTAGGGGGTTGTAGGCCGCAGTCCAACGCCAGGGAAGCCTTCTCCTACGTATGGCCTTCCTCCTTGTCGTAGAAGATCGCCAGGAAACGCCTCCAGTAGCCGGATCCAAGCCCTCCAAGGTCAGTCCTTCCTCTCTCTCTCTGTTAGGGTTTCCTTTCTAGTAAAGAGCCAAGAGAGCTCTCTAGGTTGCAAAAAGGATGTGTTTTATAAACTAGGGGACAAGAGGGGCTCGTGCAGGGGTTGAAGGGACAGGTAAGAGCCGTTGGGAGACATCTCCCCAATCAGAAGCCTAGCCAAATGAGTGCTCTCTGCGCTCTGTTGCGCATAGAAAATTAGGGATATTGACGTCCATATCCATGGACGGCTACATTAGGGTTGGCGTCAGTCGATATGGACGCTGACACATCATGGGCGTCCATCCATGTTGACGCCAAGACACTCTTCTGCCAGAACTTAAAATCATGCAGAACCATGCTTAATCCACACATATATGCACATGAAACCTATGTAGTATAGTGTATACACCACTACACCATGTAACCATCCAAAATTTACTACTAATCCTACACATACATACATAGGTACATCAAGATAATAACACGTACATGAATATCTTCATATGCATACAATGTATATATATATATATATATATATATATATATATATATAGCATACATACACGGATGTAACATACTTACGTATATTATGCACGAAATAGATAGCTACAATAATCACGCACACCGGTAATTAGACTAAACTTGCACAACATTACTTAAGTACTATATGCATGGGATTCCTTAATATGTACACTATGCACAATTTAGCTAATCGCTTATTCTCACCTAGTTATCATAAAATACATGCATGTTATTCATGAGGAATATAGAATTTCCGTATACACTACTAAATAAACCTACCATACTTGCACTTTATATGTACATGAAATGTACAAGTACAATGTACACCTTAACTACACCATGCAAATGAACCACGTTTACAACTAACATACATATGCGTACATAAGTATACCAAGGCGTTATGTATGTAGAATTAGGTATACAATTATTACCCGCATAAGATAACCTACATACGTACATACACATATGCATTTCTTATGTTCGCACAGAATATCCATGAAAGGGGTGATATAAGGTATACTTCAATATTTAGATAGTACATGCATAATATTTGAATAGATACCTTATACACAAAATTGGCCATTTACTTATATTCACATATAATAATATACATCCACGCATATACACATGTAAAATTTACAATTATAATATGCACCATTTTCATGTATGCCATTTATGCAAGAACAAGCAAACAACATATACATAAAGTATAAGCGGGAAAGAAAATTCGGGGCCTTACTCATGAATTAACTCTGGTTGGACTAGATCTCTTGCTAGAGGATCTTAGTCTTGTGTTTTTTAGCAAGTTGTACTGTGAGCCGTCGAGCTCTAGTTTATGAGTCGTCGTGCTCACTATGTGGTTTGAGCCGTCGTGCTCAATTTGGAGTCGTCGTACTCCGGTTGTTGTTTGAGCCGTCGTGCTCAGTTTGGAGTCGTCGTGCTCCAGTGTTTGGAGTCGTCGTGCTCCAGGTGTTTCTTGAGTCGTCGTGCTCAAGGGTGTTTGGAGTCGTCGTGCTCTTGTGTGAGTTGTACTCAGAGTTTTTGAGTAGTGTGGCCTCACTGTGTGAGGGGTGGACGTAGGAGTCACTGGAGGTGATTTCCGAACCACCTAAAAATCCTCTGTGCATTGGTTTGAATTGTGGTTTGCCTTTGTATCTCACTAGATGCATGCATAGGGATTTCGTTCACACTACTAAGTGATTTGCTCACACACCCAAATCACACTTCAGATCAGTAAATTAATTAGGTGATTTGATCTCTGATTAGAAGTAATTTTTAATTGCTTAAGCTTCCGCGTTATTTGGTATTAGATCTATTCAACCCCCCTTCTAGATCTTGTCCTCACCTTATCTCGATCCTTCAATTGGTATCAGAGCGGGTTAATGTCTATTACTGATCTGGTTTGATTGCTTCTGGCTGATCTCTGTGTTAATTGGCTGATCTGATTTAATTGCTTGATCTGTGTGCTTAATCGCTCTGATTCCTCCTTTTGGCATTAGAACAGATTAACCAATCTAATTGTTAGAGCTAATTCCTTGTCACATTGATTCACTGTGATTAGATCTAACAGTTTTTTGTGAGTCTTGATATAATGGCAAATCTATTTAATCTGCATGAATCTCCTGTTATAATTTCAGAGAAATCCCCAAGCTTATCTCATTGGATTTCTCAAAGGACTCACAAAGGCACAGAGCAAAAGAAATTCACAAGTACTTAATGGCAAAGAGGAGCCTCAATGAATCCAGAAAATCAACAATTCATAAGGATATGGCTCTGACAGCACATTCTAAGAGCTCAGAGCATGCTTCATCCTCTTCAGAACATAAGAGTTCAAATGGGTCTAAAAGGTCAGGTAAATTAACTCCAGATCCATTTGTGTATTCCAATTCTGATTCTGATGAAGATGAAAGTATGTCTTATGCTGAATTGATTGAATTCTGTAAAAAGATGCAAAATCTTAATGCAAAGCTAAACACTAAAAATAAAGATTTAAAAAGGAGTTTAAATCATTGCCATAAAGAAAGTGAAAACTTGAAAAATAAAATTGAATTGCTCCAGAAAAATGATAAATGTCCTTCAGAAGAAATTGAGAATTTGAAAAATGAAGTTGAAAGATTAAATTCTGAGAAAGAAAATTTAGAAGATGAAGTCCAAATCTGTGAAAATAAATTGATTGGATTGAAGGACAATCATGAGCTATTGAAAACAAAAGTTATTGATCTGGAAGAGGAAAATGGAAAATTGATTGATCTCAATGAAAACTTCCAATTTGATAATGATCAATTAAACAAACAGATTTCCAACATGGCTCATGATCATCAAATAAATGAGAAATGCAAACAACTTGTTGAAGAAAATCATCATCTAAAAAGGAAGATTGAAGGCTTGTTTCATGACAGACCATTGGACAATGAATGTAGTAATTTGAGTAATAAAATTTCTGACTTGGAAAAACAAATTGCTCAATTTGAGAATGAAAAGATCAAGATGAAAAATGGTTTGGATGTCATGCTAAACAAGCTTCAAACTTCAGAAAAAGAAGTTGTTGCATTAAGAGCTGAAAATAGAAGATTCAAAATAACTTGAAGAACTCAAGTCTTGCTTCTGTTAAAAATAAGAAAAATGAAAAAAAAACATAACAACTCTGTTAAAACTGCTGTGAACAAGAACCTTGATGTTTCTAATGAAAGACTAGTGAAAGTTCTTGTTCAGAAACAGAAAGAGAAAGAGGAAAAATGCCTCTGTCAAGAAGATTCATCTAACTTCTCCAGCAGTTCAAAAAGCTCCAAGGCAAGTTCCAAATTCACATCATGCCAAGAGCCACCAGAAGATACCTCCTTCTCTTCATGGTAAGCCTCCTCACATGAAAAGGAGATTCCAGCAAATGCATACATGCCAAGGTAAGAACCAGGTAAGAAATGCTCTTATTTGCTTTAATTGCAATAAACCTGGTCATCTTGCCAAACATTGCTGGAATAGAAATAAAATTTCAATAAACATGCCAAATCAGTCCAATGCTTTCATTGTCATAAAATTGGTCATATTTCTAGGGACTGTTGGTACAGAAATGATTTTGTTGTGCATGCTCAAAATTCCAGTCTAATGCACATGCTCATACACATAGGAATAAACATCATGTTCATACTGAAAATGTTCAGAAGTTCCATGTGTATAGGCATAGAAATGTTGCACAAAATCATTTTGTTTCTGCTCATATTAAAAATCCAAAAAATAGAAAACTTCATGAAAACATAGATGCATTGATCAAGGCAAAAAGAAAATCTGGAACTAATTCTGTTCATAGTTCTATCAATGAAAGAAATGCATCTATACAAAAATTAAAAACATTTTGGATTCAGAAATCTTTGTTGCAATCTAACATTGATTTCATTGCAGGACCCAAACAAGTGTGGGTCCCAAAACCAGCTTGATCAGCAAGCTGAGAAGTCTTGCAGCCATACACTGTAAATGGATTCAAGATATTGGCTGTGCAAGACTAGAAATGGCTGGAGAACACAGGTAAAATCTTTGAGAAAGAAATGAAGATTGTTCAGGTAAAATCTCTTTAGCATTTCAAACTTGAATTGATTGAATTGGAATGAATGTTAATCTTTATCT
Organism: Colocasia esculenta; assembly: GCA_014218235.1. NCBI lineage: Eukaryota > Viridiplantae > Streptophyta > Magnoliopsida > Alismatales > Araceae > Colocasia > Colocasia esculenta. The sequence goes on along the minus strand of CM024763.1, from coordinate 90,954,929 downwards.
GAACAATGAGAAATGTGTTTCAATGCTACTCCCATCAATGAACTTTATGTCATAACAATTGGAATCATGTTTATGTTGTCATGCATGCTTAACTGTTCCCATGAGTCTGTGTGCATACTAATTGCTTTGACTTCTTGGTATATCAAATGATGACATGTGGAAAAACAAGTTATGCTTGTTTGGAAACTATCATTATGCGTGAGTAAAATACTCCGCCAAGTACCAAAAGTCATGTTTGTTTAAAGCTAATTGTGCTCATAATCATGTGTGAATTGCATGCTAACCTTTTCATTCCATGCATAATTAAGGGGAGTAAATTTAAAAGATGCAAAAATTTTGTTTAATAAATTGCCTGTTAATGCATGCTTGATCATGTTCATATTCTATCGGTGCAAACTACTTTGAATGAACATATCTGAATTGCATGTATGATCATTTAAAATCATATATATCTTATGGAAGTGAGCCAAAGGAATCTTTGTGTGAAATGCTGAAGAAATATTCTTTCATGTTTGATTTATCATTTCTTGAGAGATGAGGTAGCAAAGAAATCTTTTGAACTCCATTTCATAGAATCAGAAAAACAAATTGCTGACATCTTCACAAAACCCTTCCTGACAGTAGATTCTCATCCTTAAGGAGAGAACTTGGTCTTTGTAAATGTCCATTGGGATTGGGTTGAGTGTTAGGCATATTCTGAGGGGGAGTTCTTTGCATTATCATATTCATTTGCTTCCTTGATTCATTGTATCTCTCTCCATTTCACTTCTATCTCTTTTTAACAATGAACTCTTCACCTCACATTGTGTTGAACTTCTTGGTATATCAAATGGTGATTTGAAGAAGGACAAGTTATGCTTGTCTGGACACTTTCACTATGCGAGAGTATATGTCTCCGCCAAGTACCAAGAGATGAAAATGCAATTGTTGAGGGGGAGCTTTTATTGTTTAAAGAGAATCATTCCTGATTTCAAAACTTGCATATCTTTATTCTGATGAAAAGTGGTTGAAATTCTCATCTCAGGGGGAGCTAGAAAATTCACAAGTCATGTCTTTTGAAAAATTCAAAACTCTTCTTGCACTACATCAATTTCCTTACATGATGTCCTCATTCAGGTGTCTAGAGTCTAAAAATGATCCTTTGAGTGATCTTCTACATTCATTTGTCAACTCTCACCTATATTCTTTCAAAACTATAGAAATTTAAATTTCTTTCTAAGACTGAAGGATATTGTGTGTTCTGATTTTTTAAAACATATTTTTGTTTGCAATTGAAGTTGGATATGGATGATGTCTTTTTGTCAAAAATTCTCCAAAATTTATCAATTCAACAGAGCAATGGCACATGTGCTGAGAAACTGCACACCTTCACAATGAATGAAGTGCCATGCATGTCATGAGGCACTAATGCTATCTCTGTTCAAAGGGGATTAAAAATCAAAATAAATGCAAAACAAAATAATTATGTAATTTTTATGATGACTGAGTAACTGGAAATATTGGCGTCTGATAAACGTATATTTTCATGTCAAAAGGTCATCATTTACCCCTTTGAGACTTGATAATGAATAAATCTTCAGTATCCAGGGACTATAGTGTGTGAAAAGCATTAGTTCTTGAGTGAAAAAGATATATCTCATTTGATAGTTTGTTTCAAAACAATATATGTATGTCATTGGAGAATTTGTTTTGAAGAATCATTATTATCCATCATCAATTTGTTCTTAAAAATTGTTTAATGTCAACACACTTGATTTCAGTCTAAAAGATTTTTTTCTTCTTTGGAATTGAAGAATATAGTAGTGTGTAGTTGATTGTTAAATGTCTTATATCCCTCAAATTATCATTTTCAGGACTTAAGTCACTGAATGCTCATATCTGTTGGATATTGTGTAAAACTTGATTTGTGTTGAATCTTTTCAAAAATATAACAAATGAATTTTTTAGTCTCTTAAATATCCTTGAAATGATCATTCCTCCCACTGATTATCATTGTAAAGTTATCCCAAAAGCTCACAAATTTTTTTTTCAAAACTCAAATCAAAAATTTCTTCAGGCCAGGTCGACACTACCACATCTAGTGTCGACACACCTTGAGTCAGGTCGACACTAACCTCCTCTAGTGTCGACACAGAACCCATGCCAGACTCTTTTTCACCGCGGGCGCCGGTTAAGGTTTTGGTGTTCCTGCGGGGTAACACACCTTCAAAACCCCTTTTTCTTCTCCAGGTCGACCCGACGGTCTGGTTCTTTCAGATTTCCGGCAAGGGTTTTGAACTCTCTCCATCTCCTTTCTCCTCCATCTCATCTCCACCCAATCTCTCTCATTCCTCTCTCTATCTCCATTCCCGGATTCCACTCTGCTTCCATGGCACCCAAGAATCTTCCCCGCCGTGGAGCAAAATCAAGGGCCACGGCAAGGCCAATTCCGTCGGATGAGGTTCCCTCTTTTGAAAGGAGAACCAAGCGTCGCAATGATCCTGCAGAGCAGCCAGGATCTTCAGCTGCTAAGAGAGGTAGGGCATCCTCTTCAGGTCAAAGGTCTAAGCACCCTAGGAGGAAAACCCTGGACTCTTCTCCAGAAGTTTCTGAGAAGTCCACATCATCATCCTCATCCTCCTCCTCAGAGTCCTCCCAGCCCACTAGGAAAACCCCTTCCAAACCTCTCAGTGCCGGGAAGACCTTACTGAAACCAAGAGCAGTAGATGTGGATGACAGAGATTTGATAGCTGCATTTCCTGAAGTTTTAAACTTCTTCAACTTTCAGTCTTGGCAGTCTTTGATTTCCGAATTTCGTATCATTTACCCTAGGCTTGTGCAAGAGTTTTATCAGAATTTGGAGTGTATAGATGAAGGGTATAAGTCTAAGGTCAAGGGTGTTGCCATTGACATGCCCATAGACCTAGCAGCCACAATTTTCAAAGTCAAAGATGAAGGTGAAGACTATCACAACTTTGACTTTAATCTCCATGAAGCCTACACCATATTGACTGGTTTGCCAGCAGATGAGACAGACATTAAGCAAACCCATGTCACCAAATTCAACACCAACACCTTTCCCCTTGTATTGAGGCTTTCTCATCACATGCTCACTACCATAATCACACCTCAAGGTGGGGGAGAGATAGGTTGACAGACATTCAAAGGTTTGTCCTTTTCTGTATGAGCAAAAGCATCAAGATAAACCTTCATGTATCATGTACCAGATAATCTCTGAGACAACCAGGGCAGACTGAAAAGATCACTTCCATATGCAGCTCATTTGACTGCAGTCTTCAAGCACTTTGGTGTGCCTTTAGAGAATGAGAAGTCTGAAAAAATCCCTAAGTCCAACATTTACTGCTTTAAGCATGTGCAGAAATTTTGGGATTTAGACTTGTTGGTGATCAAGTGAGAAGAGGGCCAGCTGCAGTAGAGGCCCATGTGGTCCAAGAGGAACAGCCTCCCATGCAAGAGGACCAGCCTCAAATGCCAGAAGAGAACATATTCCATTGCAAGAGGACCAGCCTCCCATGCAAGAGGACCAGCCTCAAATGCCAGAAGAACATATTCCACTGCAACAGGACCAGCTCCAATGCAAGAGGACCAGCCTCAAGCACATGAGGACCAGCCTCCCATTCATGAGGATTAGCCTCTTTGGCAGCTCAAGCTATTGACCCCCTCATTGCCCTCTTTCACCTCACATTCAGCCTTCCTCCTCCATGAACTTGGACACTGCAATCCCATCTTTTTCTCCACAACATCCAGTTCATGCCTCCTCATCCTTTGGTGGACCTTCAGTTCCACCAGAGTTGCTCTCCTTCCTAAATGACAAATTTGATACCTTGAACACATCCATTCAGACCATGTCATCAAATTTTGAGTTGAGGATTCAGAGATTAGAGAACACAGTATCTGCAAAATCATTGAGCAAAAGGCAGCCTCAGACTATGCTGCCCAAAGATTCAACAGGTTGATTGGAACCAATGGCAGATGCTTCAGTTGAGCTGAAGGAGCACTAGGATAAGTTGGAGATAGTCCTGCAAGGAATTTTGGCAAATTCCCAAGCAGATGTATTCAACACCAATCAGACATTATCTGAGATTTCAAAGACAGATTATCTTTTGCACATATAGTTGATAACATGGAAGGAATGAGAAACCTGTCTGCCCATATAGATGAAGAAATATCTGCACTCAAGCAAGAATTCAAAGTGTTGAATAGGCCTGGTTGGATCTGGTTCATCTTCATCTTCACAGCCAAGGCCCAATGACTCAGACCTCTTCAAGCTTCCTTGTCAGAAAATTCGGAAGAATGGAGAATCTTCTGCACAAAGACAGATTATCTTTTGCACATATAGTTGATAACATGGAAGGAATGAGAAACCTTCGCCCATATAGATGAAGAAATATCTGCACTCAAGCAAGAATTCAAAGTGTTGAATAGGCCTGGTTGGTCATCTGGTTCATCTTCATCTTCACAGCCAATGCCCAATGACTTCAGACCTCTTCAGCTTCCTTGTCAGAAAATTCGGAAAGAATGGAGAATCTTCTGCACACAAGACTCTCCACTCTTCAAATCAAATGAAGTCTAGTATGAATTCAATGGAAAAGAGGCTTTTAGACATTGAGCAAATCTTTTTACCCATTCCTCCTCCTCCTCCTCCTCAGTGATGTACTTTCTTTTGATAATGTCAAAGGGGGAGAAGGTTGTTTGAAATTGTAATGTTCATATTATCATGAATGAAAAATTTTCTGTGCCCATTTTATGCCTTGAATGTGATTGCCAATCTTTTGCATGAATTTGAATGTGATGATGCTTGTCAAGCTGCTTGACCTTGTATTTCAAATGTGTACAAATCTTAATGTCACTAAAATTGTTCAAAGGTCCTTGTCAAGTACAAATAAAAGAAAAAATGAAAATGCTTAAAATCACATGTCATTGAAAATTTCCAACTCAAAATGAACTTAATATTGCCATCATGAAAAAGGGGAGATTGTTGGTAGAGTGTGAATATGATTCATTTCTCCTCACATTTTGATGATGACAGTTGTGATTTTAATGCATAACCATTGGAACATGTAAAATACATCACCTGAAATTACAATATTCAAAAGCATTGTTCCAAGCACATTTATCATTGATATTCATGATATATTTATCTAATGATTTATTGTTTATTTTCTCAGGAACAAACATTTCTGCAAAGGTAGTGTCGACACAACCATCCTTGGTGTCGACACAATGGTTCTGAACAAAGGCAGAAAGTGAAGAAAGTTCATCTCAGTCGACACGAGTCCAGATCAGGTCGACACAAGACAGTTTCCAGAGAATATAATGAACAGATTGCCATCTCAGGTCGACCACCAAATCAGCAGTGTCGACACTACATAGCCTTCTCAGAAGGCTAGTTTGCTGTCTGGGACAGCAGGTCGACACTGAGCCATCTCAGGTCGACACTACAAGGATCGGTCAACACTGAACCATATCAGGTCGACACTAGAGACCTCTCCAGGGACTTGTTTGCCAGTCTGGGACTGTGTCGACACACCCCATGGGCAGTCGACACACTCCGGAATCTCTGTACTTAAGATTCCTCCTGGACACGTGGCACCCTAGGTAGATGGTGGATCATCATTGGATCATGTGCCCCGCGTACCCCAAGGGTACCCTTTAGATATTTAGGTAAAATACCCTCTTTAAGGGCACTCATCCCTAAGAACCCCTTTCACAGCCTCCAAGAGATCCGGTTGGCGGCTTGGAAGGTTCCTCCTCCCTGTGTTTTTCTCCCTCCTGTGCTTCTACACCTCAATTCATCCTCCTCCAAGCACAAGGATAGAAGTCTGATCAACATGAAGCACTAGCATCAACTTCAAAGGAGCAGATCAAGAAGCCGATTTCTGTGAAGAATTCAAGGAAGATCCTGAAGATCAAATTGCAGAGCATCGTCCAGGACTTCCAGAGATTAAAGCACTTCACATTCACCTTCTACAAGGGAGTACATCTGAAGAGAGAATCTATCACTCAATATTCATGTTCCTTTTTTTTTCTCTTATGAGTGATTCTGAGATTATGCATGAGTTGTTTGCATGAGTCTCATGAATTAACTCTGGTTGACTAGATCTCTTGCTAGAGGATCTTATGCTTGTGTTTTTCTAGCAAGTTGTACTGTGAGCCATCGAGCTCTAGTTTGTGAGTCGTCGTGCTCACTGTGTGGTTTGAGACTCGTGCTCAATTTGGAGTTGTCGTACTCCGGTGGTTGTTTGAGCCGTCGTGCTCAGTTTGAGTCATCGTGCTCCAGTGTTTGGAGTCGTCGTGCTCCAGGTGTTTCTTGAGTCGTCGTGCTTAAGGGTGTTGGAGTCGTCGTGCTCCTGTGTGAGTTTTACTCAGAGTTTGAGTAGTGTGGCCTCACTGTATGAGGGTGGACGTAGGAGTCACTGGAGGTGATCTGAACCACCTAAAATCATCTTGCATTGGTTTGAATTGTAGTTTGCCTTTGTATCTCGCTAGATGCATGCATAGGGATTTCGTTCACACTACTAATTGATTTGCTCACACACCCAAATCACACTTCAGATCAGTAAATTAATTAGGTGATTTGATCTCTGATTAGAAGTAATTTTTAATTGCTTAAGCTTCCGCGTTAATTGGTATTAGATCTATTCAACCCCCCTTCTAGATCTTGTCCTTACGTTATCTCGATCCTTCACGCTCCGATCCTTGTTGTCCTTCTGGCAGCGGCGGCTTTGTTGTCTATACAGACGCTTCAGGGACTGGTCTAGGAGCTGTGCTGATGCAGCATGGTCAAGTAGTTGCTTATGCTTCTCGTCAGCTGAAGAAGCATCAGCAGCACTACCCGACACATGACTTGGAGCTTGCAGCAGTCGTGTTCGCCTTGAGGTGTGGAGGCACTACTTGTACGGTGAGGTGTTCGAGGTTTTCACAGATCACCGAAGCTTACAGTATGTCTTCACACAGAGAGATCTGAAACTTAGGCAGCACAGGTGGCTCGAGTACTTGAGGACTACGACCTTACCCTTTCCTATCACCCGGGAAAGGCTAATTCCGTAGTGATGCTTGTTGAGTCGGACAGCCCACTTGAGTTCTTTCTTGTTGGTTAGAAACTGGAGACTCCTGGAGGACGCCACTCAGGCGTGTTCACGCCGTCGAGCCTCAGGGAGAGGGCAGTGTTGGCCAGCATGACAGTTCGCCCTATGTTATATAAGCAGGTGATCGAGGCATAGAGTGCAGATGCAGACTTGGAAGATGTGTTGCAGTTGCCCAAGGTGGTGCTGGACGAGGACAGCGAGGTTTGGTTCTGAGACAAACTCTACGTTCCAGAGGATGACAGAGAGGAGGTACTAGCTGAGGCGCACAGGTCGCGATACTCAATTCATCCGGGCTACACCAAGATGTACCATGACTTGAGGGCACTCTTTTGGTGGCTCAGGATGAAGAGAGATATCACTGAATTTGTTTCGAGATGCTTTACCTGTCAGCAGGTGAGGCAGAGCACCAGCGTCCTGGTGGTGAGTTGCAGTCGCTTCCCATTCCCGTGTGGAAGTGGTAGCACATCACCATGACTTTGTTTCTGGCTTACCTCGCACTTCATAGGGGCATGACAGCCTTTGGGGTCATCGTCGACAGGCTGACGAAGACCGCTCACTTCCTACGGTCAGAGCAGCATGGTCAGTGGATAGACTTGCTCGGCTATTTTTGGACAGAGTGGTGCCTTTGCATGGAACCCCGGTCTCTATTGTCCTCAGATAGAGATCCGAGGTTCACTTCTCGTTTCTGGCGCAGCTTTCAGAGGCACTGGCACCGAGTTGATGTTGAGTTCAGCCTACCACCCCACAGACAGACGGTAGTTTAGAGGACCACACAGACCCTCGAGGACTTGTTGAGAGCGTGTTGCCTAAACTGGGGTGCATGTGGGAGTCGCACCTTCCCATGGTGGAGTTTTCGTATATATAGCTTTCACTCCAGCCTCATATGGCGCCCTACGAGGCACTGTATGGTCAACCGTGCAAAACACCGTTGCACTAGCACTAGCTTGGCGAGAGGCAGTTGTTGGGTCCAGAGTTCGTGCAGCAGTGCGCAGACACCGTGAGGCTGATCAGATAGAGGTTGCAGACAACCCAGAGTAGACAGAAGAGCTACCCCGATGTTCATAGGAGGCCACTTCAGTTCGAGGTAGGTGACAGTGTGTTTCTTCGCATATCTCCCACCAAGGGCATTCTCAGGTTTGGGAAGAGGGGCAAGCTCAACCCAAGGTTCGTTGTCCCCTTTCCCATCCTGGAGCGGGTTGGGGAGGTCGCTTACAGGTTGGGTCTTCCATCCAAGTTGGCAGGTGTCCATGACGTCTTCCACGTGTCGCAGCTGAGGAAGTACATGCAAGATTCGTCGCATGTACTCGACTACTCACAGCTAGAGGTCTCTCCAGACCTGTCCGTGCCAGAGTGCCCAGTCAGCGTGGTGGACCGTAGGGTGCAGCAGCTTCACAGGAGATAGATCTCGCTCGTCAAGGTTGTTTGGGAGCACCGTGCCAGTGGCGAGGACACTTGGGAATGTGAGGATGAGATGCGGGAGCAGTTCCCTTACTTGTTCGAGTGACAGGTACTTTGTTTACCCTCTTTTCCCCTAGTTTCGCCGTTAATTTTTAGGGCAAAATTATATTTTTGTTGGTTAGATTGTAACATCACTCCTTTTCCCTAGGTCAATCCCTTCTGTTGAGCTAGCGACACTTGGGCTGTCGCCTTATGAAGGCCAGTGTGGTCGTCGCGTTCTGGTTGAGAATCTCGACGCGCATGCTATCGCGTTCACCCTCTGACCACTTCATGCACTTTTTGTTGTCTTGCTTTTTGGACACTAGAGACAGGTGCCGACCCTTGACACTAAAAGGCGATATGGAAGACATCGCGTTCTGGTGTCAGCTCTGCGAAGTCGACATGTGGCGTTTCCGCTAGTCAGTTTTGACCTTGACCGTGGGATAGCGACGAGATGGGTGTCGCGTTCAGTTCATTGAACACGATAGGCAAGTTGTCGCGTTCTCATCGCCAAGGGTTAAAACCTCCCAGATGACAGAACACCCTTCTCTTCTCCCTCTCAGCTGCTTCCCCTTTTGCTCCAGCACTGTGAGGGTGTTCCCTGCTTGGGAGCTTGGAAGGGAGGCTTGTGGCTTGATCTGGTAAGGTCTTGGGTGCTTTGCAGGGTTGCTTGGTTTGCTCTGTGCATCATTGGTGTTTTATCCGTCTCACTGTTCCCCTTTCTTCTTGTATGGTGCTGCTCCTCTCCATTGGCTCATGGAGGAGGTCGAGCTCGACTCGTGGACGACGACTACTTTTTTGGAGCATTGGAGCTCGAGGTGGAGGGGTGCAAGCCTACGAGAAGGCCCCTCTGGGGTGGTTCTTCATTGGATGTAGGGACCCCTCACCCTCCACCTATTTGACAACCCTCGTTGTTCAGACCCGTTACCCAATAACGTGCCTAACACGAGTCCGCCTCCCGCGACCGGCCGAAGCCTCGCAAGGATTCAAACTACTAGTCCGTAGGAATGTAAAGGAACCAGCTCAAATATATAAATTTGTCAATCTCACAAATTTATTAGAAATGTACATAGCCATAGCACAACTGTAACCAACTACAACAACAACCTGGGGCATACCCCAAGTGTACAACAGAAAAGTAAATTACACTGCCGGTGGTGCAGACCCCCGCTACGGTGTGGCTCAGAACTAGACGACGGGTGTGAGGTCTCCTGCTCTCCCTCACCTAAAGACTAGAGGGGTGAGCCTCTCGAGTCACTGGCTCAGTAGGGAAACTCCCTAGAACTGAGCAAATCAACACAAGTAGTAAAGCAGGAGATTACACTAACAATTCATAGAACTATGTAGCAGGATAAATCTGTAAACATCACTTACACTTTTCGCGCTTAACAGAAACCAATAACGATAATAAATGGCAACCCAAACAAGTGTATGAGCTACAGTAGGAAAACGCCTCACTCGGGCCACGTGGACTGGCTCGCGACACCCACTACTGACCCGGACAAAACAACACAGTACTACCTCTCAGTCTCGCAGCCACGGACGGAAGGTCCCTGCTGCCGCTCCACTAAACCAGTACAAAGAACTATGGAGTCCACTAAACCACCACAACTGCAGGTCACACACACACAGGCCCATGCCTCGCACCTTTATGGACTCTAGCTCCGAACTCCCTAAAGTGAGGCACTGGAGAAACAGGACTAGCTGGGGCCAGTATCTACTGATGTCCGTCTCCCCCAACTACGAGCGCGCTACAAGCGACAACACACAAACTCTCTCTAGTCGCTGTCCCACTGCCGTCTTTCCCTCAGTCGGACACTACTCTCAACACAAGAGTGAGTGTCCAGGAAGACGATAAACCTTGACGGTACTCCGTACCCGGGGACAAGCCCCGAGCACACACGTGCCTGGCTCACACAAAAACCTGGGGCTTCCAACTGAAGAGGTATCCACGTAGGCGTCAAACTACACGCCACGTAACGGAAACCACGTGCAGAGCCATTCTATAGGGCCCAATTACATTTCAATAAAAGGAAATAACTAACTACAACTCTAAGATAACATATGACTCGAGGGCACTCCTGTCTTCACTCTTGGTCATTCCTTCCTCGTGAGTGTATGTGTCATCCTCGGTCTCACCTGAGAACACAACATCAAATAACGTAGGTGAGCGATAACGCCCCAGTAGGACTTAAATCTCAGGCTCAAGCAGGCTTTAAATGATTAACGTATTTAATGGTAGAGTATCTAAGATAGCAGGTACAAGAGATCAAAATATAGCAAGAGCTAGCACAACAGGTAACAGGATAGCACAATAGCACGAGATCAAGTATAGTTTCCAAAAATAGTACAAGTATCGAGTATAGCACGAATAGCAGGATGGCCATAGCACAAGTATAATAATAGCACGAGTATAGCACTTGTTTGTTATTCCAGACATCGAGAGAGTATCACATTTTGTGTTTTAATTGTCATATAGATAGTCGAGATAGATAGCACTTGAGTGTAATGCCAACACACTGATCATTTAACTCCCATGGCACTAGCACTTTCGGGCGCACCTCCCAGGACAGATCGGGCCCTTTATATATTGCCATACATTATTTATATTGTTTATCTTAGACAATCAGTCAATGGCCAATATAGAGTACCAAGAAGTAGATGAGAGCACTAGATGAAGAGACGAGATAGTAGAGTGAACGTGAATAGACGAGCGAGTAGAGTACAGATGAGAGCTAGTGGTCATTGCACGTAATGCGACGAGTAAACAAGCGATAGTAACAGTTGCACAACACGCGCACTTGGCGTTGGTAGTCAGGTGGAACTCACGATCTTACCCGCTGCCCATGTTATGCACAAGTCCAGAGGTCTACGTGATTCAAGTAAGAGCAACTTCTAATAGCCGTTTGGATCATATCGATCCCTAAAGGTGTAATGGGTGTTAGGGTACATCGGCTCATCGACCATAGGGAATCCATGATTAGAGAGTCTTACGGAGGCCTTGTGCAAGGGTTCACTAGTTCCGGTGAAAGGAATATCTGACGGAGAGTTCACTACAAGCCAAGTAAAGTGTGTATATAAAAATAGGTGCTCGACTTCTAGAGGAATTCTAGAACAGTGAGCGTCATATCGTATATAAACAACGCTAGAAACGAATAGAAGTCCTTTAAAGTAGGGCAATTAATATACTTTATTGCAATAAATTACCAGATACATTATTAGATATTTTATGCCATATTTCAGCAACATTTGGATGGTTCATGTGTGTGCATTTGTAAGAGAAATCATAGATAGAAATGAAGTCGTGAATATGTAATTTAAAGCATTCAATATGGCTTCATTATAAAATAGGTGTTTTTACTGTGTTTGTAACTGTGAAAAAGGCGTAGGCCAGTAAGGTCGCGACACGAGGGCAGATCGCGACAGTGGCTTGTACAGGTCGCGACAGGCAGTTGGTTCGGGCAGACAGGTCGCGACAGGGTTGCATGAGGGTCGCGACGGCCTGGTCAGCAGATCGCGACAACAGGCGCTGTCGCGATCAGATCGCGACAGAGCGCTCTATCGCGACGGCCCTTGTGAACGCGCCTATCGGTCCGTCGTGGTTCACAGGGTCTGCGCCTGAGCCTGATAGAGTTCTGATCTGTCTACGATTGCGGTCCAGAAACTTGCCTTTTTGACATAGGGTAGTTCAGAAAACCATAACTAATTTATACGCTATGCAAAATCATGAAACCAGTTTTTGATTGATCTAGACAGGCAAGGGTATTTCCAGTAATTAGAATTTGGAAATAATCATGGTATCGACATAGTTCTACGAAGTTGAACAAGAAGCAACCTGATTCCAGGTGCAGCAAAGATGAATGATTTAATTCGAGCAACATGCTTGATAAAAATTAGGGCTTTTAGGGCAAAAGATCCCTAACAACAAGTAGTATCTACAGTAAAATTTTCGTAGCATGGGAACAAGTGTACATGGAGATCTGATTTAAACATGATGACTCGGGTTATCATGTATGCAGAACTTCAAAAATCAAGAACAAAGATTGGCTCGATGAAAAATTATGAAACAAGAGGGCTTTTGTTCCTAGTGATTGGAACTACCTATAGATGGATTTGATTTGGTTTTGCTTGTGAGAATGCCTACCTTTGACTCGATTTATCTTCTAGGGCTTAGAACTCCAAGAACGAGGAAGAAGCTTGATGGATCTTCCTCTCCTCGATTTCTCCTCCTCCTTGGCCTCTTCTCCACGTCCAAGAACCCCTTTGCACGAGCTACGGCCGCCATCAGGATTTAAGAGGTGTATTTATAAATACAAGTTCCTATTCCTACTACTACTCAAATTCCTCTAAATTCCGACATTTCCTAACTCCACCTTTCCTCTCTTGCTTCCAATCTCTAATTGGGTTAGGATAGTATCTAAATTCGTGTTAGACTATATGTGGTAGGTTTAGGAATCCTATTCCAACTCTAATTGCCACTTTTATTACTTTAATAACCCCTTTCCAATTAGGAGATAATTAAACTCCGAATTTAGGGTATTTTCTCTATTATTCCCTTTTTTAAAATCTCTATTTTAGCCCACTAATTTATAATTGTCAATATAGCAAAGCCCATTACTCCTTTTCTTTTAGTGGGTTTTATTTAATTCCCTCTTATTTGATTTCCTACATCTTCCCTTTATTTGATTTCCTAATTAAATAATATAAATATTTAAATTTTTATTTTCCCAAAAATTGTGGGTTGCTACATGAAATCTCCACACAAACCACGTGAACACCACGCCAACAACTCACACCACATGCTCCCCAAGCGTTGAGAGTGCCAATGCACCACTTACCATTACCACACAATACACATACGATAATCCGATAATATCACACTAACATACCCATACATAGAACGAGCCTCGGCTGTGATCGCGACGGGTTTAGTGTAACCTTCAGAACGTGACAGCTCGATATGTCGCCTTAGAAAACAAGAACGCGACGTATCGTTCTGTCGCGACGCCCAGGTTTGTCTCCTTCACAGGCGCAAACCCTAATCCGGAATCCATCAATCGGATCACCCCCCAAACCCCTATAATCTATGGTTTCCATTCCATTTACATACTTTAATGTGTTCCTACACATGGTATCTACTGTTTAAAGAGCTAGAAACACATCATTCACAGCACACAAGCAATCCACGGATCAAACACGGGAAATCTCCCTACCTTCGCGAAGCAGGTGAAGTACGAAGCCCATACGACGTTTTCCCCCGCTCCACACAACGTCCTTGTGGCGAGAACACGTCAATCCAAGTTCCAACAAGTCGAGTCGCCCAAAATCCTCCAACACAACCCCCTGGCCGAGCAGAGCTCATGTGAGCTCTGTTCTGCCGAGGTTCTATAAAAACTCTTCACAGTTAAGAATGCGACGCCACACTGTGTCGCGACCTGAACGCGACCTAACACACTACTCCGTCTCCTTCAATAAGTCGACATCAGCAAGCCCACCCTATGCGCAACACGTGGCACGCATGCAGACGAAGACCAAAAACAACGGTTTCATGAACGCGACGCCCTGGGATGTCGCGTTCAAAACGCGACGCCCTTCACTGTCGTGTTCACAGACAGTGAATCAGTGAGCTCTTTGGGCCCAAATCTCCGGCCCACAGAGCCTCACCACCTGCGGAAAACATCTGCTACACACGTCATGGCCACACACTGGGCTCCATACACACAGGAAGATGATCCGAACGGTCGGAACGTCACAACCTAGTTCTAGCATGATAGGACCCAAACCCTCCTTCCTCCAAGCCTAGAATCATGCTAGGTGGTGCATGTATTTATGTGGTTTCTGCACATTGGTTGCTCTGGGTGTTTGTTTCATGCTTGATTTGAGGAGATCATATGAGGGTACCATGTTGCATGTGAGTTGAATGAGTGTAGTTTTACTTTCCATGGATGCTTGGGGTTTCTTGAGGGTGGTTTGAAACTGTATAGCTTGTTCATTTTTCCATGCATGTTCCCCTCCCCATGGTTTGGTTGTATGGGTGGAGTTTTGCCTGAAGGGGGTGTCCACGGGTGTGCAAAACCTATGGTCGCGACACATTTGGTGTCGCGTCCCAGGTCGCGACAACCCGACACGTCGCCTTTAGTGCCCAGGAAGCAACGCCAACCCTGTTGCATTCTGGTCACGACAGGGTGGCTGTCGTCTTCTGTTCTAGTGTTTACACTGTTGTGGGCTGGGGTCTCAGGCTGTTACCTGGATCCCTCTGATCGCGACAAGATTCCTGTCGCGACATGGTTGCGACTGGTTCTGTGTCGCCTTCCTAACCCAGGTTGTGACAGGTTGAGCGTCACCTTCAGGTGGTGACAACCTGTGCGTCGCCTTCTCAGTCTGAGAGGGGACTTGGCAACCTGTAGTTCGGAGTTTTCTGCTTCCACAGTGACTCAATTTTCTTGGAACCTGTGTTGTTCCTAGTGCAGTTCTACTCAAGTCTCTGCGCCCGGTGATAGGCACTTGAGGGCTTGTCCGTGAGACAGGTTGTTACCGTTACCTGGGACCCCCATCATCGCGGGTCTGTTAGAGGGAGTTCTCCGGGCGGTGGGCGTGCTCAAGTCACTGACTTGGAGTGGAGGGGAAAACGGTGGGGACAATGACGTAGAGTCATTTGTAGAGCTCTCTTAGCTGGGTCTGGGTCGCCGAGGTAGTTGTGGCGCTCTTTCGGTGCGGACCAGCTACTCCTTTCTCACTGCCTCACTCTACGTGGTTCCAGAACCATTTAGAGGGGTCAGGCATGGGACCGTAGTCCGGCCAGACTATGACATTGTGTTTAATTTAGTTCTACGTCTCACTCCGATAGGAGGTGCTAGACATGGACTGTCGGTCGAGGGTAAGGTGCGTGGTGCACCAGACTTGTTGACTAGTGTAGTGTTCTGTAGCTAGCGTTACTATTCAAGCAGTCCTTACTGTCTGAGTTTACAGCCTGGGGTTCTTCTGGTGCCGTGTCTTACACGGGTTTTCCGGTATTGACGTGTAGCCTAGACCGACGATCGTGTAGTTTCTTTCACACTTCAACACTTGACTTTGTTCAGTAGATAGATTTTATTGCTTATTTAATTACTGCACTTAGTTCTTTTCTATTAGAACCAGTGGGAGATTGGTAGTCCCTACTGGGCTTCTTCGTGAAGCTCATGCCCTCTTTTGCAGGTGAGACTTCACAATTGTTCCCTCCACAGCGGACTGAGAAGACGGGGCCATAGTAGACGGCATGCCTAGTGAGCATGTTTCCCCAACTTGTGTACTTCACCCTCAGGGTATGCCCCTAAGGGACGTGTTCATTCCCTTTTGTTTTAGCACTTGTACTTTATTTACTTTGGGACTGAACTAGACTGTTACTCAGTGTTGGACTCTTTTCCTTCACCTGTCATACATTTTAGTGTTTTGTTGTTATTTATCTCTATTACATATCTTGTTACACCAATCCGTTAGCCGGACCCGTGGGCAGCGGTGCCGATGTTCAGATTCTTGGTGGGAGCTGAGGGTCCGGGTGTCGGGGCCATTACAAGTAACGTACCAAAGTTTTCATATATAGAGAATTGACAAGTGTTTCTTGTGCAGCATGCGGAGTTGGTGAGGCTGAGGATGACACAAGCAAGTCCGTCCTCGTCTCGGGCAGCGGCGGAGGCCTCCCAATCCGATCTTGACGATCGACTGGTAGGTGCTTCGAGCAGGGCCGAGGAGGTAGAGGCAGCACATGAGGAGAGGGTAAGTATGACATGGACTTGGTCTTTTCTTGATTGAGAGTTTGACATACTAACATGCTTTGACACAGGTGGCAGAGCTGAGGACCGCTACAGACCAGGTGAGCCACTGGCGCGAGCAGGCTAACATGGGGGCGTTGTTTATCAGCCAGTGGCGCCTCCAGGCAGAGACGATAACAGTAGAGGTATCCCAGTGGCATACACAGGCAGAGGAGTCAGCAGCGGATGGGGCCCAATGGCGTACACATGCGAAGGGGTCAGCAACGGAGGTGGCCCAGTGGCACCCACAGGCAAAGACGGTAGTGTCCTGGGTGGGGAGCTGTCGATCGAGATGTCGACACTTTGCATGCAGGGATCGCGAACGGACCAGGCAGAGCTGGCCCGATTGCTTGCCGAGGGAGCTGCGCAATAGGCCTGGATCTAGGAGCTCCAAAGTTGCGTGGCGATGATGAGCCAGGCTGCTCGGAGCAGAAGCATGAGCGGAGTGAACGTAGCGAGCGGCGCCTCCGTGAGGCAGTTCTTGGCGGGTTCCTCCAGTCGTCGGAGGAATGAGGAGGAGGAGAGGCGCCGGGCCGGCGACACGAGCACCCGGAGCATCAGGGGCGGTGGCGAGAAGCCACCTCCACTTGAGAGGCAGGAGGGATCTGAGGAGAGTGGTGATGGTCAGTGAGGAGTTTGTGAGCCACCTCCCCTTTATCTTGTACATGATGTTCACATTAGTGGATCTTTTGCTTTTGTGCCAATTTTGTGAATGTTTGAATTAATAGTGATTAACACGAGTAAGAAATGAGATCTGAGAGAGAGAGAGAGGAAACTGAGTACATCGTTGCGCTGCTCAAATGTCCTGTCCCTGCACACTTAGTAAAACAAGTTAGATCTGCTCTTATGCTCAACCCCTTGCATTAAGCAAGGAATGACTTTAACTTCATGATAGTTAAGGGGTGAGCCTTATTGAATAGGCGAAAATAGAAAGTAATAATGCATGTTAAAACGATATGTACATATATTTTTTTTGGGGGGGGGGGGTTATTTTTTTAGATTTTTATGAATTTTCTATTTTTTTTTGGATTTTGGTGATTTTCATTTTTTTTTTAGTTTTGGGGAATTTCTTATTTTTAAATTTTTGGGGATTTTCTAATTTTTTGGATTTTAAATTTTGAATTTTTGGATTTTCTATTTCCTTTTTATTTTGGGGATTTTTTTAATTTTTTTTTTGGATTTTACGAATTTTCTAAATTTTTTAGATTTTTGGGATTTTCTCTAGTGGCACCTTCTGCACTTGAGAGATTAGTTATGAACCTCATCTCCTATCTCACGCTTTCAGATACCCCCTAAGCACAGTGTGCATTTGTTCTTGGCTTCTTTATGGCTGATTACCCCTAGAGGCTAGTGTTCCTACATAGACCGAGTGAGAGTGTTTCGGTCATTAGCTGGGATAGGAAGATATAGGTGGGGTAAGATTTGGCGTCTGTGCTTGGGGCACTGGTTTGTTTGACTCGTGAGGGTGTGTCTCACGTGGATTTCGTCTGTTGCCTAGAGACTTTGTGGTCATTGATTTTTTTGTTTGGGGCATGCGTACGACTGGGCTCAAGGGTGTCCCGCGGGGAACTGTACTGCCATTCTTTGCCATGCCCCTATTCTCTATTTTTCACTCATTTTCTATCTTTGTTATTTCTTTCTTTTGAATTGACCATCTCTATTTGAGATTTCATTCACACATGATCTACGCCCTCCTTTGTATACATGACAGTGTCCTATTGTCCCTAGGCCTCGTCCGAAAAAAGAAGATAATAGACCTTCACTTTCCTACACAAGGGCTAAGTAGGAACATTATTGTCTAAAGGAAATTGACCGCGGGTTGCCGTGTTGTGTGTGTTGGCTGAACCCAGGGGTTATTTGACAACAATGAAGGGATATGAGATCCATGACTGCTAGCATTCTTTTTGTAAGGTAGTGCCGCTATAGAAAATCTTTTATTAAGGGTAGAATCTTTTAAGGTACAAACTATTCCACGGGTGAGAGAGCTCCTCACCGTCGGCATTCACAAGCCTATACGCGTTCTAAGGATACACTTCCTTGATGACGTATGAACCATCCCAACTAGCTTGCAATTTGGACCTGGGACCTCCAGGTTTTATGAAAATTCGCTTCAAAACCATGTCTCCTTCTTGAAATTTACATTCAATCACTTTCTTTTGAAAATATCTTGAGAGTCTATTTTGATATGAAAGCACATGATCGGCCGCGGCTAGATATCGTTCATCTAGTAGTTCCAGCTGTGTGAGTAATGCCTCTCGACGTTCATCGAGATTAAGTTCTTTGTCTAGTTGCACTCTTAGTGAAGGAATGAGTATCTCATATGGACATACCGCCTCCATCCCGTAAGTGAGTGAAAAGGGGTTTGCCCTGTGGGCATGCGGACAGAGGTACGGTAGGCCCATAGAGCCTCAATCAATTTCTCAGGCCAATCACCGAATTTATGAGACTCACAAGGTTTTTTAAAAATTTTCAAAAGTGTTTTGTTTGTGACTTTGGCTTGACCGTTGCCCTATGGATAATACGGAGACGAATGAGGTAAAGAAATGTTGAATTTCTTACACAAGTCCTGAAGCTCTTGAGATATGAACTGGGTCCATTTTCGGTGACAATGCCGCTTGGCACTTCGAACTGTGAGATGATATCCTTCATGATGAACGAGCACACGATCAAACCTTTGATTTCTTCAAACACTTTAGCTTCGGTCCACTTGGTGAAGTACTCAGTGGCAGTGAGAATGAATTATTTTTGCTTGATTTGAGCATTAGGATCACCAAGGGGTCCAATGATATCAATGGCCCACATCGAGAATGGCCAAGGGGAAGATAGTGGATGTAGAGAGGAAGATGGAGCATGGATCTTATCGGCATGGAGCTGGCACTTCACACACCTATGGATGTAGATGGCACAGTATTCTTCTAAGGTTGGCCAGTAATAGCCCTGCCTAAGGATTTTCTTTGATAGCCTATGGTTGTTCACATGCCCTCCACACTCACTAGAGTAGGCTCCTTCCACTACCTTCAAGGTTTCTTCGTCGGGCAAGCATCTGTGGAGCATCCCGTTTAGAGCGCGTCTATACAACACTTCTCCAAAAATGGTATATCTTAATGCCGCTCTACGGATAGCTCTCCTATCTTCACCCTCAGCTTCTTCTGGGAAGGTACCATCTTTGAAATACTACTCAATCTCGTGGTACCATGGCCATTCTTCTTCCATCATTTCTCCTAGCTCCATGAGCATCACTTCCTTCACTTCTCTTCTCTCTGCCTTCACACCTAAAGATTTCCTAAGATTATCGAACCAAGGGTCTTGAGTGGATGGTGCTTCTAACCTATGGACGACGATAGTCTCAGCGCTCTGGCTAAGAGGGAAGGAGAGAGATGAGGCCAAAGAGGCCAAGGCATCAGCCAAAATGTTTTGAGAGCTAGGAGTGTGAATGTAGATGAGCTTATGGAATTGTTTAGCTAGGAGTGTGACCAAATCTTGATAAGGTTTGAGTTTAGGGTCACGAGTGCGATAAGTAGAATGGACCTACAGAAGGACGAGCTAAGAATCTCCTATGATCTTGAGTTGACGCGTGCCTAAGAGATAGGCACGTTGGAGACCGGCTAAGAGAGTCTCATACTCAGAAATGTTTTTGGTTGTTTGGAGCTGGAGTTGATAAGCCAGTGGAATGGTGATTCTTTCTAGGGTAAGCAAGAGAACACCTATGCCCCATGCTTTGAAGGAATCGCGAGAGATGAGTGACAGGTTTTCATCAAGGAATTTTTCTTGGACCATGTCACTGTGAGGAAGAGGGAGGTGAGCATGGTGCTCAGCAATGGCATATCCCTTTATAGCCTTCTGGACTACAAAGGTGATGTCGAACTGGGACAAGAAGCTCTGCCAATGTGCTAACCTATCGGCGAGGACTGGCTTTTCTAGGAGATACCTAATAGGATGCATTCTGGAAATCAAACTCATCACCTGATGAGCTAGAAAGTAGTGCTTCAGTTTCTGCACTATACATACTAGCGCTGCACATGTTTTCTCCATAGTGGTGAGCTTGAGCTCGGATGGATTAAAAAGCATAGACAGGTAATAGACTGCCCTTTGATTACCAGTGTCATCATGTTGTGCCAGGACAGCTCCTAGGGAATCCTCAATAGTTGACAGATATAGGATGAGGGGTTTTCCTGGGACAGGCGCCTGTAGCACGGGCGGATTCAAAAGATAACTCTTGAGTTCATCGAAGGCTTCTTGACATTTGGCATTCCATTCAAATTTGACCCCACCTTTTAACAGTTCATAGAAAGTGTTGAGCAACTATACCCTAAGAAAATTATTTAAGACTTTAAATTATTTTAACATGGTGATTTTGCCATGACAAAACCTTTTAAAGACCAAATCAATCTACTATAATATATAACTAGAAAGCATATTTTGAACAATACTGTATCAACTCTATCTTGAAAATTTTGTAAGTCCACAGAATACTCTATGTATCATACTGTCTCCGACTGTGGACTCCGACTCTGGAAAATCGAAGTGGACTATCTTTGCAAAATCGATGCTCTATTTGTTGAGAAGTTGAATCCTAGACTGTGACTCTGAAAAGTCGAAGTAGGGTATCATATTCGAAGTTCCCTCTCCGACTTTCAAAAGTCGAAGTCTACTCTTCTACTCCATGAAGTCGAATGAGTTCACTCCAACTTTATAAAGTCGAATTCCTTCTAGGATTTCTGTAGAGTCGAATGCTAATCTATTCCTATTATCTTAGACTCTGGCTTCAGAAAGTCGAATTGCATTCCTTTTGTCTCCGACTTCCCTGACAACTTTTGTACACTTTTTTTTCATACAAATACTATTTTATAGTTTAATGAAATGATGATTTAGTATTACATTTGCTTGATGATATCCTCTATAGAACACATAACATCTGTATATCATTTAAGATTATATCCTATCATGATATTATTATTTAATATATTCTGACAGATATGATATATTGTACTCAAAACAACCACAAAAAATTATCTATAAAAAATGTCTGAAACATTTATTCAAATTGGCCTCTTGCTTTATGTCAAAAGTTCAGGCTTACTTTTTGTTCAGCAGATGTCTTACAAATTAATGCTTTCAGGCGCATGGTGTATCTGATAGAGGCTCACCTACCACTGTCAGAAGTTCACCTTACCTTCTGATGCAACTGTCTGTCTGTATTTATTTTGCTCTGAACTTGTGTCTATCTGAGGTTTCCAAATTTTATATATATCTTTGACTCACCTACCTCAAAAAGTATGGAGGTATCTTTTCTTTTGTCTTGTCCTTGTTGCAGATCATTTATTATGCACGTTTTCAGTATGGAGCTTTCACATAACATTAAATGAAGATTGACCTCTAAGCTGAGAAGTTACAAGCATGGTCTGAAACCGTTGGAAAGCTAAAAAGCTGAAGAACTAATGGATAATCAAGATTTCATTTGCACCCAAAGGATCAAGACCTCTCCTCAAATGGTTAGATCTTCAACGGATAGTTTCAAATAGATACATCCTCTAAAGCATATATAGAAGCTGAAGTTTGAACAAGAAGAGAATCAAGTGTGTGCAACTAGCTAGCATTCTCATTCAACTCTTCTCCTGCTTTCTGCTAGAAAGAACTTCTACAAGCCTTCTCCTGAGTTGCAAGATTGAGAGATTCTTCATTCGAAAAAATCTCCAAGCTCTCCTCTTCACAGAAGTCTTGTTGAGTGTTGGGTGGAAGTTGTAATTAGATATTTTTTGTCCACCCCACCTGATTCAAAAAGGATCATAGCTATAGTTCTCATTTCTTATTCCTTTCTGAATTTCCTGTGTTTGCTCACTCTTTGGAGCAAATACACAAGTGTTTTTACAATTCTATCTATGTAAACCTGTAGGAGGTTTGTTCCTGCTGTACCCCTCTTGTGTAGGGAAGACCTTATGAAAGGTAGTTTTGCACCCCTGTTGAGGGAAGACTTGCTTGGGAGCAAGTGGGCTTGTCACTCCTCTCAAGGGTTAGAGAAGGCCAAATATCTTGGCAGTTAGTGAAATCTCAAGTGGTTTGCTTGAGGACTGGACGTAGGACTTCCATGTGGGAAGGGCTGAACTAAGATAAAATTCATTGTGCATTTGTGTGCTTGTTTCCGCCAATTTACACTTGAATCACACACCACCACAAACTGTAACTGATCTATTTCGTGTTGTCTAATTTCAGATAAATTTTTTAAATGGTCAAGAATTCCTATTCACCCGCCTCTAGGACATCATTAGTGTCATCTCGATCCAACAAGTGGTATCAAAGCGAGGTCTTCTCAGAAAAATCGAAAGATTTGAGAAGAGATGGCAGCTGAAAGTCACAACTATGAAGGCCAGTCTGTTATAGGCCACCATTCTTTGATGGTGATGATTATCTGTACTGGAAGATGCAGATGGAATGCTTCATCAGAGGCACAGATTTTGTTTTGTGGCAAGTAATAGAACAAGGTGATTTTGAAATTCATGGTGAATCCACCTCTGGTCTTTCCATAGCTGTCAAAAGGAACATGTCTTTAAATTATAAGGCTAAAAATTATCTATGTTGGGCTATATCTAAAAGAGAATTCAATAGACTATCTGCTTGTAGAACTGCTAAAGAAATATGGGATAAACTACAAGTTACATATGAAGGAACTGATAGAGTAAAACAAACTAGGATAGATATTCTTGTTTCTTAATATGAACAATTTAAAATGCTTCCTAATGAAACATAACTCAGATGTACAATCATTTTTCAAACATAATAGTAGGACTGAGTTCTCTAGGAAACGTTCTTACAAATGAAGAAACTGTAAGAAAAATCCTGTGATCATTAACAAATGTTTGGACCCCTAAGGTCACTGCCATTGAAGAAGCACATGATCTAACTCAACTTTCCATTGATAAGCTAATCGAATCCTTAATGGCTCATGAAATTAACATGGAAATATTTTTTAAAATTCATCGAAAAAGAAAATGTCAAATGCTTTGAAGGTTGCAGATCCTTCCTGCTCTGATGATTCAAAGGAGAAATCAGATGACAGTGATGATGAAGCTATGTTGTCAAGGAAACTGTAAAGGATCCTTGCAAAGAAGAAAAAGTTTGGTACTAAGAGATTCTTCAAGAAGGACAAGAAGAAAGAGCCAACATGCTACGAGTACAATCAACCAAGACATTACAAGTCTGAATGTCCTAAGCTGAAGAAGAAGGATCAAGCAGAAAGATCTAAAAAGAAGAAAGGCAATGAAAGAAATTCAAAAGATACAAGAAAAAGGCAATGGTAGCAGCATTGGATAATGAAGAAGCCACCAGTTCAGAACCTTCAAGTTTAGAATCAGAAGAAGAAGAAAAGGCAAATCTAGCCCTCATGGCAGGACTGGATCAGGTAAATTCTGAAACCTCCTTCACATCATGTTCTGAATCTGATTCTGATAGCCTTGAAGATGCCTTCAACAAATTATATGAAAAACATAAAACAATAGTTAAACAAATAAAAATAGTTATGCTCAATTTTCTAAATCAAGAAAAGCCCAACACCTTCCTCAAAATTGAAGAGAAAGGTTAGGACAAAGTTTAAATGAAAATAAAAGAGCAAATTAATTGTTGTGTGAAGACTTAAAAAATAAAAACAGTAAAATCATGGAAATATAATCAAATTTAAAAGAACTTAAAGATGAAGAAAAATTAAAAGAGGAAAACGACTATCTCAGAGCTACCATAGAGTAAATATCAAACTGTAAAACATATTCGTTTGTCAGACTAAAAGGTTCTGGGACAGGTAAGAAGAAATATGGAGTAGGATATACACCTCCACATAATGAAGAAAATATTGTGTATCCTAAAAAGTATCCAACGCCACAATTTGTAAAAGAAAAAGGAATTAAAAATCCTAAAAAGGTTAATTAATATACTTAGAAACAAAAACAGAAATTTAACAACACTACACACATGAAGAATGCTTTTGATTTATGTTGTAGTCACTATAACCAGCTAAGACACACTGTCAGCACATCGAAAACTAGACATTTGCACTAGATCCCTAATATTAACCATCAAGGACCCTAGAAAATTTGGGTACCAAAGTTACAACTTAAGTTTGTTTGTAGCCTTAGAGCATCCAAATGGTATTTGGATAGTGGGTGCTCAAGGCATATGACAGGTGACAGGAAGTTATTTACAAGCTTTAGAGATGAAAGTGGTCAGGTCATTTATGGAGATATGGAAAAGGAAAAGTCTTAGGATGTGGAACTATAGGAACAAAAGAAAGAATCTGATAGAAGATGTCATGTATGTATAAGGATTAAAGCACAACCTTATTAGCATCAGTCAATTGTGTGACAAGGGTCACCTAGTAAAATTTCAGAATGACAAATGTATTATTTAAAAGGATGGAAAAACAGTATTTGAAGCTCAAAAAGTAAAAAATATGTACACCTTACAGTTAGCAGAACTAAAAGAAGTAAATTTATGTCTTGCAACCACCAAGAGTGAAGAAACTGATTTGTGGCACAGAAGACTAGGACATGCAAGTACTTCAGTAATCAAGAATTAATTAAGCATGATCTAGTTGAAAGTCTTCCGAAGATGAAAATGAAGAAGTCTGGAATCTATACAGCCAGTGCAAAGGGGAAGCAAACCAAGACATCATTTCAGTCCAAAACAGTGGTTACAACAACCAAGCCTTTGAAGCTTATGCATATGGACTTACTTGGACGTATAAGAACAGTTAGTCTTGAAGGAAAAGTGTATGGCTATGTAATTTTAGATGACTACTCAAGGTACACTTGGGTATCCTTTTTGGAAGCCAAATTAGAAACTTTTTCAGCTTTTCTGAAGTTTAGCAAATTAGTACAGAAGAACCAGAAGTTTCAGATAATCAGTATTAGATCTGATCATGGTGGGGAATTGAAAAATGAAGATTTTTTGAAGTTCTGTCAAGAAAATGGAATATAACACAATTTCTCTGCACCAGAACACGTCCACAAAATGGAGTAGCAGAAAGGAAGAACAGAACACTACTAGACATGGCTAGAACTATGCTTACAGAGTACAATTTACCAAGATACTTCTGGGCAGAAGTAGTCAACACAACCTACTACATCATCAACAAGTGCATGATCAGACCAATCCTAAAGAAGACACCTTATGAGCTATACAAAGAGAAAAGCCCAACATCAGCCATCTTCGACCTTTTGGTTGTAAGTGTTTCATTTGAATAATGGTAAAGATAACTTAGAAAAGTTAGATGCTAAATGTGATGAAGGTTTTCTATTAGGATATATTTCAAAACCTAGAGGATAAAGTGTCTAATAGGAGAACATTAACTGTAGAGCAAACTATGCATATTCTATTTGATGAGACTAACCCTCCTAGTAAGATAATAGAAGATGAAGAAGAAGATTGTGTTGAAGATTTATGCAGGAATCTATAACATACATCTCTTGAAGAAGGAGAGAAATAAGAAGAAAATGAAGATCCACCACTAGAGGTACTTGAATAACAAGAAAAAGCTCAAAAGGACTACCTAGAGAATTGAGGTATCATAGAGATCATTCAAGAGAGAACATTATAAGTCATCCTTAAGATAGGGCAAGAACAAGAGGTATAAATATTCCTTGTGATTTTTCTGCATTTGTGTCTCAAATTGAGCCTACGACAATCAATGATGCACTGGCTGATGAATCTTGAATCCTTGCAATACAAAAAGAACTTAATCAGTTCCAACGCAGCCAGGTTTGGACTCTTGTCCCTAGACCTTCTGACCATCAGTTATTGTGACCAGATTGATCTTTAGAATCAAATAGATGAATCAGGAGTAATCACCAAGAACACGGCGAGACTTGTAGCACAAGGTATTCCCAAGAGGAAGGCATTGATTTTGATGAAACTTTTTCCCCAGTAGCTAGATTATAGGCAATTAGAATTCTTTTAGCTTATGCATGTTCCCTCAACAACAATTTATTTCAAATGCATGTTAAAAGTGCCTTTCTGAATGGTTTCATAAAGAAGAAGTTATGTTGAGCAACCACCTAGCTTTGAAGATACTAAATATCCAAATCATGTTTTCCGTTTAAAGAAAGCATTGTATGGTCTGAAACAAGCTCAAGAGCTTGGTATGAAAGGCTAAGTGTTTATCTTATATCACATTATTCCATACGAGGTAAAGTAGATAGCACATTATTTATTAAGATATTTTCAAAAGGAATCTTAATAGTGCAAATATATGTTGATGATATTATTTTTAGTTCTACTAATGAATCACTTTGTAAATTCTTTGAGAACCTTATGCAAAGTGACTTTGAATGGGTATGATGGGTGAGCTTAATTACTTTCTTAGGTTGCAAATCAAGCAGACCAAGGAAGGCACTCACATTTGTCAAACCAAATACATTTCAGATTTACTTTGAAAATATGGTTTTGAAAAGTGTAAGCCCTTAGGAACACCCATGAGCTCTAGAATTAAGTTAGGTAGTGATCCACTTAGCAAGAAAGTAGATCAAAAGATCTATAGAGGATGATGAATCACTACTCTATCTCACTGCCAGTAAACCAGATATAATGTTCAGGGTATGTTTGTGTGCAAGATTTCAAGCTGATCCTAAAGAATCACATGTTAATACTGTTAAAAGAATGTTTAGATATCTTATAAACACAAGTAAATTGTGTTTATGGTATCGTACATGTTCTAATTTCAAATTAATTGAATATAGTGATGCTGAATTGATGGATGCAAAATAGATAGAAAAGCACCAGTGGTACATGTCAAATTCTTGCAGGTTGCTTGATTTCTTGGTCTTCCAAAAAATAGAATTCAGTAGCATTGTCCAGAATAGAAGCAGAGTACATTGCAACTGGAAGTTGCTGCACTCAACTGCTATAGATCAAACATCAATTGGAAGACTATGGTCAAAGACTTCAAGAGATTACAATGCTGTATGGCAACACATGCGCAATCAACTTGACCAAAAATCTCATTCAACATTCAAGAACAATACATATTGAGGTCAGACATCATTTAATCAGGGACCATGTAAGTAATTGTGACATTCTACTTGATTTTGTCTCTACAAAAAATCAACTAGCTGATATCTTTACTAAACCACTTCTTGAAGATAGATTCACATCTATTAGAAGAGAAATAGGTATGTGTAACCCTGATTAAATCACTATAATAAATCCATATTTGAATTTCTGCAAGTGTATGTTGAAAACTCATTGCAAATTTCTCTAAGTCCCAGTACTGCACTACTGAAAGTCGAAGTTTAGACTGCGGCTTCTCATAATCGGAGTCTTCTGCGACTCATGAAGTAGGAAGTGCACTGTAAGGCCCTCGAATTTTGTCCTTATTATTTTATTGTGTGCAATTTTATGCTTGTGTATGTATATACATTATCATGTAAGTATTATGTATACATTATCTTGGTGTACTTATGAAGGTATGTATATACTTAGTTGTATATATTGGTTGATTTCGTGACGTAATGAGTGTGTACATTGCACCCTATGCATTGCATGCATGAACTTAGGAGAAATTAGGGTTTTGCATGGTTTTGGGTTCTGGCCGAAGGGTTAGTCGACGTCAACATGAATGGACGTTCACTTATTGTTAACGTCCATATCGATAGACGTCGATTAGTAAGTAGACGGCCTTATCGGTGGACGTCTACTTCCTGACAGGTCTGACCGCAGCAGCATGGTGTGCCATGCTTGATGGGGCGTGGCAACCACTCCCCCAACGGCTCCTTGGCCTTCCAACCGACCTCTTGCGTGGGGTGAGAGGGTCCTCTCTTAAGAGAGCCCTTGTTGCAACCTCTAGAGCTCTCTTGGCTCTTTGCAAAGAGAAAACAAAAACCCTAGTGAGCTGTGAGAAAACCTGAGGTTGAGAGCTTTGATCCGGCGATCCAAGGCTCTTCCTGGCGATCTACTTCGACAAGGAGGGAGACAACACATCCGGCTACACATCCCCGGCCCTGGATTTCAGAGGGGAGCATCACAGAAGCCGGAGTGGAGGCATCTTGGAGGCTTCTTGGGACTGCCCAAGGAGAGCTTCTCCAACCATTTTGATCCCTTTAGGAGTTTTTCCAAAGGCAAGTAACCCACCCATGTCATCCATGTATGTGTCTAGGAGGTTTTATCATTTTTACAGGTTTTCCTCGTGTCCTGGATCCCCACATTCCCCTTTCTTTAGAGCTCGGACTGTGTTTTTGCACAGGTCCGAACTTGACGGCAAGATCTATTGCCGTTGAGATCTTGAGTCAGCGGCTAACGATGTTGCCGCCAACTCTTGTGAACGGCCAGAGTATGCCGTTAAGTTCTTCTTGACAGAACAGTGAACTGTTCTGCCCTATATCTTTAATTTCCGGATTTCTGCGCATGAGGATATAATGTAAATTTTATATGTTATGTAAAATAGATAATGTGATGTGTGTGAAATTTCCTGTATTTTTCTGAAGATGGCATAATTTATTAGAATTATTGAAAGGCATGTGTAGGAAAGAGGTTATGCATGTTTAATTTTGTTCCCATGATTTTGAGGAATTAAATGCTGTAGAATTTTATGAACCATGTTTATATGTATCAGTCCATGCCCTGCAAATTTGGGAATTTTTCATATTCATGTGAATTTTTATAATTCCTACAATGAGAAATAGAAAGCATGTGTAGACCTTGTGAAAATTTTAGTAAATCGTGTGTGGGAAATAAATTTGGGAAAATTTCTTGTGCCAATATGTATGTGTGGTTCATGACTGTGCATGATCAAATCTGAAATCCATGTCATGTTCTATGTTAACTTAGTTTATGAATGGCATGAAACTGAATGTTTTAATTTCTATAAATGCATGTGAATTCAGAAAAATGTGAAAATTTGTATGTGTGTTATTATACCCGAAAACAGCATGTGGTTAAATTTTCAGGAAAATTTGATAACAGTAGCCTACACTATGAGATTTCCATGTGAAAATGAGTTATAAATACATGTACCATGATTAAGGTTAAATGAGGTGTGTTCCAATTAATCCATGAGAGCTACTAAATGCTTGATTTCTGTTATTAGTGGCATCATGCTAGGGATGAACAGAACCATGTGCATAAATAAGAAAGTGTGAATATCATATGTAAAACGTGTGTTAATCGGAATGTGTAATGTGTAAAATGTGCCGTGTGTGACACTGCTTCCATAGAGGGCTGTGGAACTGTACCATGGAAAGTCCCCATGGGAAGGTTCAATGTGTTAAGATATCCTAAGGGCATTAGGATGAAATCCTGGAGGTGGACAAGTACCGCTGGTTAGGGTGGAGACGTGTTCTCCCGGTCTGCGCAGTGCCAAGAGTCATCACTGTATTGCCTAGGTGATGTGCTATGTGTTATGTGTATGTGATGTGTCCTTCTAGTGGTGGTTTGGACTATGTGTCACGGCAAATAAATGTGAAATGTGAATGTGAACATGTGTAAAATGTGAATGTGAACATGTGTAAATTGTGTATATGTGAACATGTGAATGTGAATGTGAAATCATGTGAATTATTTATTAGAATGTGAACATGTGTACATGTGAAATGTTTGAAAAATGAACCATGTGAAATATGGGAATGTGTAACCATGTGAAGTGAATGTGTTGGAGTATGAGACGATAATTCATGCTATGATATTTCTAATCCCATGTAAATTTGCTATCATGTTATAGTCAAATTGGAAGTGTAGTCTTCATGTGATTAAATGAGTAGAAAGCATGTGATAGGAAGTGTTATTTGAAACATCTTAAACCATGTACCATGTGTTTTGATTTTGTAGAAATACCATGATAGGTTGTCTCTTATTAAGGTTCAAGCATGCTGTATATTGCCTTGCAAATTGGAATAGTAGACCCTACTATGATGTATGCATGAATGATATGTTGGAGTTATTTGCTGAGTCTTTTAGACTCATTACTTGCTTCGGCGTACAGGTTTAGTTGGTGACCCGGTACCTTTGGAAGAGACCGTGGAGAGTGACTCCGAGCGCGGAGATTAGTTGGTGGAGTCTTCGTTGTGCCCTTTTGTTTCATAGTATGTAAATTGTGACTTGTATTAGAGTTATCATTTTGAGGACAAAATATGTATTAAATGTAGAACTTTATCTTGTGGACAATGTAGTTTGGTTTAATTTCAATTATGAAAGTTTAGTCCTTTAATTTGCTATATGGATCATGTATGTTATGTGGATGATGAAATGTGATGACAGTTAGTCCTTTACTTCCGCGACTCTGTATCTATATTTGTGTACATCTCAATCAATTGTTAGTGTCGGGTCAATGTCCCGCTGTGGTGATCTTCGTCGTGCCGACGTGGGTTGGTATAACCGTACCGGTATAATGAGGGTCGTCACAGAGATTGGTATCAGAGAGACCGATTGAGATCTTACATAAATATACATGAATCATCATCCTCATTGCATGCTAAATCTTTATAGAATTGTCCACATGTGTAGAATTGATTAATAATGAGCAAAAGATAGATAAGAAAATGGGTTGGGAGTTAATTAACGAACCCTAATTGATGGCTGAATTTTATTGCAGCCATGACTTCGCGTGGTAGGCGTGGAGGTGTTCCTGCTCGTGAGGGCGAGCAGAGAGGCGAGGAGCGGGCTGAGCAGCAGGTCCCGGCACCTCAGGGTCCTGTGCTTCCCCCACCACCGCCTGTGGACTATGGGGTGTTCATGCAAGGGTTAGTGCAGGCCATGCAGACGCAGGCCCACACCCAGGCAGCACTCCAGGCTCAGTTGGAGGCTCAGGTTAGTATACTTTGTTCAAGAGTAGTCTGTTGATTTAATTGCATGATGTGATGGTAATTATGCAATGCTTGTTGGTTGTTGTAGCAGGCTCGAGTTCCAGCTCAGGACCATGGTGGCCCTTCCACCATGGAGAGATTTAAGAGGATGTTGCCACCCTCTTTCAAGGGGGAGAGCGACCCGTTACTAGCTGAGAGCTGGATGAGGGAGATAGAGAAAGTCTTCCGAGCTATGAGGTGTGCGGATGAGGACAAGGTTACCCTAGCCACCTACATGCTACAGGTATGCGTTTGTTTGTATGCTTGTGTGTTCTGTTAAGTTAGAGTTGTTAGTTAGTGCTTATGAAGGTATATTGCAGGAAAGAGCTGATGTATGGTGGGCTTCATTACTGCGTACCCGATTCGAGGATGGAGCTGTGGAAGTTGCTTGGGATGAGTTCGTGAGGCTCTTTCGGGCCAAGTTCGTCCCCGAGCATGTTCAGGATCGCATGGAGCAGGAGTTCCTCTCTTTAACTCAAGGCTCCATGACTGTGCTCGCATATGAGGCAAGGTTTGCAGAACTATCTAAGTATGCACCTCATATTGTGGCTGATGAGCGCAGGAAGGCGAAGAAGTTCGTGATGGGCCTTAAGCCATCACTGAGGACGAGGCTCGTAGCGTTTGACCATCGCACCTTGGACGAGGCCCTTAGCGCAGCGTGCAGACAGGAGAGCGAGATGGAGCAGTACCTTGAAGAAAAGAAGGCTTCTCAGAAGAGGCCCGCGGCCCCGTTTCAGCGGCAGGATAAGAGGAGAGCAGCATACCAGTCACCACAGCGCCCTGTGGTAGTCAGCAACACTCAGGTACCTTCTGTACGTTCCTATGGTGACAAGAAGGAGTGCCCTCATTGCGGAAGGGCACATGGTGGTACGGAATGTTGGAAGATAGCGGGCAAATGCCTAAAGTGTGGGAGTAGCGACCACAAGATCAAGGATTGCCCCAGACTTCAGCAGGGAGTCCAGCGTGGACCAGCCCCAGTAGTAGCAGCAGCGCCAGCGACAGGACGACCAGGAAGGCCTCGAGCCCCGGCTCGAGTGTTTGCTTTAGCACGAGAGGACGCCGAGCAGGCAGAGCATGTCACGGAAGGTACGATTCTTTTCATGGGTGTGTACGCTCGGGTTTTGTTTGATACGGTGCCTACTCACTCGTTCATTTCCGAGCGGTTGCTAGGCAGTTAGCTGTAGAGTCAGGCGTAGAGGCTGAGGAGTTAGAGGTCCCTTTGTCTGTGCACACCCCTGCGGGTACGGTATCGACTAGGAAGTGTATTCCGTCGCTACCTGTGTGCATTGAAGATAGGATTTTAGATGGGTGCTTCTACTTGCTAAAGATGAAGGACTATGATGCTATTCTTGGTCTGGATTGGCTAGAGGAGCACTATGCATTAGTAGATTGTCGTAGGAAGAGGATTGTTTTCCGCATTCCTGGTGAGGACGAGTTCTCTCATCCCTTGCCAAAGAACCTGGCGGGAAAGTTGGTTATCTCTGCCATGAAGGCGATGCGCATGGTAACAAGGGTTGTGACGCATTTCTGGCCAGCGTGGTGTTAGTACCGAACTGGTGAGTCACCTACCCTTGCAGAGATCGAGGTGGTGCAGGATTTTCCAGGACGTCTTTCCCGATGATTGTTGGATTGCCACCGATAGAGAGATAGAGTTTACTATAGAGTTGCTTCCTGGCACCTCTCCTATCTCGAAGGCTCCATATCGGATGGCACCTGCGGAGTTAGCCGAGTTGAGGAGGCAGTTGCAAGAATTGTTAGATAAGGGATTTATACGCCCTAGTGTTTCACCTTGGGGCGCACCTGTGTTGTTCGTGAAGAAGAAGGACGGATCACTTAGGTTGTGCATCGATTATAGGAAGCTGAACCAAGTGACTGTGAAGAACATGTATCCCTTACCTCGCATTGATGATTTGTTTGACCAGTTGCGAGAGGCATCAGTCTTTCTAAGATTGATTTGCGATCTGGTTATCATCAGCTGCGGATTAGGAGTGAGGATGTGTCCAAGACGGCGTTTAGAACCCGTTATGGACATTATGAGTTCTTGGTCCTTCCTTTTGGATTGACCAATGCCCCTGCAGCGTTCATGGATCTCATGAACAGGGTATTCCGACCTTATCTAGATAGCTTTGTGGTGGTTTTTATAGATGACGTGTTGGTCTACTCTCCGGACGAGGCCACACACCGTCAGCATTTGAGGGTAGTGTTAGAGGTTCTTCGTGAGCACAAGTTGTATGCTAAATTCAGCAAGTGCGATTTCTGGTTGCGCGAGGTTCATTTTCTCGGGCATGTAATCTCCGGTGCTGGTGTAGCAGTTGATCCAGTGAAGGTTCAGGCAATTATGGATTGGGAGGTTCCCAGACCCCTTCGGAGATTCGTAGTTTCGTTGGTTGGCTGGTTATTATCGGCGATTCATTGAGGGTTTTCATCCATCGCCGCCCCATTGACTCAGCTGACCCGGAAGGGAGTGAAGTTTGTGTGGTCGAGAAATGTGAGAGTAGTTTTCAATTATTGAAGACTAAACTCACGTCAGCTCCGGTGTTGGTCTTGCCGAGCGGTGTAGAGGGTTTTGCTATCTACACGGATGCGTCTCGGATTGGCCTTGGTTGTGTATTGATGCAGCATGAGAGGGTAGTGGCTTATACTTCTCGTCAGTTGAAGGAGCATGAGAGGAACTATCCGACTCATGACCTGGAGCTAGCAGCTATGGTTCATGCACTAAAGATCTGGAGGCACTATCTTTATGGTGTCAGATTTGAGGTGTTTACCGACCACAAGAGCTTGAAGTATCTTTTCTCCCAAAAGGAATTAAACCTGAGGCAGAGAAGATGGATTGAGTTCTTGAAGGACAATGACTTCGACCTTCAGTATCATCCTGGAAAGGCGAATGTCGTAGCGGATGCTCTTAGTAGGAAGAGGTCTTGCTCCAGCAGGATTGGAAGATGTTGGAGGATGCAGCGTGCTCTATGACCGAGTTAGAGCCATCGCTGTGTCAGGCTTTTGTTGCTCAGCTGTCCCTTAGATCCTCAGTCTTGGATGAGGTGATTGAGCAGCAGAAAGCCGACCCTAGATTGTTAGAGTTAGTGGGTAAGGCGGGCATTGCTCGTGATGAGGACGGTGTGATTAGATTTCAGCACCGTGTTTGTGTCCCTGACGTAGTAGATGTCCGTGAGCATGTGTTAGCGGAGGCTCATAGATCGTGATTCTCTATTCATCCGGGTAACACTAAGATGTATCAAGACCTGAAGAGATCATTTTGGTGGTCTGGCATGAAGAAGGATGTTGCGGATTATGTGTCTAGATGCTAGTATGTCAGCAAGTGAAAGCCGAGCAGCAGCGACCATCTGGCCTTATGCAGAGGATGGATATCCCAGTGTAGAAGTGGGAAGCTGTCACTATGGATTTCGTATCGGGTTTGCCTCGATCTAGAAGGGGCAATGACTCGATTTGGGTAGTTGTAGATAGATTCTCGAAGACTGCTCATTTCTTGCCTATGAAGAAGAAGCAGTCAGTAGAGAGTTTAGCTAGATTGTATGTTAGCGGTATCGTTAGATTGCATGGTGTGCCGAAGTCGATCATTTCGGATCGAGATCCGAGATTACTTCGAGATTGTGGAAAGGTCTTCAGGATGCGTTAGGTTCGGAGCTTAAGCTCAGTTCGGCGTTTCATCCCCAGACCGATGGACAGTCCGAAAGGACTATCCAGACGCTCGAGGATATGTTGAGAGCGTGCGTTCTGAATTGGAAGGATGATTGGGAGCGCCATTTACCTCTTGTGGAGTTCGCTTATAACAACAGCTTTCATGCGAGTATTGGTATGGCTCCATTCGAGGCGTTGTATGGTAGGCCCTGCAGATCTCCTTTATGTTGGGAGGAGACTGGTGATAGGCAGTTGATCGGAGCGGAGTTAGTTCAGGAAACTTCGGATAAGATTCAGCTTATCAGGAAAAGGCTTGTTGCGGCACAGGATAGGCAGAAGAGTTAAGCCGACAACAGGAGAAAGGATTTAGAGTTCGAAGTCGGCGATCATGTCTTCTTGAAGATATCGCCTACTCGAAGTGTTGTCAGATTTGGCAGGCATAGCAAGCTAAGCCCTAGATTCATTGGCCCATATGAGATTCTCAGACGTTTGAGCAACGTGGCGTACGAGCTAGCATTACCCCCAGTTTTGGCTAGCGTTCACCCGGTATTCCACGTATCTATGCTCAGGAAGTATGCCCGAGATCCATCTCATGTGATTAGTCATGAGCGAGTGGAGATCCAGCCAGATCTTTCGTATGTCGAGCAACTGGTAGCCATTCTTGACCGGAAGGTGCAGCATCTCAGGAACAAGAGTATTGCGTCGGTGAAAGTTCTATGGCGGAACTTCTCACGTGAGGAGGCTACGTGGGAGCTTGAGGATGCGATGAAGAAGAAGTATCCCCTTTTGTTTGAGTAGTGTCGTTCTAACTTCGAGGACGAAGTTTCTTTAAGGGGGAGAGGGTGTAAGGCCCTCGAATTTTGTCCTTATTATTTTATTGTGTGCAATTTTATGCTTGTGTATGTATATGCATTATCATGTAAGT
This sequence comes from Colocasia esculenta, assembly GCA_014218235.1. Lineage (NCBI taxonomy): Eukaryota > Viridiplantae > Streptophyta > Magnoliopsida > Alismatales > Araceae > Colocasia > Colocasia esculenta. The sequence goes on along the minus strand of CM024763.1, from coordinate 90,919,240 downwards.
ATTATGTATACATCTTGGTGTACTTATGAAGGTATGTATATACTTAGTTGTATATATTGGTTGATTTCGTGACGTAATGAGTGTGTACATTGCACCCTATGCATTGCATGCATGAACTTAGGAGAAATTAGGGTTTTGCATGGTTTTGGGTTCTGGCCGAAGGGTTAGTCGACGTCAACATGAATGGACGTTCACTTATTGTTAACGTCCATATCGATAGACATCGATTAGTAAGTAGGCGGCCTTATCGGTGGACGTCTACTTCCTGACAGGTCTGACCGCAGCAGCATGGTGTGCCATGCTTGATGGGGCGTGGCAACCACTCCCCCAACGGCTCCTTGGCCTTCCAACCGACCTCTTGCGTGGGGTGAGAGGGTCCTCTCTTAAGAGAGCCCTTGTTGCAACCTCTAGAGCTCTCTTGGCTCTTTGCAAAGAGAAAAACAAAAACCCTAGTGAGCTGTGAGAAAACCTGAGGTTGAGAGCTTTGATCCGGCGATCCAAGGCTCTTCCTGGCGATCTACTTCGACAAGGAGGGAGACAACACATCCGGCTACACATCCCCGGCCCTGGATTTCAGAGGGGAGCATCACAGAAGTCGGAGTGGAGGCATCTTGGAGGCTTCTTGGGACTGCCCAAGGAGAGCTTCTCCGACCATTTTGATCCCTTTAGGAGTTTTTCCAAAGGCAAGTAACCCACCCATGTCATCCATGTATGTGTCTAGGAGGTTTTTGTGATTTTTATAGATTTTCCTCGTGTCCTGGATCCCCACACTTCCCCTTTCTTGAGAGCTCGAACTGTGTTTTTGCACAGGTCCGAACTTGACGGCAAGATCTATTGCCGTTGAGATCTTGAGTCAGCGGCTAACGATGTTGCCGCCAACTCTTGTGAACGGCCAGAGTATGCCGTTAAGTTCTTCTTGACAGAACAGTGAACTGTTCTGCCCTATATCTTTAATTTTCGGATTTCTGCGCATGAGGATATAATGTAAATTTTCTATGTTATGTAAAATAGATAATGTGATGTGTGTGAAATTTCCTGTATTTTTCTGAAGATGGCAATATTTATTAGAATTATCGAAAGGTATGTGTAGGAAAGAGGTTATGCATGTTTAATTTTGTTCCCATGATTTCTGAGGAATTAAATGCTATAGAATTTTATGAAACATGTTTATATGTATCAGTCCATGCCCTGCAAACTTGGGAATTTTTCGATATTCATGCGAATTTTTATAATTCCTACAATGAGAAATAGAAAGCATGTGTAGACCTTGTGAAAATTTTAGTAAATCGTGTGTTGGGAAATAAATTTGGGAAAAATTTCTTGTGCCAATATGTATGTGTGGTTCATGACTGTGCATGACCAAATCTGAAATCCATGTCATGTTCTATGTTGACTTAGTTTATGAATGGCATGAAACTGAATGTTTTAATTTCTATAAATGCATGTAAATTCAGAAAAATGTGAAAATTGTATGTGTGTTATTATACCCGAAAACAGCATGTGGTTAAATTTTCAGGAAAATTTGATAATAGTAGCCTACACTATGAGATTTCCATGTGAAAATGAGTTATAAATACATGTACCATGATTAAGGTTAAATGAGGTGTGTTCTAATTAATCCATGAGAGCTACTAAATGCTTGATTTCTGTTATTAGTGGCATCATGCTAGGGATGAACAGAACTATGTATAAATAAGAAAGTGTGAATATCATATGTAAAACGCGTGTTAATCGGAATGTGTAATGTGTAAAATGTGCCGTGTGTGACACTGCTTCCATAGAGGGCTGTGGAACTGTACCATGGAAAAGTCCCCATGGGAAGGTTCAATGTGTTAAGATATCCTAAGGGCATTAGGATGAAATCTTGGAGGTGGACAAGTGCCGCTGGTTAGGGTGGAGACGTGTTCTCCCGGTCTGCGCAGTGCCAAGAGTCATCACTGTATTGCCTAGGTGATGTGCTATGTGTTATGTGTATGTGATGTGTCCTTCTAGTGGTGGTTTGGACTAAGTGTCACGGAAAATAAATTGTGAAATGTGAATGTGAACATGTGTAAAATGTGAATGTGAACATGTGTAAATTGTGTATATGTGAACATGTGAATGTGAAATGTGAAATCATGTGAATTATTTATGTTAGAATGTGAACATGTGTACATGTGAAATGTTTGAAAAATGAACCATGTGAAATATGGGAATGTGTAACCATGTGAAGTGAAAGTGTTGGAGTATGAGACGATAATTCATGCTATGATATTTCTAATCCCATGTAAATTTGCTATCATGTTATAGTCAAATTGGAAGTGTAGTCTTCATGTGATTAAATGAGTAGAAAGCATGTGATAGGAAGTGTTATTTGAAACATCTTAAACCATGTACCATGTGTTTTGATTTTGTAGAAATACCATGATAGGTTGTCTCTTATTAAGGTTCAAGCATGCTGTATGTTGCCTTGCAAATTGGAATAGTAGACCCTACTATGATGTATTCATAAATGATATGTTGGAGTTATTTGCTGAGTCTTTTAGACTCATACTTGCTTCGGCGTACAGGTTTAGTTGGTGACCCGGTACCTTTGGAAGAGACCGTGGAGAGTGACTCCGAGCGCGGAGATTAGTTGGCGGAGTCTTCGTTGTGTCCCTTTTTGTTTCATAGTATGTAAATTGTGACTTGTATTAGAGTTATCATTTTGAGGACAAAATATGTATTAAATGTAGAACTTTGATCTTGTGGACAATGTAGTTTGGTTTAATTTCAATTATGAAAGTTTAGTCCTTTAATTTGCTATATGGATCATGAATGTTACATGTGGATGATGAAATGTGATGACAGTTAGTCCTTTACTTCCGCGACTCTGTATCTATATTTGTGTACATCTCAATCAATTGTTAGTGTCGGGTCAATGTCCCGCTGTGGTGATCTTCGTCGTGCCGACGTGGGTTGGTATAACCGTACCGGTATAATGAGGGTCGTCACATGCACAGTGCGACTCCTGGAAGTCGGAGAAGGAAATTCAACTCCTTAGAGTCGAGTCTATGAGAAGAAATTCACATTAATTTAAAATAATAAATGAAATAATTTTTAAAATTAAAGAGGTATTTATTACAATAACGGTTCATTCTTTTAATCACAGCCGTTCATCTCCTCTCTTTGGTCCGTTACTTTTCATCTATTATATTACGACCACCCCTTCCATTTCCTAAAGCACACGTTTGAACTCTCTCTCTGACTCTCCTGTCATCTTCTTCCTCTTCCTGCGCGTACTGTTCATCTTCTCCAGAACCGCCTTCAGAGAAACTGCAAACCTCTCATCTCCTCTGAAGAAAGGTAGTCTTCTTGATCTCTAAACTTCATTTCTTTGACACCTTTGATAGTTCTCTGAATCTTCTCCATCCCTCTCTGTCTAGATGGCCACCTCTAGGGTTCCTGAAGGAACTATGCTCACCCCTGAACAGCTTCAATACATTTCCTCTGCCAAGTTTTCAATCTGTTCAGGAAAGGTTGTAGATTTCAACCAGTTGCATGGGAGTGTAGGTTGGTAGAAGAAACCGTAGCGGCTATGGGCTGGGCCAGAATGAGCCAATATTAGAACCTACATTTGAAAGCACCCTTAAGGCTTTCTATGTGTCCCTTCAAGTTTCTGCAAAAGGTTCAGTGACAGGGTTTGTAAAAGGAACCAAGGTCACAGTTTCTGAAGATCATTTTGTTGAACTTTTGGACTGTCCCAACTCCGGCCATAAACTCAGTGAGATTGTGCCCCTGGATAAGCAGAATATGGGTATATTGGAAGCTAGGGATAGTTAGCAAGAAAGGCCTATTGGTAAATGAGTTATCTTCAGAGAAAATGATTATTCACTTTGTCATCACCAATATCATAACACCCAGGGCTGGCACCCATTCGTCCATTACTGCCAGAGATGGTAGTTTGCTTTTTTGTGCTATCCAAAGACATAAGGTCAACCTGCCCTCAGTTATTTTGGAAAAGATGGCAGCATCCAAGAATCTGCAGGAGTCCCTCCCATAGGACCACTTCTGACCCTGATATTTAGAAGATTCTCAGTAGATCTCAATAAAAAAATTTCAGTTGTTGTGAAAGAAAAGATGGTTTATCAACATTGAGAAGAAGCCAGTACACCTTGGAAAACAAAGTTCAAATTTATGGGTTAAGGATTGTGTGCCCCAATGCACTCATGAGATCTTCCCTGATGAGGCACAGGATCCTCATCTATTCCAATCATTCAGCATGAAGAAGCCAGAGAACAAGAGTTGAAGCACATGCTCAAGACCAATAGGAACAACATCAAGACGATGAGCAACATGGCATTCAGAAGAACAAGAACCATTTCAGCAAGAGCAAGTACCTGCCCCACTCCTGAGCACAATGCACCTGAGGAGACCATCAATCAAGTGCTCAGGGACTTGAGGGGTAAGGGAGTAGTTCAAGAAGAGGAAGTGCCAAGATCCACTCTAGTTATACAAGATTTTGAAGAAGTAGAGCATCACTCCTCCCCTCCTCATTTTGAGACCCGGCCAAGGACTCAGAGGGAGAGTAGCAACAATACAAGCATGATGATGGACATTTTGATGCAACAACAAAGAGGTTTGGTAGTTCTTCAGATGCAAGTCCAGCAAGTGGATGTGATATTTGATTACTTGGCTGAGGAGGTTCGGCAGATGAAAGATCTTTTCCTTCAGTTAGTGTGCCAACAAGGCACTAGTCAACCATCTACACCTCCCTCTACTCTTCAAGAACAACCACAACAGCAGCAGCATAAAGATCATGAAGAACCTGTGCAACAACAAGAAGTTCAGCAGCAGCATAAAGATCATGAAGAACCTATGCAACAGTAAGAAGTTCAGCAGCAGCCTGAGCAGCAGTAAGAAGTTAAGCAGCAGCAAGAAGAGCAGCAACAACAAGAAGAGCAGTAGCAGCAAGAAGAGCAGCAGCAGCAGCCAGAGCAGTCTTCAGCAGTAGTTGAGGAAAAGCAGCAAAAGCAAGAGCAGTAGCAACATTCTTCAGTGGCAATTGAGCCTGAGTAGCGGAAGCAGGAGCCCCCTCAAGAATCTAGGCCTAAGCGACCTCTAGAGTCTCAGGATTTGGAGGTAGATGCCAGATCTAAGGTCAAAACATTTAAGAGGGAGGTTAGAAGGAAGCTCCATAGGAATGGTCAGCATGTCTTTCCTTCTCCACCTTTGACCTCTTCCTCTCCTCCCACTGAACCATCACCTCTTGCTCCTACTACTTCCACTGCTCCTGCCTCTCCTGAATTGGAACCACCTACATCTCATCTCATCCTACTACCCCACTGCTCCTACACCTCCTGCTCCCTCTACTAATGAGCAACAACAACCACCTCTCTCTACATCTTTACTAGAGGATCAGCCCTTACCTTTGACAAAGTCAATTTTACCATATCTCCTTTGAAATACTATTTCAAACCCTCCAAGGCAAGCATACCCACTCTCCATACTTCAGCTCCTCACTTCTTTTCTTGTCTTCCTACAGTCTCCACACCAGTGGCTGGCAGATCAACTCTTTCCATTCGAGAGATTGTAACCAGTGTGGTCCTCTAATCTACAAGTGGACGCCAATTAAAAGAAAATTAAGCCAAACTCCTCCCTCCTTTTTGGTATGCTTTTGTCTAACATTCTCAACATCATATGGACCTATTCATGGAATTCCTATCTATCAAGGCATTCCTTGAAGTCCATGAATGCCAGGTTTCACCTTTGAGGACTGGCTTTCTCTCTCCATACATCTAAAGTCCAGTTGGCTGATCTGAACTTAATCACTCAGAAAAGCCACAGTGTATCTACCAAAGCTTTTCTTGAACTCTATCCTGGTGAAGCCACCAAATTCCAATAGACTTTGGCTAGAAACTAGTTCATGGATATTACCCTTCACCTGAATCTTAGATTTTTGGTACCCTCCTTAGAGAGTCACATGCCAAGTACACAAGGATGAAGGACTTCAATGCAGTTAAATTTAGATTGGGGTTTCCTGAAGTCAACAAGGGCCAATGGGAGAATATTATCAGAGGTCAGAGGCAGATTTCCCCTTCCATGTCCATTGGATTATCTTCTGGATTCTTTCCTAGCCTGGTTGGTGTCTCTTTTGCTAGAAAGATTTTTCTCAGCTTGTGTTTAATAGGACATCTGCATAGCCACTAGGTTCAGTATCAAGTACAACTTGAATTTATCATTTCATAGACTTTCCCTCATGCAAGCTCCTCAGAACTCCGAACACATGTTAGATTTTCAGATATGTTTGCTGAGTCTGAGAGGTTATCTGAAAATCCATGGGCAGCTACTTACCTCGAAGATCATACCGATTGTGAGAAGTTGAAGATCTCTGTCAGTGACTATCTCTGCAAAGGATATGAGACTCTTTGGCAATCTATTGCTCATAAGTGGAAGCAGTGGTACCTAGTCTATTACCAAGCCAAGGAAGCTGCAATTCATCAGGGTCTACACTGGAACATTATTGTCATGACTTTCTTTATTAGCAGCCACTAAGAAGTTTGTCCCTCTTAAGATCCTTCTGCACCCTAGTAATTTTCAGAAGAAACTTACCTGGCACCATAAGAGGCATGTAAAGTCCTATACGAACATCCCCTCCATTGGTCCTACCTATAGGATAGAATATGGTAAGTTTATGATCTTTCTTTCTAAGAATAGGCAGAAGCTTTGGGCTCTTCTCCAGCCTTTCCTTGCTCAGATCCCTCCTTCTCTGTATTTACCAAGCTCCTTATCAGCGTCATAGACTTGTTTTGTACATAAACATTTTAGTTATATGAATGATAGTTTGTTCCACATGTATATGGATCTCTCTCTCTCCCTCTGTCTCTTACTATATTACCTTTTCTGTTAATGCCACAAAGGGGGAGAAAGAAAGAAAGAAAATAAGAAATCTTAAAATTTGTCTTTTTTCACTATCTATTTAAAAGTTTTTGTCATTAACAAAAAGGGGGATAATTGTTGAGCAACTATCCCCTAAGAAAATTATATAAGACTTTAAATTATTTTAAAATGGTGATTTTGCTATGATAAAACCTTTCAAAGACCAAATCAATCTACTAGAATATATCACAAGAAAACATTTTGAACAATATTGTATGAACTCTATCTTGAAAATTTTCTAAGTCCACAGAATAGTCTATGTATCATACTGTCTCCGACTCTGGAAAATCGAAGTGGACTATCCCTGGAAAAATCGATGCTCTATTTGTTGAGAAGTTGAATCCTACACTCTGACTATGAAAAGTCGAAGTAGGGTATCATATTCGAAGTTCCCTCTCTGACTTCCAAAAGTCGAAGTCTACGCTTCTACTCCATGAAGTCGAATGAGTTCACTCCAACTTTATAAAGTCAAATTCATTCTGGGATTTCTGTAGAGTGGAATGCTAATCTATTCTGTTATCTTAGACTCTTACTTCAGAATGTCGAATTGCATTCTTTTTGTCTCTGACTTCCCTGACAACTTCTGTACACCTTTTTTTTCATGCAAATACTATTTTATAGTTCCATGAAATGATGATTTGGTATTACATTGCTTGATGATATCCTCTATAGAACACATAACATATGTATATCATTTAGGAGTATATCTTGTCATGATATTATTAGTTAATATATTCTAAAAAATAGGATATATTGTACTCAAAACAACCATAGAAAATTATGTAAAAATGTCTGAAACATTTATTCAAATTTGTCTCTTGATTTATGTCAAAAGTTCAGGCTTTCTTTTTGTTCAACAGATGTCTTGCAAATTAATGCTTTCAGGCGCATGGTGTAACTGACAGAGGCTCACCTACCACTGTCAGAACTTCACCTTACCTTCTGATGCAACTGTCTGTCTGTATTTATTTTGCTCTGAACTTGTGTCTGTCTGAGGTTTCCATATTTTTATATATATCTCTGACTCACCTACCTTAGAAAGTATGGAGGTATCTTTGCTTTTGTCTTGTCCTTGTTGCAGATCATTTATTATGCATGTTTTTCAGTATGGAGCTTTCACTGAACATTAAATGAAGATTGACTTCTAAGCTGAGAAGCTACAAGCATGGTCTAAAGCAGTTGGAAAGCTAAAATGTTGAAGAACTAATGGATAATCAAGATCTCATTTGCACCCAAAGGATCAAGACCACTTCTGAAACGGTTAGATCTTCAACGATACATCCTCTGAAGCATATATAGAAGCCGAAGTATGAATACGAAGAGAATCAAGTGTATGCAACCAGCTAGCATTCTCATTCAACTCTTCTCCTACTTTCTGCTAGCAAGAACTTCTACAAACCTTCTCCTGAGCTACAAGATTGAGAGCTTCTTCATTCGAAAAAAATCTCCAAGCTCTCGTCTTCATAGAAGTCTTGTTGAGTGTTGGGTGGAAGTTGTAATTAGATATTTTTTGTCCACCCCACCTGATTCAGAAAGGATCATAGCTGTAGTTTCATTTCTTATTCCTTTCAGAATTCTTGTGTTTGCTCACTCTTTGGAGCAAACACACAAGTGTTTTTACAATTCTGTCTGTGTAAACCTGCAGGAGGTTTGTTTCTGCTATAACCCTCCTGTGTAGGGAAGACCTTGTGAAAGGTAGTTTTGTACCCCTATTGAGGGAAGACTTACTCAGGAGCAAGTGGGCTTGTAATTCCTCTCAAGGGTGAGAGAAAGCCAAATTTCTTGGAAGTTAGTGAAATCTCAAGTGGTTTGCTTGAGGACTGGACGCAGGACTTCCATGTGGGAAGGGTCGAACTAGGATAAATTCTTTGTGCATTTGTGTGATTGTTCCTCCGCCAATTTACACTTAAATCACACACCACACTAACTCTAACGGATCTATTTAGTGTTTTCTAATTTCAGATAAATTTTTAAAAGGTCAAGAAGTCCTATTCACCCCCTCTAGGACATCATTAGTGCCATCTCGATCCAACAGAAACGATGACACCTTTGAGAATGCTGGGATATTAATCTCCTTATGAACTATAGTCAACCTATCAGTCCTCGAAGCTCAGATATGTTCTTAAGAGGAGGCTTCTCATTGATTGCCTTGGCCTTGTTCGGGTCTATTTGAATCCCCTATTTGCCGACTATAATCCTAGTAGCTTGCATGAGGACACCCCAAATACGGACTTCTTTGGATTCATCTTCAATTGGTACTCCTGTGCACGTTGAACACTTTGGCAAGCACGGAGGAATGTTCTCTTCTTGTCCGAGACTTCACCACAATGTCATCCACGTAAACCTCAACATGAATATGAATCATATCGTGGAAGATTGCCAACATTGCCCTTTGATAAGTGGCGCCAGCATTCATCAAACCAAACGGCATGACCACATAGCAAATAAGTTCCCCAAGGCGTGGTGAAGGATGTTTTCTCTTGGTCCTCCGGGGCTAGATGGATGTGATTACAGCCTGAATAACCATCCATGAACGAGAGAGTTTCAAACCTAGCGGTGTTATCAATCAGGACATCTAAGTGAGGTAATGGGAAGACATCTTTTGGACATGCTCTATTTAAGTCCCAGAAGTCAACGCAGATTCACACTCTTCCATCCTTCTTCATTACCGAGACAATGTTGGCCACCCATAGAGGATAAAGTACTACACGAATGAATTTAGCTTTGTGTAGTTTATCAATCTCCTCCTTCATCTTCAATGCAATATGGGGGTGGAAACGTCTCAATTTTTTCTTAACGGCTATTGCCTCTGACTTCAAGATCAACCTATGTTCCACCAAGGCGGGGTCAATGCTGAGCATGTCGTCATAAGACCAGTCAAAAGAATCATTTTTTTCCCTTAATATCCTTATAAGATCTTCTTCCTGTTCAGGAGGGAGGTTGGAAGCTATGGTTAAGAGCCTGGTTCTTCATTTGCCCCAATATTTACCTCTTTGGTGGATTCATCCACTGCCGATGTAGGTTCATCAATCTCCTCATGCCACTAGCATACATTTCGACAGCGTCCTCTATTTCACCGTATCTCCATCTGCTGGGTCCTCATCAACTAAGATTTCATAAACCCCAAATCCATCATCTAGCCTCCCCTCTTCATGCTGAGCTTCTATGTTTAGAACAACTACTTCTTGGACGAACTCTTGAACAGCTAGAAGAGCGCCACACCTATGAGCCAGATCTAATAATATACCTATGGGTATGCCACTACCTTTGATCATCCTATGCGGGGCGAGGACTTGCTAGATTCTACTCTTGAGCTTAAAGTAGAAGTATTATTTACAGGGCACTCTGGGGAAGCATCCATGGGTTTATTGGAAGGAAAGGAACAAGTGTGGCATAGCCACAAGGATCCTCCGATGAGTCTAGAGGTGGAGGCAGGCAACCCGAGCTCAAGGTGCCTACAACGAAGTTGAGGTGCGGGGAACAGAAGGCACCCAGGGAGTTCATGGTGGCCATAAGTGTTGCTGAGCGGGGATCTCCGCTCAAGCTAGGTGGAAAGAAAAGGCGGGGATCTCCGCCGAGGAAGGAGGAATGCACGGGTGACGGGGATCGCTGTCATGAGTCGGGAAAATGTAGGGACGGGATCGCCGTCCGAGGGATGAAAGCAGGGGGTGATGGAGATCGCCGTCGAGAGGGGTGACGGGGATCTCCATTTCACCGTGATCACCGTCAGGAGAGTCAAAAAAGCAGGGGGTGATGAGGATTGCCGCAGGGATGAGTGCAAGTGGGGAATGAAAGTGGGGATTAGCGTTTGAAAATAGAAAGACGGGATTATCGTCCGAAGAAAGAGGGGGAAAGATGGGAATCGCTGTCCGAAGAAAGAGAAGGAACATGGAGATCGCTATCTGTAGAAAGAGGGGGAGAGAGAAAGGGGTGGAAATTTTAAATTTTTTTTGAGAAGAAAAGATAGCATACTAACCTAAGGAATGAACAAACTACACTACATCGGAAGGCATCGGGAGAAGGAGAGAACTGTGCCATCAAAAGAAAGGAAGAAGTGGGGTGAAAGAGTGGTTAACGCCTTGAGGGCGTCGGATGAGAGTTGGAGAACAAGGGGAGGTGAACGAGGGACAAAACAAAACTTAGAAACAATAATTGAAAGCACGAAATGCTTAGGGGGCCAGAAATACCTTAGCCAGATCTCATCTACAGGGTTGTTGTTGTTGTAAAACGGATCCAATTCTTCGATGTCCTCGCCATTCCCAAGCAACTGTCGCTTGGAGGTGACTGTTGATGGTTGTTCTGCTGATTCTGCCATTGCCGGGGGCAAGGTGAAATTGCCATCCTGAAACATGCGACTGAGTGTTGTTACTATGTCTTCCATGTTTGATTGTTCTACCTCTCTTTCTTCAGTCTTCATATTTTTGCTCGCCCGCAGGGCCTCCAGAGTTTGATACGTGGAGGTTGGTGTCATGTGGTCTGCCCCTACCATGACAATGTTGTTTCCCGGCTGTATAGGTCCTCTACAAAATGATAGTATAATGACCAGGTAAGAGGTTCTTGTTCTGTCTTTAAGGTAGAGGAATAGGCAGTCCATAGCTTGATTTCTTCCTTGTACCCTAGGCCATGTCTTGTAACTTGCTTGGAGCTGGAGATAGCTTGTGTTCTCCCCTAGAGGTGAGCCCCAAGATCCTTTCCTGGCTGGTAACCAATTTTAAACATGATATTCCAGCTCTGGTTTCTGATGGTGTGGCCCTTTTGACAACCGCCACTGATGGAGACACTATTTGGTGGCTAGAGGAGAAAGTGTAGCACCACGGAAAATTCACATCAAGGACGGAGATAATGGGTTTGTTAAAGGGCCAGATTGCCGACATGATTTTCTCAATAGCTTCCACGGTGTGGGTGGTCGCTGCACTCTTGACTTTGACAATGCGCCCTTGGAATGGCAACTTCAAACATTGATGGGCTATGGAGTGGCTACCCCTAGTGCTTCAATCCAAGGCCGACCCAGAATGTCTTAGAAAGTTGGGTCTATATCATGTACATAAAAGTCCACGGTCATCACAAGCTGACCCAGTTCTGCTTGTAGGGAGACGATATAGTGGCAGGCCCGCCAAGAATTATCGTAGGCCACAATGGTAGTGGGAGTTGGCTGCAAGCGGCACTCAGAAATGTTACACGACCGTAGAGTGCTGAGGGGACACACATTTATCGATGCCCCTGTATCAACTAGGGCGGCATCAACTCCACCTTTTTTATAGTCAATGTCACACATAGTGGCATTCTTCTGGCTTCGGGAGGAGCTAGCTCACTATCCGCGATGGTAATCGTAGGTCCTCTGTTAACAATGAGAGGACTGATGACAAATTTCAGGGTTCATGTCTTCATTCACCATAACTCTTTGCAGAAATGTTCTTAAGGCATCTTGATGGGTCTATGATCTCTTGATCAATTCAAGGATTGATATCTTTGCAAGGGTCTGGTCCAAGTGCTTTAGGATATCATATTGGGTCCTTGAGACCGGGTCTATCTCTTCGACATCTTGTTGTTGGTGTTGGTTGTTGGGTTAGAGTTATGGGTCGGCTGACAAGGCATAGACACAGATGCATTGGGGTACATCCGGTGAAACATTCGCTCGCTCCGGAGGGCGAGGTTGTGGTGTAGTGGAGGTGGGGTGGTGTCGATGATGGATAGGTTGGCTATTATTAGCGTTGGCATGGGGGAGATTGCGATGTTGACATGTGATGGACTGACAGGTGGTATGACTGGGGTATTGTAGAGTGGTGAGGTGATTGTGGTAACGGTGGTTGTAGTAGAGATAGTAGTGGTGTGGGAAATAGCCAATAATTGGCGTACTTTGTGTTCATCATCGTAGGCCCAAGTGGCCGGTGGTGGTGGATGGTGAATGACTGGGTTCACTTGAGCAGGTGGTGGAGGCGGTGGAGCAGGTTGGGGATTTGGAGCGGGGTGGTGCTGCGACAATGGATTGCGGAGTATGCCAAGGTCATTAGCTGGTTATTGTGGCTGTTGTTTGGATCATATATTCGGTGATGGCAAAGCTAGAAGGGGGGGGGGGGGTTGAATAGATTTGCAGCGAAAACTTAAGCAATTTAAAAATTACTTCTTTTTAAGAATCTACTCAACTAAAAACCCCGCTGATCTGATGAAATGTGCGTCACTAAAATGTGTGAAACACTTTCATCAATTAGCTTAAGCAAAAAACATGTGATTGATATGTGTGAACAAATTAAGAAGTAGTGTGTAGACAAAATCCCTATGCATGCATCTAACATAATGCAAGTCAAACCTCAATTCAAACCACAGTGCACAAGGGATTTGTAGGTGGTTTGGAAATCACAACCAGTGACTCCTACGTCCACCCCTCACACAGTGAGGACACACTACTCGAGAACTGAGTACAACACACCACGAGCACAATGACTCACCACACACACACACACTAGATCAAGTCCACAAATGATCAGATCCTCTAGTCTTGATCTAATCAACACCACCACACACACAAATCAGATCTATGCAAAGGCCAGCATAGACCACAAAACACACACTATCACAAACTCCACGTACTAATCTCCAATCAGTACACACACACACAGATATATAAGTGAATTGAGAAAAAGGTGTGACTGAGGTAAGAAATATCCCTTCAAATCTTGATCTGATCACCACGATCACAGATCCACAATGTTTCTTCCTTGAGATTGTTGTTGTTCGGATTCTCTTCTTCTTCTTATTCACGTTGGAGATGCTCTGCTTTGGATCAAAGTCTTCTTAGAGTTGCTGATCAGATGATGATCTTCCAGGACTCTCCTGCAGTAGCTCTTCTTCTTCTTCTGCTGATTTGATGAAGAGCTTGATCACCAGTCGATCTCCCGAGATGAGATTCTTGGTCTACAACCTTCCGGAGATGAACAAAACACTTGAGAAATCTCTTCCAGTCGCCTCTAGCCTTTTTGGAGTTGCTTTGGCTCTTTTATATGAAAAGGAGTCCAAAAAATTTATATATAGGAGTGTCCAAGTCTCACACAACTCTTGGGATTCGTGAGAGAAGAGGACACCATAATAGAGATCACATGTCGGTCACATGTTGTGACTTAACATACAGCTGTCGACAGATGCCTTGTGGCTGTCGATTGGTATTGCTGCAAACCTAGTTTCCAGAACCATGTTTCTGGCAGATGGACTGGGTTGTCGACAGGCGACCTGGTGTTGTCGATAGGCTTAACTGATCTGTCGACAGATGAACTTGGTCTGTAGACAACTACTGAATTTTCTTGTCTTCCAAAAGCTTGTTTGCACACTGTCTTCACTGGCTTTCACTGGCTGTTGATAGATGTCTTCATGCCTGTCGACAACTAAGTACTTCTTGTGTTTTTCAGATCTTTTTGCACTTGAGTTTTGTTACTTGTCTTGTGCTTTCATTCTTACCTAAATAAAAGACATTCCAAGTAAGATATCATGAAAGCATATAAAGTCATAGTGTCATGTCATATCATGAAAAGCAATCATTTGTCAACACCAAGAAGATCATGTGTCGACACACAAAGACAATAACTGACATGAGAACAGTTATATGTCAACACCAAGAAACACCTGTGTCGACACACAAGGTTGACACTTGGATTTTCCACATGATTGAAAGGTTTTTCATCAACACCACACATATGTCATCATGAAAAATAGTTGTGTCTTATTAAGAGCATCTTAACATGAATGACCATGATTGTGTCATCATAAAAACAAATCAAAGCAATGATTAAACCAGTGAGTATGGTTATTCAAATAACCACAACTCAACAACTGTTGTTGTTGCTGGGTTGTTGGAACTGTTGTTGCTAGAACTGCTATTGCTGGAATTGCTGCTGCTGTGGTGGTGGTTGTTGTCGCCTCTGTTGTTGTTGTTGCTGTCTCTGCCCCTGCTGGTCCCTCAGGGTCTAAATCAACCTTTTAATCTCTGCCCAGTCATTTGCTGCTGCTCATGGAGATCATATATAATGTCCCTAAATTGAAAGCAGTCTGTTACATTGTGCCCCGAATGGCGGTGATATACACATATTTAGTTTGATTCGCTGCCATGTTCCAATTTGCCTTCTCCAGAGGGAGTCTAAGGGCGTTGAGAGACATAAGAGGTGCAAAGATGATGGCTAGACTCTCGGGGAGAGGAGGATATTGAGCTCTTATGGGACCATTGGGCTTCCTAGGAGCATAACCATTTTCAGGTGGGGGACTTGGTTGTATTGACGCTGCTCCTTTTGAGGATTTTGAATTTGAGGGGGCAGTGGCCTATTGTTCCAAGGTTGTTGAGTAGGTTGGTTGTAGGGTGGCCTACCCACCGGACCCTGGGGATTATTGACAGCACCTACTGTTCATTAGTTTGCTCAGTAATAAGACCCTATGGATTCTTGGGGTAGCGAGACTTTGGGGTTTCAAACATGGAGTGAATGGAAAGTCCTTGAGTTGGGTCTGGATAAAACGGGCTCAGCTATAAAGTTGGTGCATGGTGGTTATGTCGTTCATGGCCATGATGGATCGGTAGGTTGGGGTAGCATTAGCAATCAACAACTAAACTTTCTCCTCCTCAGGCATAGGGCAGCGGACCTTTGCAGCCAAAGCACGCCACCTATCAGCATAGACTGAGAACTCTTCGTCAGCCTTCATCTTCTCGGCCACGATGTCTACAAATGATATTCGGGTCTAACCCGATCATGAAACTGATGCAGAAATCTTTCTTGAACAATTTGAAAATCTTCGGCTTCCTCTGGGGGTAGAGAATAGAACCATTCGAGGGCCGAACCATCCAATGACTTTCTAAACAAGTATACCATGAGGTGGCGGTCATACTTGTGTGGAGCAGATTCATATACAAATTCTTTAAGATGTACATAAGGGTCCCCTACTTCAAAGTAACGCCTGTAGACGGGGAGTTCTGATTAGGGCGGAACCCGGAGGTGGTGAAAAGAAGGGATGGGGATATCGGCGACCTTCCATGTGTCCAATTGCCTTCGTAGACCATGAAGTTCCTTTTCATGGATGTCCACTCCACAGGGAAGTCAGAAGGGGACGAGGTGTAGTGAGTGGGAACAAGGGAGCGGGATTGCTCTAAAGAGTAGGACCTCTCACGGGGGAAAGTATTATGTTTGGCCTGATAGAAAGAAGAAATTGCAGGAGATTTAGGCCAAACTTCATGTGCCGGAAGGTAATTGGGCTCAGAGAAATGAAGGCCGACGAACAGTAGAACTATGATGGGGTGGAGGATCAGCCACAGTAGAAGGCACATGTAGCGCCGAAGCAACAGGGGCAGAGGAGGCCGCCTACTGAGCAGAACTATGATGGGGTGGAGAAAGAGGGCACTTGCCTTTGGCAGCCGCCATAAATTCCAGAACTTGGGCCGGGCTTAGATGGGGATGGAGCTGATTAAATTGTGCTTGTGGGTCATCTACCCTAGAAGAAGGGGGGCGAGACCGATGATCAGTGATAGTAGGGGGCTGGATGTACCCTGTGAGGGTGGCCGAGGAAGGTTGGGCCACATTCTCCAGAAGCCTAATGGGGAAGGAATCAATGGTAAGAACACAAAATGATCCATACCGTAATGAGGATTATGGTATAATACAATGGCTTGAGGAGACTGCTCGAAGGACCAAGACAATGACACATACACTACCACTAGGCAATTAGGGGAGACGACACGACCAACAAACAAAACCTATTCTCTAGCACAAGAAGGGACAGTAAGGTAAGAGGGAGTATATCAAGCAAGCACCCAAGTTGACATGATTATCGTTAAGATTTTAGTGTTCACACTTGGCCTTTGATGGATTAATTAGTTAGATTGCACTCGGCCAAATAGGACCCTAGTAGGTGGGTACTCAAGTACTTTAATGTAACTAAACGGGGGTACACAACTCACACGTAAAACGACCTGAACTAGGGGTACAACGGGTACAACCATTCAGGCAACCGCAACGTGCGTACGGCCACGGGGACTTATAGAGGCCCTCGGTAGAAGGCCTTGGTCAGCCCATGAGTGCTCGCGAGTGAGAGGGTCTCCACTACCAAGGAGGAAACCTAATCTACACAAAAATGGTAGTGTATGCATGAGCCAATGTGCACCAGAGTGCATGCAAATTCTATCCTAAACTAGTGCACAACACTGACAATTCTCTGCTTAGGTCGCGACGACCAGACCCGACGTGACCTTATCGCGACCAACAGCCCGGTTGTGATAAGAACGGTGTAGCACCACGGAAATTTTAATTACATAAAAACTCAAATAAATAGAAATAAATAATTTCCATAATATCGGAGTATTTAAACATACGTATCATTACCGTATGTGCTAAAACACATCGAATAATTTCGTAAAAATTATAAATCGACCCCAAACATTATTACTAATGTTTCAAAAAAAAAATTGTGCCAAGAAAATCGGATTAGCCATGTTTAATATTTTTTGCGACTTATTATCGTAATTCATGAATAAGTCGAAAAATCATTATCACACGTACTCAGATGAGTCAGAAAATTAAATAAAATCATATACGGACATAAAATAATATCGTTTAATGACCCATCAAGAATTTAGGTTAATTAAAATCATTTGGACTAGGTTTCAGAGTTATTGTGACTAATTATCCAAATTAGGAAACAAGTCGGAAAACCGTTAACACAGAAATAGACACAACCATAAATTAAATAAAATGTTGGAGAGACTTCTACCATTATATATTAATGACCCAATATCATAATTTGGCTAATGGACATCATTTGGCCAAAAATCAAATGAAGCAAGAAAATACATAGAAATTCGAAACTTTAAATAGCTAAAATTAGGAAGAGGTAATTAGAGTTGAATTGGGAAGAGATTTTGCATCTTGGCAACCCAAATCGTGCTTAACTATGGTGGGAGGTTTCCTAAAGCCTCACACACTCAAATAGAGGAAGAAATCCTTCAAATCGGAAACTAATATGTCAAAATTGCAACTTAGCTTTCCTTGTCACAATAGGACTCCTAACACCATGATTGTTTAAATACTCCACACCCAAACCTTAGGGACGAGAGTTAGAACTTGCTGGGGTCGTGTGGAGGGGCTCTTGGTGGCTGGGGAGCTGTGGATCGACCACAATAAGCTCATCTTTTTCCTCTTTTCGTCTGCTTCAGCCTGTGCAAACCGTCCTCTTGGAGTCGACCAAAAGTGAGTCAAACCATAACCAAACCTCGCAAGGCTTATACCCCTGGAAAGAGGTCAAGTCTACTTCCTAACCCAACTAGAATGCCCAATTTCCATGCAGTATACACGGAGTATTAATCGTTCTTCAAACAGTGGTCTGAACAATGGATTTCTGAAGAATGAGATTTCATCAACCCAAAGGTAGTTTTCTCGGGCCAAATCTTAACAAATCTTATACCAATGTGTAGAGCATCAAGTCTAGTTTCATGCCTAATTGGTTTCATCGAATTCCAATGAGTAGATTTTGAATTATAAGCATTTTGCCAAAGTCGCGCATGTTAGGGTCTTTTCCTGTTTAAGTCGATTTATCACACATCTCGAGGTCGTTTAAACTTTCATGTTGAGACTTTTGTCCGAAGAGCCCTAGTTTAGGAGATCTAAGCGATGCATGATCAAACCTCCTGAGTGCAGGTTTTTTCTGGGTTTTCGGTCTTGACCCTGAACCGCGTCCATGCAAGTGGACGCGATTCAAGGGCCTGGTTTCGCATTGCCCTTGGGCGACGTGATCCCATGAAAGGCATCCGCCACCCTGGACTCGATTTTGACATTGACCCGTCAACGGCTCGTGTGGGTCTGTGTGCTAGCCTGGGAGTCTGCGCCAATCTGAATCGCGGCCGGATCCCCCGACGCATTTCAGAAGTTTCCTGCCCAAGCCTTTTTTTTAATGTTTTTTCGTAGACACTCCCTTACACCCCGATGCGTTTCAGCATTAAGGCGACCACAAGGGTGGAGGCGATTTTGATTTCTTACTGTTTCGTTGTGTTTGTTGTATACAGTGGTTTAAAGTGCGTCCACTATGTTGGACGCATATTTGCAATCTTACCCGAGGTCAGTTTAACATGTTTACAAGTGTATAATTTGTATGTCTTGGTTCTAATCATCTCATGAGTACTATTTAATGGCTTAAAAGTGATTAACCCATTTAAAAACTTTAATTACATGAATGCTATTCTAAGTGCTCCTTAATGTTATGATCCCTTCATGCAACTTTTGATTTAATCTTCCTATTGTTCTACCATGTTTAAATGATAATGGTTATCCTAAAATCTTGCAAACCATGATTAGTTAAAATGCATAGTTTTATTCCATGTTATATTGTTAAGTGCTTCCGCGAGTTGAGACCGATGCATTGTGAATTGAGACGCGTACATCACTACACACTTGCACATCTAGACAGCCCTTTCTTGGGAATTAATTTGGAAGCTCTCTTTCGGTCATTCCGAATCGATAGACTAGTGACCTTTTCTCCAGGCCTCCATAAATCTCCTCTAACCCTGGATTCCCACATGGCTGACGAGTTGGTTGTACCATTGAAGTTCCCTGGGGATAGCGTGCACTTCCTCTATCATCTTGTTTCACGTGAGTGTAATTTACAATCTAGACTAAAGCCATTAATGTAAAGATTGAATTAAAGTATAAATCATGCTGTTATGCTGCCAAATTTATCTCTCGACCATTGTTCTCATGAATCATGTTCAATTGACTTATTACTTGTTCTCATCATCATCATGAACATGACATTACACATGCTTACTTATTGAAACTCTCATTGGCCATTATTAATGACTGTGGTTATCTACATTTAAAATTTAAGTGAGATGCTGACCTGGCACGGCAAGTGTCCAAGGGCTCTAGTCTAGCCCCAATGACGAGAGTCATAAATATACTGTTAACCATGGGGTATAATGATTACTGGCGTTGCATCTGCACTGGGAGTCGTGCGTGCATGTTGAATGATAGATACAATAACCATATACATGTGTCCTAGTGTACATTCTTGATGGATCTTTTCTTGGTGTACATTAGTGTCCACGTGCTTGAGTAGTGTTACATTATCATGCTCGTGCATGCTTGCTTGCTTGCGTGACATGGCCATCCTGCATTTAATGTATTTAGTGATATCTTGCGTTGCAGATCCCAGAATTCTGGGAACAAGCTACCCCAACCATTGGGGAGCTGTCTCCAATGGTCTGAAAGCCCTCTTGTCCGACCTGCGTGAGAGGAGAGCTTCCCCTCCTCTATATACAAGCCCTTCTTGCAAGCCTCACCCTCTCTTGCTCTTTGCAAAGAGAAGAAGACAAACCCTAGTTTCTTTGAGAAGGACCTGACTTTGCAAGCCTAGATCCGGGAATTTGGAGCTTCATCCGGCCATCTACAACGACTGGGAGATAGCTGGAGCATCAGGGAAGGTTTTCCCGACCTCGCTTTAGTGTCTACATCAGTCAAGAACCCAGAGGAAGGTGTCTTTGGAGGCTTCTTGGGACTGCCCAAGGAGAGCTTCTACGAACTCTAGATTCCTTTGGAGTATTTTTCAGAGGCAAGTAACCTACCCCTATCGTCCATCTAGATGTTTAGTAGGGTTTTACCATTTTTATGTATTTTTCCTCGTGTCCTAGATCCCCCATTCTTCTTGATTTTTGGAGTTCGGTCTGTGTTTCTGCACAGACAGGAACTTGGCGTCAATGCCCTTGACGCCGAGATATCTGGTGTGCATCTAGCGATCTTGCCATCCACTCCTGGAACGGCCAGAGACCACCGTTAAGTTCTCCAGGACAGAACAGTGAGCTGTTCTTCCTGATATATATATGATTAATTTCGATGTGTTTTCGATGAGGATATATTGTAAACTTATTAGGATATGTAATATGGATGTCTAAATGTGTGGTGACATCCTTGTAATTTCTGTGATTTGGCATAAATGGTTTATTTATGGACAATGTGTGCATGATGAGATCTAGACCATGTTCGCTACCGTGTATGAAATTCATGTGGAATTGGATGCCCTAAATTTTGCTAAACCAGTATGGGTGATCAGTCCATACTCTAAATTTTGGAAATTTTCTCCATGTTCCTTTGATTGTTTGAATTTTTTTGAAATGGAATGAGAAAAACATGTGTAGGGTTGTGAAATCTCCCGTAAATTTTGTACTGTGAAATAAATTCGAGAAAATTCTTGTGGTATTGTGTATTTGAGTTCAGGGTTATGATCTGTAAAAACTGAATTTCTATGTTATACATCATGATAAATTGAATTTTGAATAATGCGGGAAGTTATGATTAAATTTTCTGCAATTGCATTTTGGATCAAAAAACTGTGAAAATTTTCATGTGGGACCCTAAACCCGAAATTAGCATGTGGTTAAATTCTCAGGCCATTTGGACCACTATATTATGGAAATTATTTATTTCCATTTTTTGAGTTTTTATGTAATAAAATTTCCGGGGTGCTACACGCTCCCCCACTTAAGAGAATTTGGTCCCCAAATTCATTGATCCTTAATTGGCTTTTGAAAGTTATGATCCTTGAGGTCGTTTCGGATTTCATTCCTCTAACTTGTTTCAACATCGTGGATGCTAGTCCAACATCTACACCTATAGCCACCAGTACTATTCATTTGGTTCCCTCCACTCCTGTCTTCCTTTCCACGGCTGTTATAACTCCATCTTAATCCATCAGATGAACTATGGTATATTTACTAGATTATCCCTTTCTAATTTCTCCTCAATGATCTCCCCCACTTATAAATGTACTAATAAGAAAACATCATAAGTTCAGTCTAGGGGTTTAACAATCATACCTCCTTCCGGGAGCTCCACTTGTGTTACTGCATTCACACGTCCTTGACGCTTTACCACTCCCTGGTTCCTTCCAACTTGGTCTTTTAGCATGGGACAGTTTCGGTATACGATGCTCCTGACTCCCACATCGCAGGCAAGCTCCAGACTTCTTCCAACACTTGTCCGCTTGGTGCCCAGGCTTGTTGCAAAATTTACAATACTCCACCCTCATTTGTTTCTTCTACTTTCATCTTTTTCTCCATGCCGTAGTCCTTCCCAGTGGTTGGTCTTTTGTAGTTATTAGTGTTGTTATTGGGGAAAGTTCCAGTTGTAATGTCTGCTCTCCTTTTTATAAAGGTCGGCTTTGAGATGTCCTTCCCCCTCAACCTTCCACCTTAGCCATAGTGTCTTCTACCAGCTGAGCTCTTTGGACCATCTTAGTGTAGTTTGGATGTTGGGTGTGTCCGAGCTTCTCGATGAACATGGGCCTGAGCCCGTCCATGAAACGTTAGCCTTAATCTTTCCGTTCCCACCAAGTGTGGGGCATACCAGCAAGACGTGCGAACTGAGCCTCATACTCAGCAACAGACATTCCCTTCTGCTTCAGTGCGGAAAATTCTGCCGCTTTCCTCTCCTTCCTCTTTCAGAGAAATATTTTCCCCGGAATATCTCCAAGATCCAGCCCACTCCAATTCAGCTACATTAGGCAGATGGGCCGATGTGGCCTTCCACCATGCTCGGATCCATGGTAAATGAAAAGTGGCCAGTACCACTTTCTCCCTATTGGTGCATTGCATACTTGGAAGATCCTTTCTATTTCTTCCTGCCAATCTCTGCTTTGTCTGGGTCAGAGGATCCAGAGAAACGGAGGGTTTAAACTCCTAAATTCTGGTGCAGATCACCGGCTCCATTCCTTGCAGCGGCAGCCTGATTTCCAGCTTGTACTACATTTTGTAATGCTTGGGTCAGACCAGCCACAGTCTTGCATAGCTTGCCACTGATTGCGGGCCATTGCAGTTGAGTGCAAGAGTTATGGGGGTTCCTGAGAAAAGGATGGAAACCAATTAATGTCTCTAGATACATTATAAGAGTCAATGGGTAGGACTGTCTTACTTTTTCTAACATATTCCTAGTCTCTACCCATTCTCACCAGGTATTATATTTAATTTCTATGACCTAGGTTCCATAGGTATCTCCTATTCTTGAGACATATATCCTATTTGGTATTCCTAGGCTCTGATACCACTAAACTGTCACGTCCCGAGAATTACGCAGTGGATATTGTTAATTAATTCGAGTGGATATTTCGAGACGTGGACAGTCGGCAAATAAGCCTCTAGCTAGCGCGCACTAAATGTGTATCAACACAACATCATAATAGGGCCCAAATGTTGAACTCAATTATAAATTGTATTCAATCTCAACTCTTTGTATTCAAATGGAAACTATATTACTAAGACTCTCAAAAGGGAAAATACATTTAATCCTCACTTCCTACTACATTGTACTAACACTCGAAGCAACTACTATAACTGGACTCATAGTTGGAACGCTCTTCACTCGGACGCATTCCCATCCTCGACTTTCTCTTCCTCTTGAACTTCATAGTCACCTAGATGGGTAAAATAGTGGAATGAGGAAAGTAGCCCAGTAGGATTTATATCTCAATGTGCGGCAATGATATAAGTGACTAACATTTTAGAACTAGGCAAGTACGATGAATGATATGCAAGTCGAATAAAACTCGTTAAAAATGATATATAAAACAAGCTAGAGAGAGTGATTATGATAGAACAAGATTTGTGAACAAGATGACAAGATAGAACTAGCAATAGATCACTTTATACAAGCACGCAAGATTTCAATTGATGTCAAGAACGCAAGATATCACTAGTTGCATTAAATGCAGGATGGCCTATCACGCAAGCAAGCAAGCAAGCAAGAATGTACGAGCACGATAAAGTAACACAAATCAGGCACGTAACACCAATGTACACCGAGAAAAGATCCATCAAGAATGTACACCAGGACACGTGTATGTGGTATTGTATCTATCATTCAACAAGCAAGCAGGACTCCCAGCGCAGATGCAACGCCAGTAATCATTATACCACATGGTTAACAGTATATTTATGACTCGCCGTCATTGGGGCTAGACTGGAGCCCTTGGACACACGCCGTGCCCTATCAGCAATCTCAAGAAATATTTTTAAATGTAGATACCCCACAGTCATTAATAATGGCCAATGAGAGTTTCAATAAGTGAGCGTATGTAATGTCATGTTCATGATGATGAGGAGAATAAGTATAAGTAATTGAACATGATTTCATGAGTACAATGGTCAAGAGATAAATTCGGCAGCATAACGTACTTTATACTTTCGTTCAATCTTTACATTAATGCTTTAGTCCAGTTTGTAAGTCACACTCACGAGAACAGAAGAGAATGGAAGTGCGTGCTATCTCCAGGGAACTTCAATGGTACAACCAACTCGTCGGCCATGTGGGAATCCAGGCCAGAGAAGATTTACGGAGGCCTTGGTGAAAAGGTCGCTAGTCTACCGATTCAGAATGACCGGTAGAGAGTTTCCAATTTCCCATGAAAGGGTACCTAACAGTGCCAGTGTGTAGTGCGGTACGCGTGTCTCAATTCACAACCATCGGTCTCAACTCGCAGGAAGCACTTGACAATATAACATGGAATAAAACTATGCACTTTAAACTAATCATGGTTTGCAAGATTTTATGATCACCATTATTATTTAAGCATGGAAGAATAGTAGGAAGATTAAATCACAAGAAGCATGAATGGATCATAACATTTAAGGAGCACTTAGAATAGCATTCATGTATTAAAGCTTTTAAATGAGTTAATCGCTTTAAGCCATTAAATAACAATCATGTAATGATCAGACCCAAGACAGGCAACTTACACATAAATATCACATTTAAACAGACCTCGGTATATGCGTAAACTTTGCAAGAAAACACTGGTTTCAGGTAAAAATCCTGAGATCGCGACATGGCCATATAAGGAGGTGACATGGGCGTCAGGCCCGGAGTCAGGTCGAGACAGGATCATATAAGGAAGGCGACAGGGTGTTGTTAGGCCGGGGTCAGATCGCGAAGCGACGGGTCGGTACCAGAAGGCGACAGAGGGTTTGAACATCGCGACGGTGAAGTCAGATCAGGCGGCCAGATAGCGACGGAGCGCACGTCGCATTCAGAAGGCGACTATAGGGATGTGCCACCAGACCTCTGAACGTGACCTATCGGGCCGTCGCGTTCACAGGGTCCAGCCGACTCTGACAGCGCAAGGACAGTGCTTTGGATTGCGGACCCGTCTTTCCTTCTTTTGACACAGGGTTGTTCTAAAATAGAGAACAAATTGTACAGTGTATGAAAATAACCAAACTAGTTTTAAACTAACCTAGACATGCTAGGGTGCTTACAGTAAATCGGAATTAGAAAATAATGAGGGGTTTGACAGGCTTTAATCCCGTCAAACTCAACGTAGAGACAAGTGTAACTGAAGACGTAGTTTCATGCAGCAACCCTCTTAACCTGAAGACGTAGTTTCATGCAGCAACCCTCTTAACATGCTTATAACTCGCTAACTAATGAGATTTAGACAAATGTTCAACATGAAACCTGACTAGGACATCTAGTAGAATAACTTTGATGTCATGAGTTTACTCTAATTCGGTCTTGGAACATGTGCAACATATTAAGAACAGGAAAAGCCCTAACAGTGCGCGACTTTGGTAAAATGCTTATAATTTAAAATCTACTAAATGATATTCGATGAAACCCATGGGAAAAGAAAGTTAACTTGATGCTCTACACATTGGTATATGATATGTTAAGGTTTGGCCCGAGAAAACCTACCTTATGGGTTGAAGAAGTCCCATTTTTTCCAAAAAACCCCTGTTCAGACCACTTGGAGGAAAATGCTTACTACTACGTGTATAATGCATGGAATTTGGGCATTCCACTTGGGTTAGATCGTAGACTTGACCCTCTTTCCAGGGGTATAGGCCTTGCAAGGTTTGGTTTAGGTTTGACTCACCTTTGTCGACTTCAAGAGGACGGTTTGTGCAGGTCGCAGCAGACGAGAAGGGGAAGAAGAAAAGCTTCTTGTGGTCGTTCCACAGCTCCTCAGCCACCAAGAGCTTCTCCACACGGCCCAGCAAGTTCTAAATTCGTCCCCAAGGTTTGGTGAAGAGTATTTAAGCTTCCATGGTGTTTAGGAGTCCTATTGTGACTAGGAAAGCCAAGTTGCGGTTTTGACATGTTAGTTTCCTATTTTTGAGGATTTCTTCCTCCCTTGAGTGTGTGAGGCTTTAAGAAACCTCCCACCATAGTTAGGCACGAATTTGGGTTGCCAAGAATGCATGATTGCATCCCAATTCAACTCAAATTGTCTCTTTCTAATTTCAGCCTATTTAGAGTTACAAATTTCTATGCATTTTCTTGCTTTATTCAGTTTGTGGGTCAAATGTGATCCATTGGCCCAATTAAAATATTGGGTCATTAATATCTAATGTTATAAGCATTTCTACTATTTTATTAAATTTGATTGCGTCGTATTTCCGTGCTACCGGTTTTCCGACTTGTTTCCTAATTTGGGTAATTGGTCACAATAACTCTAAACCTAGCCTAAATGATTTTTATTGACCCAAATTTCTTGATGGGTCATTAGAGGATATTAGTTGAAGTCCGTATATGATTTTTATTAATTTTCTGACTCATAAAGTACGTGTGATAACGATTTTACGACTTATTTATGAATTACGATAATAAGTCGAAAACACTTTAAACTGCTAATCCGATTTTTGTGGGCACAATTTTTTTGTGGAACATTAGGAATAATGTGTGGGGTTGATTATAATTTATGGATTTCCGATGGTTTTAACATGTACGATAATGATACGCATGTTTTAAATACTCCGATATTATGGAATTATTATTTCAATTTATTGAGTTTTTTATGTAATTAAAATTTCCGGGGTGCTACAGAAAGAATAAATGAGATATGAGCGTCATGTGTAAATGTGTAAAAAAACCGATATGTGTAATGTGTAAAACTGTGCCAAGTGTGATACTGCTTCCATAGAGGGCTGTGGAACCGTACCATGGAAAAGTCCCCATGGGAAGTTCAATGTGTTGTGATCCTAAGGGCATTAGGATGAAATCCTGGAGGTGGACAAGTACCACTGGTTAGGGTGGAGACTTGTTCTCCCGGTCTGCGCAGTCAAGAGTCGTCACTGTATTGCCTAGGTGACGTCTATGTGTATGTGATGTGATGTGTCCTTCTTATGGTGGTTTGGACTATGTGTCACGGCACTAAAGTGTAAAATGTGAATGTGATTGTGATCATGTGCAAATTGTGTAGTGTGAACAATGTGTAAATGTGAATGTGTAAATGTGCAATGTGTAAAAAGTGAAGTATGTGAATTAGAAATTGTGTAAAAATGTGAAACCAAAATGTGAGGATGTGAAATTGAAACCCATGATATGATGATCTGAAAATGTTGTTAGAACAGCAACATAAATGTGGTTATGATTTTGTGCTATATGTGGACAATGCGTAGAACCCATGCTAGGGACAATCCTTACTTATGTGTGAAACATTCCATGTGTGTATGCCCTCACGTTGTGGTTTGAATGAGAACATAGCTTTCATGTGTTAGATTGTAAAGTGTTAAACCACATCAAAACAGCAAGCTTAAAGCATGTGAAATGGTTATGTGCATGTACGAATGAGTAGTAACCATGTTAGCAATGTTTTCTTTCATGTATGTAAGCTAGTCATGCTAGATTGCTCTCATGTTTTAGTTTAATTGAAAGTAGAACTTTCATGTGTAGGAATGATTAGAGAGCATGTGATAGGAAGTTTTATTAGGAAAATCTGAAAGCATGAATCATGTGTTAATAAGTAGAATCACCATGATAGTTAATTTCAATCACAAGCATGCTACATGATTGTGTCTTGTAAATGTGTATGTAAACCTGCTATGATGTATATGTATGGTATGTGTAGAGTTATTTGCTGAGTCTTTTAGACTCATTACTTGCTTCGGCGTACAGGTGTAGTAGGTGACACACCTTTGGAGGAGACCGTGGAAAGCGACTCCGAGCGCGGGAGTAGCTAGTTTGGTGGAGCTTAGTTGTGACATTTTGGCATTTTGATGTATGTAATTGAACATTGTACTAGCATATCATGAAAGAAATGTTTAAGTGTGGACAATTATGTATTTGATTTTCAGCAATTAATTATGTGGTGGACTTTAGTTCTTTAAATGTTATCGAATCTGTATGTTAAATGTGGATGATGAATGACATGAAGACAGTGGTTCTTTTACTTCCGCTACTCTGTTCTTATATCACGTGTATCTCAACTGAATGTTATTGTTGGGTAAATGTCCCACTGTGGCAACGTTCACTATATCGACGTGGGTGGTATAACCATACCGATATAATGAGGGTCGCTACAGAGATTGGTATCAGAGCAACCGGTTGAGATTGCACATGAATATACATACGTCATCATCCCCGTTACATGCTAAGTCACATAGAAATGTCCACATGTGTAGAATGATTAATAAAAAAATTTTAAAAATAGATAAGAAAATGGTTAGGAAACTTAGTAAACCTAGCTCTAATGGTGGCTGAAAATTATTACAGCCATGGCTTCGAGAGGTAGGCGTGGCGGAGCCGGCCCGTGAGGACGAGCCGAGACGTGACGAGCGGGCGGAGCAGCAGGTCCAACACAGCAAGGTCATGTACTTCCCCACCGCCGCCTGTGGATTATGCAGTATTCATGCAAGGTCTGGTGCAAGCCATGCAGACGCAGGCTCACACTCAGGCAGCACTCCAGGCACAGTTGGAGGCTCAAGTTAGACAATAAAATGAATAATAGTCTGTTCTATTAAATATGCAATATTGTGTTGATTGTGAATTGCTGTTGTGTACTGTAGCAGGCTCAAGTACCAGCTCAGGACCATGGTGGACCTTCTACCATGGAAAGATTCAAGAGGATGCTGCCACCCTCTTTAAGGGGAGGGAGCGATCCGTGTTGCAGAAAGCTGGATGAGGGAGATAGAAAAGATCTTCCGAGCCGTCAGGTGGTGCAGACGAGGATAAGGTCACATTAGCCACTACATGCTACAAGTATGTGTTAATTTTGTATGATGTATTTTTGTTAGTTAGAACTGTTAGTGAAGCTTATGAAAGTGTATTGCTGGAAAGAGCTGATGTATGGTGGTCTTCATTGCTGCGTATCCGGTTTGAGGACGGAGCTGTGTCATGTTGCTTCGGACGAGTTCGTGAGGCTCTTTCGGGCCAAGTTCGTCCCCGAGCATATTCAAGATCGGATGGAGCAAGGAATTTCTATCTTTGACGGAGGGCTCCATGACTGTGCTAGAATATGAGGCAAGATTTCTGAACTCTCTAAGTATGCACCTCATATCGTGGCAGACGAGCGCAGGAAGACAAAGAAGTTCGTGAGGGGACTCAAGCCATCACTGCGGACGACTTGTGGCGTTCGATCACAGCACGTTGGACGAGGCCTCAGTCGACAGTTCTCAGGTACCTTCTGTATGTTCCCTGGTGTGAAGAAAGAGTTGTCCCCACTGTGGGAAGACACATGCTGGTACCGAATGTTGGATGATTACGGGAAAGTGCTGAAGTGCGGGGGGAGCAGCGACCACAAGATCAGTCGACAGTTCTCAGGTACCTTCTGTATGTTCCCTGGTGTGAAGAAAGAGTTGTCCCCACTGTGGGAAGACACATGCTGGTACCGAATGTTGGATGATTACGGGAAAGTGCTGAAGTGCGGGGGGAGCAGCGACCACAAGATCAAGGATTGCCCAAGACTTCAGCAGGGAGTCCAGCGCGGAGCGCCAGCCCCAGCGGTAGCGCGGCAGCAGCGCCAGCTACAGGAAGACCAGGAAGGCCTCGAGCCCCAGCTCGAGTGTTTTCTTTAGCGCGCGAGGACGCTGAGCAGGCGGAGCATGTCACCGAAGGTACGGTTTTTCTTGTAGGTGTGCACGCTCGGGTTTTGTTTGATAGGGTGCTACCCACTCGTTCATTTCAAGCAGTTCGCTAGGAAGTTAGCCTAGAGTCAGGTGTAGAGTCTTAGGAGTTATAGGTCCCTTTGTCTGTGCACACCCCTGCGGGTACGGTATCGACTAGGAAGTGTATATCCGTCGTTACCTGTGTGCATTGAGGATAGAATCCTAGATGGGGGTTTCTCTTGCTAAATATGAGGACTATGATGCTATTCTGGTCTGGATTAGCTAGAGGAGCACTATGGTAGTGGTTTGTCGTCGGAAGAGGATTGTTTTCCGCATTCCTGGTGAGGATGAGTTCTCTCCCCCCTTGCAAGGAACTTGGCGGGAAAGATGGTCATCTCTGCCATGAAGGCGATGCGCATTGTAACAAGGGTTGTGACGCTTTCTTGCCAGCGTGGTACTAGTGCTAGAGGCTGATGAGTCACCTACTCTTGCAGAGATTGAGGTAGTGCAGATTTTCCAGATGTCTTTCCTGATGACTTGTCTGGATTGCACCGGATAGAGAGATAGAGTTTACCATAGAGTTGCTTCGGGCACCTCTCCTATCTCGAAGGCTCCATATCGGATGGCACATGCGGAGTAGCCAAGTTGAGGAGGCAGTTGCAGGAGTTTGCTTTATAAGGGATTTATTCGCCCTAGTGTTTCTCTTTGGGGCGCACCTGTATTATCGTCAAGAAGAAAGACGAGTCACTTAGGTTATGCATTGACTACAGAAAGCTGAACCAAGTGACTGTAAAGAACAGGTATCCCTTGCCTCGCATTGATGATTTATTTGACCAGTGCGAGATGCATCAGTCTTTCTAAAGATTGATCTGCGATCTGGTTATCATCAGTTGAGGATTCGGAGTGAGGATATGTCCAAGCCGGCGTTAGAACCCGTTATGGACATTATGAGTTTTTGGTCCTTTCTTTCGGATTGACCAATGCCCCTGCAGCGTTCATGGATTTCATGAACAGGGTGTTTAGGCCTTTCTAGATAGCTTTGTCGTAGTGTTTATTGATGATGTGTGGTCTACTCTCCGGACGAGCCCCACAACCGTCAGCATTGAGGATAGTATTAGAGGTTCTTCGTGAGCACAAGTGGTATGCTAAGTTCAGCAAGTGCGATTTTGGTTGCGCGAGGTTTCATTTCTCGGCATGTTATCTCCGGTACGGTGTAGCAGTGACCCAGCAAAGGTCCAAGCTGTTAGGATTGGGAGTTTACCCAGACTCCCTCGGAGATCGTAGTTTTTTTGGGTTAGCTGGTATTATCGGCGATTTATTAAGGGATTTTCGTCCATCGCCGCCCCTTTGACTCAGCTCACCAGAAAGGAGAGTGAAGTTGTTTGGTCCGAGAAGTGTGAGAGAAGTTTTCAATTGGGAAGACTAAGCTCACGACAGCTCCGATGTTAGTTTTACCGAGCGGTGTAGAGGGTTTTCTATCTACACGGATGCGTCCGGATTGGTTTAGGAGTGTGCTCATGCAGCAAGAAAGGTAGTGGCTTATGCTTCTCGTCAGTTGAAGGAGCATGAGAAGAACTATCCGACTCATGACTTGGAGCTCGCAGCAGCAGTGGTTATGCACTAAAGATCTGGAGGCACTATCTTTATGGTGTCAGATTGAGGTGTGTTTTCCGACCACAAGAGCTTGAAGTATCTTTTCTCCCAAAAGGAATTTAAACCTAAGGCAGAGGAGATGGATTGAGTTCTTGAAGGACTATGACTTCGACCTTCAGTATCACTGGAAAGGCGAATGTCGTAGCAGATGCTCTGAGTAGAAGGGGCCATCTCTCAGCAGGATTAGAAGATGTTGGAAGATGCGGCTTGCGCGTTGACTGAGTTAGAGCCATCGCTATGCCAGGCTTTTGTAGCTCAGTTATCCCTTAGGTCTCGATTTTGGATGAGGTGATCGAGCAACAGGAAGCTAACCCTAGACTCTTAGAGTTAGTGGGCAAGGCAGGCATTGCTCGCGATGAGGACAGTGTGATTAGATTCCATCACCGTGTTTGGTTCTGATTAGTAGATGTCCGTGGCATGTGTTAGCGGAGGCTCATAGATCGTGATTCTCTATTCATCCGGGTAACACTAAGATGTTCAGGATCTGAAAAGATCATTTGGGTGGTCCGGCATGAAGAAGGATGTAGCGGATTAGTGTCTAGGTGTTGGGTGTGTCAGCAAGTGAAGGCCGAGCGACAGCGACCATCCCGCCTTATGCAAAGGATGGAGATCCCAGTGTGGAAGTGGGAAGCTGTCACTATGGACTTGTTTCAGGTTTGCCTCGATCTAGAAGGGGCAATGACTCGATTTGGGTAGTTGTAGATAGATTCTCGAAGACTGCTCATTTCTTGCCTATGAGAAGAAGTAGTCAGTAGAGAGTTAGCTAGATGTAATAGTAGTGTCATTAGATTGCATGGTGTGCCGAAGTCGATCATTCGGATCGAGATCCGAGATTCACTCGAGGTATGGAAGGGTCTTCAGGATGCTTTAGGCTCGGAGCTGAAGCTCAGTTCGGCGTTTCATCCCCAGACTGATGGACAGTCGAGAGGACTATCCAGACACGCGAGGATATGTTGAGGGCGTGTGTTCTGGATTGGAAGGATGTTGGGGAGCGTCATTTTACTCTTGTGGAGTTCGCATACAACAACAGCTTTCATGCGAGTATTGGTATGGCTTCATTCGAGGCGGTGTAGGTAGGCCCTACAGATCTCTTTATGTTGGGAGGAGACTGGTGATAGGCAGTTGATCGGACCGGAGTTAGTTCAGCAGACTTCGGATAAGGTCCAGCTTATCAGAAAGAGGCTTGTTGCGGCAAGGATAGGCAAAGAGTTATGCCGACAACAGAATAATGGATTTGGAGTTCGAGGTTGGCGATCATGTCTTCTTGAAGATATCGCCTACTCGAGGAGTCGTCAAATTTGGCAGGCATAGTAAGTTGAGCCCTAGGTTCATTGGCCCATATGAGATTCTCAGATGTTTGGGCAGCGTGGCATATGAGCTAGCCTTACCCCCAGCATTGTCTAGTGTTCATCCGTTTCCACGTTTCGATGCTCAGGAAGTATGTCCGAGATCCGTCTCATGTGATTAGTCATGAGCCAGTAGAGATTCAGCCAGATCTTTCGTATGTCGAGCAACTAGTAGCTATTCTTGACCGGAAGGTTCAGCATCTCCGGAACAAGGTATTGCATCGGTGAAAGTTCTCTGGCGGAACTTCTCGCGAGAAGAGGCTACTTGGGAGCTTGAGGATGCGATGAAGAAGAAGTATCCCTTTTGTTTGAGTAGTGTCGTTCTAACTTCGAGGACAAACTTTCTTTAAGGGGGAGAGGGTGTAAGACCTCGAATTTGTTGCATTATTGGTATTCCATGTGAATAGTTCATGTTTGTGTATGTAAGTATGCAAATGTCTACGTATGTACTAGTTAGTATATATTGCATGCATGTGTATAATTAGTTGTAAATATGTATGAATGGTATAATGGTAGTATGTACATAATAGTAGCATATGGTACATATATAAGTGTAAGTTGTGCATGGTTCTTGCATGTTTTGGAGTTCTGGCCGAAGGCCAGCTTGGCGTCAATATCAATGGACGTTTGTGTGGTGCAGGCGTCAACCATATGGACGCCAACACTAATCCTAGCGTCCAGCGATGTGGACGCTAATTTCTCTGACCTGCATGCGTTGTAGAGCCCATAATCCGGGAACAAGCTAGCCCAACCATTGGGGAGCTGTCTCCAACGGTCTGAAAGCCCTCTTGTCCGACCTGCGTGAGAGGAGAGCTTCCCCTCCTCTATATACAAGCCCTTCTTGCAACCCTCAGCCCTCTCTTAGCTCTTTGCAAAGAGAAGAAGACAAACCCTAGTTTCTGTGAGAAGGACCTGACTTTGCAAGCCTAGATCCGGGAATTTGGAGCTTCAAACCGGCCATCTACAATGACTGGGAGATAGCTGGAGCATCAGGGAAGGCTTCCCCGACCTCGCTTTGGTGTCTACATCAGTCAAGAACCCAGAGGAAGGTGTCTTTGGAGGCTTCTTGGGACTGCCCAAGGAGAGCTTCTATGAACTCTAGATTCCTTTGGAGTATTTTCAGAGGCAAGTAACTACCCCTATCATCCATGTAGATGTTTAGTAGGGTTTTACCATTTTATGTATTTTTCCTCGT
Organism: Colocasia esculenta; assembly: GCA_014218235.1. Taxonomy (NCBI): domain Eukaryota; kingdom Viridiplantae; phylum Streptophyta; class Magnoliopsida; order Alismatales; family Araceae; genus Colocasia; species Colocasia esculenta. The sequence goes on along the minus strand of CM024763.1, from coordinate 90,885,324 downwards.
GTCCTAGATCCCCCATTCTTCTTGATTTTTGGAGTTCGATCTGTGTTTCTGCACAGACAGGAACTTGGCGTCAATGCCCTTGACGCCGAGATCCCTGGTGTGCATCCAGCGATCTTGCCGTCCATTCCTGGAACGGCCAGAGACCGCTGTTAAGTTCTCCAGGACAAAACAATGAGCTGTTCTTCCTGATATATATATGATTAATTTCGATGTGTTTTCGATGAGGATATATTGTAAACTTATTAGGATATGTAATATGGATGTCTAATATGTGGTGACATCCTTGTAATTTCTGTGATTTGGCATAAATGGTTTTTTATGGACAATGTGTGCATGATGAGATCTAGACCATGTTCGCTACCGTGTATGAAATCATGTGGAATTGGATGCCCTAAAATTTTGCTAAACCAAGTATGGGTGAATCAGTCCATACTCTAAATTTTTGAAATTTTCTCCATGTTCCTTTGATTTTTTGAATTTTCTGAAATGGAATGAGAAAAACATGTGTAGGGTTGTGAAATCTCCCGTAAATTTGTACTGTGAAATAAATTCGGGAAAATTCCTGTGGTATTGTGTATATTGAGTTCAGGGTTATGATCTGTAAAAACTGAATTTCTATGTTATACATCATGATAAATTGAATTTTGAATAATGCTGGAAGTTATGATTAAATTTTCTGCAATTGCATTTTGGATCAGAAAAATGTGAAAATTTTCATGTGGGACCCTAAACCCGAAATTAGCATGTGGTTAAATTCTCAGGCCATTTGGACAACTATACCATGCTATATGAATTTTCCATGCAAAAATAGGTAATTAATGCATGCCTTGGTGAAAGGATTTAATTTCGGTGTAACCCATCCTGATTGTGAAGCTTCCTGAATGTTAATTTCTGTCATCTATAGTGCCATGATTAAGAGAACAGAGTCATGTTGGGAGTGAAAGAATAAATGAGATATGAGCGTCATGTGTAAAATGTGTAAAAAAAACTGATATGTGTAATGTGTAAACCTGTGCCAAGTGTGATACTGCTTCCATAGAGGGTTGTGGAACCGTACCATGGAAAAGTCCCCATGGGAAGGTTCAATGTGTTGTGATCCTAAGGGCATTAGGATGAAATCCTGGAGGTGGACAAGTACCACTAGTTAGGGTGGAGACTTGTTCTCCCAGTCTGCGCAGTCTAAGAGTCGTCACTGTATTGCCTAGGTGACGTCTATGTGTATGTGATGTGATGTGTCCTTCTTATGGTGGTTTGGACTATGTGTCACGGCACTGAAGTGTAAAATGTGAATGTGATTGTGATCATGTGCAAATTGTGTAGTGTGAACAATGTGTAAATGTGCAATGTGTAAAAAGTGAAGTATATGAATTAGAAATTGTGTAAAAATGTGAGACCAAAATGTGAGGATGTGAAATTGAAAACCCATGATATGATGATCTGAAATCATGTTAGAACAGCAACATAAATGTGGTTATGATTTTGTGCTATATGTGGACAATGCGTAGAACCCATGCTAGGGACAATCCTTACTTATGTGTGAAACATTCCATGTGTGTATGCCCTCACGTTGTGGTTTGAATGAGAACATAGCTTTCATGTGTTAGATTGTAAAGTGTCAAACCACATCAAAACAGCAAGCTTAAAGCATGTCAAATGGTTATGTGCATGTATACGAATGAGTAGTAACCATGTTAGCAATGTTTTCTTTCATGTATGTAAGCTAGTCATGCTAGATTGCTCTCATGTTTTAGTTTAATTGAAAGTAGAACTTTCATGTGTAGGAATGATTAGAGAGCATGTGATAGGAAGTTTTATTGCGGAAAAATCTGAAAGCATGAATCATGTGTTTAATAAGTAGAATCACCATGATAGGTTGTTAATTTCAATCACAAGCATGCTACATGATGGTGTCTTGTAAATGTGTATGTAAACCTGCTATGTCATGTATATGAATGGTATGTGTAGAGTTATTTGCTGAGTCTTTTAGACTCATTACTTGCTTCGGCGTACAGGTGTAGTAGGTGACACACCTTTGGAGGAGACCGTGGAAAGCGACTCCGAGCGCGGAGAGTAGCTAGTTTGGTGGAGCTTAGTTGTGACATTTGGCATTTTGATGTATGTAATTGAAACATTGTATTAGCACTATCATGGAAAGAAATGTTTAAGTGTAGACAATTATGTATTTGATTTTCAGCAATTCAATTATGTGGACTTTAGTTCTTCAAATGTTATCGAATCATGTATGTTAAATGTGGATGATGAATGAAATGAAGACAATGGTTCTTTTACTTCCGCTACTCTGTTCTTATATTCACGTGTATCTCAACTGAATGTTATTGTTGGGTAAATGTCCCACTGTGGCAACGTTCACTATATCGACGTGGGTTGGTATATCCGTACCGATATAATGAGGGTCGCTACACTCTATCTAGCTTGTTCATGTATCATGTTTTAGTGAGTTTTATTCGTACATGCATATCATGACATTCATCGTGCATACCTAGTTCTAAACTGCTAATCACTTATATCATTCCACGCACGTTGAGATATAAATCCTACTGGGCTAGTTTGCTCAATCCCTACTTTTACCCAATCTAGGTGACTATGAAGTTCAAGAGGAAGAGCCAGTCAAGGATGGGAATGTGTCCGTGTCATGAGAGTTCCAACTATGAGTCTAGTTATAGTAGTTTGCTTTGAGTGTTAGATTCATGTAGTAGGAAGTGATGTATTATGTACTTTTCTTTATTGAGTCTTAGTCTTGTACTAGTTCTTTTAAGACGAATATGATATTTGAATACAATTTTCATTGAGTTCAATAATTGGGCCCTATGATGATGTTGTGTTGTATACACTTAATGCGTGCTAGCTAGAGGCTATTTACAGACTGTTCACGTCTCGGGATATCGACTCGAATTTTTTTCGAATAATTATATCCGCTGCGTAATGTTGCCCAGCTAGCTAGCCCAGAGGGGGGGGGTGAATGGGTTATTAAAACTTCAATCTCTGATTAAAACCTGTTTACTGAAAGGATTGCACAACTTAATAACAAGGTTAGAGTTAGAGCAAATAAGACCACAATCACACAAAAACACATCCACAAGACACAAGGAATTTTATCCTGGTTCGGAACTCCTCTCCACAGGAGACCTACGTCCAGTCCCTGAGCAATACCTCAGGATTTCACTACCAAGGGTACAATCCCCCTTAAGGATCCTTACACCCAGCCACAACTGGTCTTCCTTCAACCTGAAGGGAAAACAACCACCCTGGATACCACCAGGTCTTCCTTCGTCCAGAAGGGAACACAACTAAAGAAGAAAAGGTGTGGGAACAGGCTTCAGACTCTAGCTTGACCAGCTACACACTGAAGCTACCAAGGCCCGAGAGAGAAAGAGATTTAACAAGGTTTTTCTCTCCAAGGACTACACAAGCTCTCACAGATACGAAAACTCTTTTTGAGCACAGAGAGCTAAGAGCTAAGAACAAGGATGGAGTGGAAGCTTCGCTCTTCTTCAATCTTCTAAAGACTCGAAAAGATGGATTTCTTTCTATATCAAATTGTAAGCCTTGTTCCTCTCTTCTTCTTTTTTCTCTGTCTTGAGTCTTCTATTTAAACTACTGATTCAAATTCGAACGTTGAAGTGTCCGTTGTCTCTCATCCTGGTGTACGTTAGACTGGTCGCTAAGGAAGCTTCTGATCGTCAGTCTTTTATCCTTTTGTACACGCCAAAGAAATGTCATAGAACTTTGTATCTTGTGTCCAACGTTGTACAGATGAGTCTTGTCAGATATCTGTAAGCATATCAACAATAAATAGAGGACAGCTAAGACTGCCGTTGATTGTTAGCTGTAGATGGAACAGATATTGCAATATATAGCAAAGCTCCTTTCTGTCTAAAAAGTACGTAGACAGAGTAGCATAAAAATGGAAGATATTGTCTGCATGCATGGGAGATACGATCAGAGAGCATTTAATGCATAGCAGTCAACGGACAAGATATGACTTTGACTTTTCAACGCTATTAAAAAGCATTATACTGATACAGCAAGAAATTCGATAAAAACAATCTCGATGACTTCATAACTTATGAAATCGTTGTGAGTTATAGTAAGTCGTTATGAACGCTTATCAAGTCATTATGATCTGTAAAAGAAATCGTTATGACTATCAAGTCGTTACGAGTTTCAAAGAAATTGTTACACAAAGCAAGGCGTTATGAACTGTAAAGAAATCGTTACAGCAATCACGTCATTATGAACTGTAAAGAAATCGTTATGAACTCTAAAGAAATCGATATGAACGAGAGTCGTTGCGAGTTCTAAAGAAATCGTTATGAACTCTAAAGAAATCGATATGAACGAGAGTTGTTGCGAGTTCTAAAGAAATCGTTATGAACTCTAAAGAAATCGATATGAACGAGAGTCGTTGCGAGTTCTAAAGAAATTGTTACGAGAACTAAAGAAATCGTTACGGCTACCGAGTCGTTACGAGTTTCAAAGAAATCGTTACGAGAACTAAAGAAATCGTTACGGCTGCCGAGTCGTTACGAGTTTCAAAGAAATCGTTACGGCTAGAGAGTCGTTACGGGTTCTAAAGAAATCGTTGCGATGTCTTAAGGAAATCGTTACGGCTAGAGAGTCGTTACGGGTTCTAAAGAAATCGTTGCGATGTCTTAAAGAAATCGTTACGGCATCGATTTGTTTTGAATTTTCCGGTCAAAGAGGAAATCGTTCTGCTTATCAAAGAAGTCGATACAAAGACTTGGATAGAAATGTGAGATGAGACTTACCTGATTGTCTTGAACTTTCATTTTTCTTTTATTTCCTGTTCTCAAGGCTCAAGTAATCCATTAGTACTATTTGTTAATCATCAAAATTAATATATAAATAAATGAAATATTTATTATGGGGACAGTTTGGTCATCAATCTCCCCTTTTTGATGATGACAAAATATACTAAACATCATACAAAAATAAACATGTTTTGCAGATTTACTTTAGTTTTCTCCCCCATTTGTCAATAAGCAAAAAGAAAGGCTGTGAGACAAAGAAGAGAGAGAGCATTGTATTAAGGATGAGAATGGTAGTACAAGGGAGATAACAAGGAGGCATGCTGTGAGATGACAGCCCATGCCTTGATCTCAAGGTCCTCAAAAATTTGCAGAAAAACTCCAGAAGCAACTGAGAAGGAGGGTCCCATGGAGGGAATGGTCCTCTGAATGTAGAGTTGCCTTTGCTGCTCTAAGAATTCTCCATACTGAGTTTTGTCCAAGAGGAATCTGAAGTATGTGCTTTTTCCGAAGCTGGCACGATGGAGAAATATATCCAAAGAGATTGGATAGAAGATCTTCTGATCTATCAGATCCTGCTTCAGAGCGAAGAAAGCTGTATATCTAGCTGCCCACTGAACATAAATCTCTTGAATAGGATTTATGGAGTTAAGATCCATGAATGCTTCGGCTGAGAGAGAGGGCTTATTTTGATGAACCAAGGAACTATTGATGGCCTCTAACTGAAGGTTGGTTTCCCTATAGATGAGAGTCCATACGGGGGGAGTAAGCCTTTCACACTCAGAAATGAGTGGAGCCAAAACCTGAGAGGAGATGCGGCCAGAGTGGTATTCTCTGAAGATAAACCGCAGGAAGGAGGGCAGTCTGCTCTGCTTGGCTGACATTCTACCCATCTGCTTGGCAAACAAGTCAAATGCATGGGATCCTGCATCTGAATCAAATACTAGGGAATGCAGCTTTGGCAAAAGGACTAGAGAGTCAATCCGGACATCAGCAAAATTTACTGTTAGGGGAATATTCACTGGACGTTCAGATCTTAACATCACTATAGCTGAGTGGAATTGAGAGAACTGGACTTCTGGCAGTTTGTTCAGGAAGCAGAAGTCACTGTACTGCTGGAAGCTTTTGGCAATGCGGATCTCTTTCAGGATGAAAGGACCCCACAAATTTTTATGCTTGAGAAAGAACCACTCAGAGAGAGTGAGAGAATGAGCTCCATGAGTAATGGATTCGGCCCTGGCAGTCAAGAACTTGTTGTATTGAGCTTTGTTGCCCTTGACATTTGCCCACTGATCTTCAGTCTTGAACTCAGTCCCCTCAAGGATTTTGGATTTTTGAAAGTGGGATAACTGGGTAAGAGGAAGAACAATATTTAGATGCTCAGAAAGGTTGAGGAAGGGAATACCATAAATGGTGGAGAGGATGCACTTCTGAAGATATTCCTTATAAAGGAATCTTTTGTGAGGTTCAAGGGTAAGAGAGTACCAAAGAGGAGGAAATAAGGAGGAGGAGATGGTAACAGAGGATGATTGTTTCCTCTTTTTCTGGGCAGGACTGGGAGGATCAGTCCTGTGGATATGAGTGGCAGTGAAAAGAATGGTGGAAAGAGTATTTCGCTCAAAGTCATCCGGCAAATTTGTGTCAAAGACACCAAGTAGAGGAGGTTTTTCTGAAATTAAAGTAACAGAGGAAGGAGGAGTAGGAGGATAGAAGAGGTGTTTGGGATTGAAGGAAGAAGGAGGGTGAACTTGAGTGGGTTGAGTGAGAGGTGATGAGAATAATGATGGTCCTGAGGTGTGAGAGGAAGTAGGAGAAAAAGAGGGTTGAGATGTAGTGAGAGTGGAAGATGGTTGAGTGCGAGGCACAGGATGTTTAATGGTTGGTGGTGCAGGAGGGGCGGTAGAAGGAGAGGTAGTTGAGGACAAAACTGGAGTTGCAAGATTTGAAGTGTCAGGGGCCAAAGTAGCTGTCATGGGCTCTTTCCCTTTGACTGATCTGACAACTGAAGCTTGCCCTGATGGCCCTGGTGGCCCTGATGCTTGAACTGGAGGCCCTGTTGGCCGAGAGACTTCTGCTGGAGGCCCTGGTGGCCTAGGAACTTCAGCTGGACTGCTTTGAGTGGGTGCAGGAGGGACACCACTAGACCTTGAAAGATTAGCCAACAAATTCTTCATATCAGACATCTCTTTATTGAACCACCTCATTGCATTTCGAATTGAGGATAGATCAGAGGAGGTTGAAGCTTGATTAGAAAAAATGCCCTGAACACTTGTCTGAACTGATGACAAGACTTCTCCTTGGGCTTTCAGCAATGCCATAATAGGCTTCAAATGACTTTTCTGTGACTCTTTCTTGGCCTTTTGTGAGCCACCCTCTTTTGCTTCCCTTGCTGAATGACTGGCTCCTCAAGATTGATATTGCTTGCACTTGGGCCTTCACTAACAGGAACACTGGCAGGAGGTGGAATTTCCTCAATGCCTACTTGCTCCCCCTGAATAGGAGCAGGGACTTCAACACTTAAATGCTCCCCCTGAGCAGGAGCTTCTTCCAAGACAACTTTCTCCAAGTGGCCTTCTGCCACGGATTCAGACTCTTTAGGTTCAACTCTACTTTGCTCCTCTTGACTAGGAGCTTCTTCCATGACCACCTCTTGTTGAGTACCTGCTTGTATCTCAACATCAGCAACTTGTTCAGACTGAACTTTCGAATGACTAGGTGCCACAACTTCTTCTTCAACACATCCACCTTCTTTAGAGGTAGCTAAGGTGGAGGGAAAGGAATCCAATACCTCTCTTAAGATAGAGGCAACTAAGGTGGTGGGCAAGGAGTCTGCCACACCAGCTGCACCTACTTCCACTTGAGCTTCGGATTGGCATTCCACAATTGGTACTTCTACTGCAGCTGACTCTACTGGTTCTTGCTCTGCTGCTGCTTGCTCTGCTGCTTCTACTTCTTCTTCTGCTGCTGCTTGCTCTACTGCTACTTCTTGCTCTTCTGGAATATCCCCAATAACTGCTTCTCCTTCAGCCACAGAGGACTTTGACCAAACTCCTTCTTGCACTGAAAAACTGCTTTTCTTCAGATTTCTGGACCTTATTGACTGGCCCATCTTTTCAGCTACTGCTCCTGACAAATCTACTCCAAAGTGCTTGAAAACCTTAGTCAGTAGATGAGCATACGGAAGGGAAACATTCAACTTGCTCTTTGTTTCCCATAACTGAGCATGTGCAAACATCATTCGCTCAATCATCACTGCGGCCAGGTTTATCTCTTTGTTCTGGATTGCCCAGAACATTATGTCCGAATCTACCCTAGTGCATGAAGAAAAGGTAGCACTACGAGGTACTATGATTTGACTGACTATAAAGTGAAGCAATCTATTGAATGCGGACATCTGATTAATATCAAGCTTCCCATCCTTCAGCTTAAACCCTGGATCAATAATCTCGAGACCGTTGACTTCATCAATCACAGAGTGAGTGCCACTAAATCTAGAGGTCTTTACTCCAAACAGATCACGCAAAAGCTCATGGGTTATTCTGATTGGATGCCCTGACAGAGGAAACAAGGGACCCATCTGCTTCCGATTTCAGACAAATGTAGAAGGCTTTCACCAAGTCCGGGTAGCTTACCTCACTGAAAGTAACCACATCCATCCACTGCAATCTTCTCAGGGCATCGACCAGCCTGGCCATGCCACTCTTCTCAAGATTCTGAACATCTACTGCCTTATTTCCACAAATCTTCGTCTTCACAAACGTAAACCTCTCTTGCTCCTTTGGGGACAAATACTCAGCACTGTAGCCCCCAACACTTCCGGAGATCAACGGAGCGGCCATGGGTGCAGAGAAGAAAAGATTCTGGAAAGGAGGATGATGGAAGGGATGGAAGCACTCGAAGGGATTCTTCGCGGGAAGAGAAGAAGGCTTCGAAGGTTGCAGAGAGTCGATCCCAAAATCATTAGGGCATCGGCTTTGGGTGAACAGATAGAGGATAAAAAGGGTAAAGGTGGAAGACGAGTCGTTCCCGGAACGATTTGAATAAAATATTATTACTTTATTGAAAGGAGGAGCGCCAAGGGCGGTAAAGATAGAAAGCGATAAAAAGGTTTGATAAGTCAAACAACTTTTCTACACAGAAGCGGTCAAAGCATATAGATAACTGAGTTTTGCTTAGCTTTATCGGAGAGAGAACTTCATTTAATCTGAAAAATTTATATGTCAATAAAATCACAGAAATTCTTTCACAAATTGCACATCCCTAGTTCCCTTCTAAGAGATGTAAATCTCTCTTCAGGTAGGGCTTTTGTGAAGATATCTGCCAATTGACCATTTGTATCTATAAACGAAATTTCTAAATTACCACTAGCTACATGGTCTCGAATAAAATGGTATCTTACCTCAATGTGCTTCGTCCTTGAGTGTTGAACTAGATTTTTGGTGAGGTTGATGGCACTTGTATTATCACACAATAGAGGAATTGATTTGATGTGAATGCTGAAATCTTCAAGTTGTTGCTTTATCCAAAGAAGTTGTGTACAGCAACTTCCAGCAGCAACATATTCTGCCTCAGCTGTTGACAGAGCTACTGAATTTTGTTTCTTGGATGTCCATGATATTAAGCATCCTGCAAGAAACTGACAACATCCACTGGTGCTCTTTCTATCTACTTTGCAACCAGCATAATCAGCATCTGAATATCCTATTAGTTTTATTTCACATGATCTAGGATACCAGAGACCTAAGTCATGAGTTCTGGCTAAATATCTAAATATTCTTTTTCAGAAATTAAGTGAGACTCTCTAGGGTCTGCCTGATATCTAGCACACATGCATACACTGAACAAAATGTCTGGTCTACTTGCAGTTAAGTAAAGTAATGATCCTATCATACCTCGATAATTCTTTTGATCTATCTTTTACCTTTTTGATCACTGTCCATTCTGATTGATGTGCTCATTGGAGTTGATAATGGCTTTGCATCTTCAAATCCAAATTTCTTAACAGCTCTTTGGTGTACTTTGCTTGACAGATATGAGTGCCATCCTTCCCTTGCTTGATTTGCAATCCAAGGAAGTAGCTTAGTTCTCCCATCAAGCTCATTTCGAATTCTCCCTGCATAAGCTTTTCAAAGTACTTGCAAAGAGATTCATCAGTAGATCCAAAAATAATATCATCTACATATATTTGTACAAGAAGTATATGTTTAACCTTAGATTTTATAAATAATGTACTATCTACTTTACCTCTAGTGAAACCATGATCTAATAAGAAAGTACTGAGCCTTTCATACCAGGCTCTAGGAGCTTGCTTTAAACCATATAAAGTCTTATGTAATTTAAATACATGATTTGGAAATTCGGTGTCATCAAAACCTGGAGGTTGTTCAACATAAACTTCCTCCTTGATAAACCATTTAAAAAGGCTGATTTGACATCCATTTGAAATAATTTTAAATCGAATGCAGATGCATAAGCAAGTAAATCCTAATAGCCTCAAGTCTAGCTACAGGTGCATAAGTTTCATCGAAATCTATGCCTTCCTCTTCGGAGTAGCCTTGAGCCACCAATCTGGCTTTGTTCCTTAAGATTATTCCAGACTCATCCAGTTTATTTCTGAATACCCACTTGGTGCCAATAACTGAATGATTGGATGGTCTAGGAACAAGTGACCATACTTGGTTTCTCTTGAACTGATTTAGTTCATCTTGCATGGCTAATATCCAAGATTCATCAGATAAAGCTTCATTGACTGTCTTAGGCTCTATTTGAGAAACAAATGCTAAATAATCACATGGAATTACATTACCTCTAGTTCTTACCCCTACAGATGGATCACCAATAATGTTTTCAGGAGGGTGATCTTTCTAATGTCTCCATTCTTTTGGAAGATCTTCATGTTGGATTTCTGTTTGCTGCAGTTCTTCCAGAGTTGGATCCTCCTTGTCCTTAATTGAAGTGTTCTTTAATTTTTCGGACAAGTCATCTGCATCATCAATGTCACTAATTTCTTCCTTTCTCAAGGAAGGGTTAGATTCATCAAAAATAAACATGTACTGATTGTTCAATCAATAAGGAACGTTTATTGAAAACTCTATAACCTTTGGGTTTAGAAGAGTACCCCATGAAGATGTCTTCATCTGATTTGGCATCCAACTTACCAATATCCCTTTTTCCATTGTTATGGATGAAGCAAGGACATCCAAATATTCTGAAATGGCTAATCTTTGGCTTCTTTTCTTTGTAGAGTTCATAAGCAGTCTTCTTCAGAATTGGCCTGATCATCACTCTATTAATGATATAACATGCAGTGTTGATAGCTTCAGCCCAGAAATATCTTGGCAAATCATATTCTGACAACATGGTTCTTGCCATATCCAACAGAGTTCTGTTCTTCCTCTCAGCAATTCCATTCTGTTGAGGTGTCCTTGGGGCTGAGAAGTTATGCTCAATTCCTTGATCATCACAGAACCTTATAAACTTTTCATTCTGAAACTCACCACCATGATCTGATCGGATAGAGACAATTGTGAATTTCTGATCTTTCTGAACTTTCTTACTGAAGCTGACAAAATTTTCAAATGTGTCATCTTTGTGCTCTAGAAAGGATACCCAAGTGAATCTTGAATAATCATCAACTATTACAAATCCAAAATTCTTTCCTCCCAAACTGGTAGTCCTCATTGGCCCAAATAAATCCATGTGAAGTAGTTCTAAGGGCTTTGAGGTGGTTACTACAGTCTTTGATTGAAGGAGCTCTTGGTGTGCTTTCCTCTTGTACAAGGTCTGCAAATGCTATTCAATCTGAAATTTACCTTTGGCAGTCCTTCCACTAGCTTTCTCTTTCTGAGCTTGTTCAACCCGTCCAAGCTACAGTGGCCCAATCTTCTATGCCACAACTCAGTTGATTGATCTTTACTAGCTGCCAAACACACATCTTGATCCTGGAGTTCCTCGAGATGGAGAACATACAAGTTTCTTTCTCTGAGGGCTTCAAAGATGACTGCTCCATCCTTTAATATACTGCACTTTGATTCTTGAAACTGAATCTGATGGCCTTTGTCACATAACTGACTGATGCTGATCAGATTGTGCTTTAATCCTTTGACCAGCATTACATCCTTTATAACTGATTTTCCTTTGATGTTCACAGACCCGCTTCCTATCACAGTGCCTTTTCCATTATCTCCATAGGTGACTGTACCTTCTTCAGCTTGGAGATCAACAAATATCTTCTTGTTGCCTGACATATGCCTTGAGCACCCACTATCCAAATACCATTTGGATGCTCGAGGGTAACCTTGTCTTCGGTGTTGGCCATGAGAGCCAAGTTGGATTCTTCACCTTCACTGCTCGAGCTTGACTCACTGTCTGAGTCACTACTGTTCTCCCAAGCAGCTGCCATTGCCTTCTTTTTCTATTTCTTGAATCTTCTGAAGTTGTCCTTCTTTTTGTGATCATTTTTCTTAAGCGTTGGACAGTCTGCCTTGATGTGTCCAAGCTTCTTGCATTCATAACAGATCACTTCTCCTTTCTTCTGATCCTTGTTTCTGGTTTTCTGAAGTCTTTATTTTTCATAAAAAATCTTCTTCCAGACTGATACTTCTTCTTCTTTGCTAGAATCCTTTGAAGTCTTCTAGACAACATGGCTTCTTCATCATCACTGTCTTTACTACTTTCACTATTATCCAAAGATTCTTCTGAATTATCTTCACTTGCTTTGAGAGCATTTGATTGTTTCCTTCTGCTGGAGGATTCTCCTAATCTCTCCATGTTTATCTCGTGAGCCATGAGAGATCCTATTAGCTTTTCCAATGACATTAATTTTAAATCATTGGCTTCTTCGATGGCTGTTACCTTTGGAGTCCATGAAGATGGTAGAGATCTGAGGACTTTTCTAACCATATCTGGTACATCATAAACCTTTCCCAGACCAGCTAATCCATTTGTTATGTCTGTGAATCTGCTGAACATCTGAGTTATTGATTCACCTGTCTGCATCTGGAATCTTTCATATTGAGCTACTAGAATATCTATTCTTGTCTCCTTTACCTTGTCTGTCCCTTCATAGGTAATTCTGAGCTTTTCCCACATCTCCATTGCGGATTTGCAGGCTGAGACTCTATTGAATTCTTTCTTGCTTAGGGCACAACATAATATGCTCTTGGCTTTGCAGTTTAAGGATATTCTCTTCCTATCATCATCTGTCCACTGAGCCTTAGCGTTTGTGACCAAAAGATCACCTTCTTCGAAGTTGCTTTGGGCTGCCATTGATCTTTGCTCTTCAGATCGTTGGATCTTCTTCTTTATCGAAGAGACGAGCTCTGATACCACTTGTTGCCCAGCTAGCTAGCCCAGAGGGGGGGGTGGTGAATGGGTTATTAAACTTCAATCTCTGATTAAAACCTGTTTACTGAAAGGATTGCACAACTTAATAACAAGGTTAGAGTTAGAGCAAATAAGACAACAATCACACAAAAACACATCCACAAGACACAAGGAATTTTATCCTGGTTCGGAACTCCTCTCCACAGGAGACCTACGTCCAGTCCCTGAGCAATACCTCAGGATTTCACTACCAAGGGTACAATCCCCCTTAAGGATCCTTACACCCAGCCACAACTGGTCTTCCTTCAACCTGAAGGGAAAACAACCACCCTGGATACCACCAGGTCTTCCTTCGTCCAGAAGGGAACACAACTAAAGAAGAAAAGGTGTGGGAACAGGCTTCAGACTCTAGCTTGACCAGCTACACACTGAAGCTACCAAGGCCCGAGAGAGAAAGAGATTTAACAAGGTTTTTCTCTCCAAGGACTACACAAGCTCTCACAGATACGAAAACTCTTTTTGAGCACAGAGAGCTAAGAGCTAAGAACAAGGATGGAGTGGAAGCTTCGCTCTTCTTCAATCTTCTAAAGACTCGAAAAGATGGATTTCTTTCTATATCAAATTGTAAGCCTTGTTCCTCTCTTCTTTTTTTTTTCTCCGTCTTGAGTCTTCTATTTAAACTACTAATTCAAATTCGAACGTTGAAGTGTCCGTTGTCTCTCATCCTGGTGTACGTTAGACTGGTCGCTAAGGAAGCTTCTAATCGTAAGTCTTTTATCCTTTTGTACACGCCAAAGAAATGTCATAGAACTTGTATCTTGTGTCCAACGTTGTACAGATGAGTCTTGTCAGATATCTGTAAGCATATCAACAATAAATAGAGGACAGCTAAGACTGCCGTTGATTGTTAGCTGTAGATGGAACAGATATTGCAATATATAGCAAAGCTCCTTTCTGTCTAAAAAGTACGTAGACAGAGTAGCATAAAAATGGAAGATATTGTCTGCATGCATGGGAGATACGATCAGAGAGCATTTAATGCATAGCAGTCAACGGACAAGATATGACTTTGACTTTTCAACGCTATTAAAAAGCATTATACTGATACAACAAGAAATTCGATAAAAACAATCTCGATGACTTCATAACTTATGAAATCGTTGTGAGTTATAGTAAGTCGTTATGAACGCTTATCAAGTCATTATGATCTGTAAAAGAAATCGTTATGACTATCAAGTCGTTACGAGTTTCAAAGAAATCGTTACAAGAAATTGTTACACAAAGCAAGGCATTATGAACTGTAAAGAAATCGTTACAGCAATCACGTCATTATGAACTGTAAAGAAATCGTTATGAACTCTAAAGAAATCGATATGAACGAGAGTCGTTGCGAGTTCTAAAGAAATCGTTATGAACTCTAAAGAAATCGATATGAACGAGAGTTGTTGCGAGTTCTAAAGAAATCGTTATGAACTCTAAAGAAATCGATATGAACGAGAGTCGTTGCGAGTTCTAAAGAAATTGTTACGAGAACTAAAGAAATCGTTACGGCTACCGAGTCGTTACGAGTTTCAAAGAAGTCGTTACGAGAACTAAAGATATCGTTACGGCTGCCGAGTCGTTACGAGTTTCAAAGAAATCGTTACGGCTAGAGAGTCGTTACGGGTTCTAAAGAAGTCGTTGCGATATCTTAAGGAAATCGTTACGGCTAGAGAGTCGTTACGGGTTCTAAAGAAGTCGTTGCGATGTCTTAAAGAAATCGTTACGGCATCGATTTGTTTTGAATTTTCCGGTGAAAGAGGAAATCGTTCTGCTTATCAAAGAAGTCGATACAAAGACTTGGATAGAAATGTGAGATGAGACTTACCTGATTGTCTTGAACTTTCATTTTTCTTTTATTTCCTGTTCTCAAGGCTCAAGTAATCCATTAGTACTATTTTGTTAATCATCAAAATTAATATATAAATAAATGAAATATTTATTATGGGGACAGTTTGGTCATCACGTAACGCTCGAAACGTGACAGTTTAGTTGTATCAGAGCCTAGGAATACCAAATAGGATATATGTCTCAGGATTAGGAGATACCTATGGAACCTAGGTCATGGAAATTAAATATAGTACTCGGTGAGAATGCGTAGAGACTGAGAATATGTTAGAAAGAATTAAACACTCCTATCCATTGACTCGTATAATGTATCTAGAGATATTAATTGATTTCCATCCTTTTCTCAGGAACCCTCATAACTCTGTCACTCAACCGCAATGGCTCACAACCAATGGCAAGAAAACAGTGGCAAGACTCACACAGGCCCTGCAAAATGTGGTTCAGGCTGGAAATCAGGCTACTACAGCTAGGAACAGAGCCGGTGATCTACACCGCAACTTTAGGTGTTTCAACCCTCCTCGTTTCTCTGGATCCCCTGATCCGAACGAGGCAGAGAACTGGTAGGAAGAAATAGAAAGGATCTTTCAAGTCATGCAATTCACTAATAGGGAAAAAGTGGTATAGGCCACTTTCCAATTTACAAAGGAAGCCCGAGCATGGTGGAAGGCCACATCGGCCCATCTGATAAATGTAGCTGAGCTAGAGTGGGCAGGATTTCTGGAGATCTTATGTGGAAAATACTTCTCTAAAAGAGTTAAGGAAAAGAAGGTTGCGGCATTTGCTGTACTAAAACGGAAAGGAATGTTCGTGGCTGAGTATGAGGCTCAGTTCGCGCGTCTTGCTGTGTATGCCCCACACCTGGTTGGAACTAAAAGACTGAAGGCTAATCGGTTCATGGATGGGCTTAGGCCCATGTTCATTGAGAAGCTCGGACCACATAACATCCAAACCTACACTGAGATGGTCCAAAGAGCTCAACTGGTAGAAGACACTATGGCTAAGGTGGAACGCATGAGGGGGAAGGACATCTCAAAGCCGACCTTTATAAAAAGGGGAGCAGTTGATACAACTGGAACTTTCCCCAACAACAACAAAAACAACAATAACGACAACAACAACAAAAGGCCAACCTCTCGGAAGGACAACAGCATGGAAAAAAAAATCAAAGTAAAGAAACGACAATGGTAAAATATTGTAAATTTTGCATCAAGCCTGGGCACCAAGTGGACAAGTGCTGGAAGAAGGCCGGGGCTTGCCTGCGATGTGGGATTCATGTACATCGTATACCAAACTATCCCATGCTAGAAGACCAAGTTGGAAGGAACCAGGGAGCGGTAAAGCGTCAAGGACGTGTGAATGCAATGACGCAAGCGGAGCTTCTGGAAGGAGGTATAATTGTTAAACCCCTAGATTGATCTTAAAATGGTTTTCTTATTAGTACATATTTAAGTGGGGGAAATCATTAAGGAGAAATTGAAAAGGAATAATGTAGTGGTTATACCCTAGTGCATCTGGTGGATTAAGATGGAGTTATAACAACCATGCAAGGAACCAAATCGATAATACGGTGGTTATAGGTGTAGATGATGGACTAGTATCCACGATGTTGAAACAAGTTAGATGAATTAAATCCGAAACAACCTCAAGGATCACAAATATCAAGAGCCAACTAATGATCCATGAATTTGGGGCCAAATTCACTAATGTGGGGGAGGGTGCAGCACTCCGAAAATTTTAATTCATAAAAACTCAAATAAATGAAAATAAATAATTTCCATAATATCAGAGTATTTAAACATACCTATCATTATCGTATGTGCTAAAACACATCGGAAAATTTCGTAAAAATTATCAATCGACCCCAAACATTATTACTAAATGTTTCAAAATGAATTTTGTTCCAAGAAAAATCGGATTAGCCAAGTGTAATGTGTTCGTGACTTATTATCGTAATTCATGAATAAGTCGAAAAATCATTATCACACGAACTCGGATGAGTTAGAAAATTAAATAAAAATCAAATACGGACTTCAAATAATATCCTCTAATGACCAATCAAGAAATTTGGGGTAATAAAAATCATTTGGACTAGGTTTAAGAGTTATTGTGACCAATTATCTAAATTAGGAAAACAATTCAGAAAACCGTTAACACGGAAATACGACGCAACCATAAATTAAATAAAAATGTTGGAGAGACTTCTAACATTATATATTAATGACCCAATATCATAATTGGGCTAATGGATATCATTTAGCCCAAAAATCAAATGAAGCAAGAAAATACATAGAAATTCGCAACTTTAAATAAGTTGAAATTAGGAAGAGGTAATTAGAGTTGAATTGGGAAGAGATCTTGCAATCTTGGCAACCCAAATTTGTGCTTAACTATGGTGGGAGGTTTCCTAAAGCCTCACATACTCAAATGGAGGAAGAAATCTTTAAAATAGGAAACTAATATGTCAAAACCGCAACTTAGCTTTCCTTGTCACAATAGGACTCCTAAACACCATGGTTGCTTAAATACTCCACACTGAAACCCTAGGGACAAGTTTTAGAACTTGCTGGGGTCATCTTCTTCCTCTTTTCGTCTGCTTTAGCCTGTGCAAACCGCCCTCTTGGAGTTCACCAAAGGTGAGTCAAACCATAACCAAACCTTGCAAGGCTTATACCCCTGGAAAGAGTGTCAAGTCTACTTCCTAACCCAACTAGAATGCCCAATTTCCATGCAGTATACACGGAGTATTAAACGTTCTTCAAATAGTGGTCTGAACAACAGATTTCTGAAGAACGAGACTTCATCAATCCAAAAGATATGCTTTCTCGGGCCAAATCTTAAAAAATCTTATACCAATGTGTAGAGCATCAACTCTAGTTTCATGCCTAATTGGTTTCATCGAATTCCAATGAATAGATTTTGAATTATAAGTGTTTTGCCAAACTCGGGCATGTTAGGGTCTTTTCCTGTTAAAGACAATTTATCACGCATCTCGTGGTCGTTTGAAATTATTTAAAAATAATAGTTCTCTCCTTTATCATGTTCCCAACAACTTTCATGTTGAGACTTTTGTCCGAAGAGCCCTTGTTTAGGAGATATAAGCGTTGCATGATCGAACCCCTGAGTGCAAGTTTTTTCTAGGTTTTCGGTCTTGACCTTGAACCGCGTTCATGCAGGTGGACGCGATTCAAGGGCCTGGTATCACGCCGCCCAGGGGCGACGCGATCCCATGAAAGGCGTCCGCCACCCCAGACGTGATTTTGACGTTGACCCGTCAACGGCCTGCGTGGGTCTGCGCGCTCGCCTGGGAGTGTGCGCCAGTCTGAATCGCGGCCGGATCCCCCGACGCGTTTCAGAAGTTTTCCCGCCCAAGCCTTTTTTTTAATGTTTTCCGTAGACGCACCCTTACACCCCGACGTGTTTCAAGCCATAAGGCGGCCACAAGGGTGGATGCGATTTTGATTTCTTACTGTTTCATTTGTTTTCGCTGTATATAGTGGTTTAAAGTGCGTCCACTATGCTGGACGCATATTTGCAATCTTACCCGAGGATAGTTTAACATGTTTACAAGTGTATAATTTGTATGTCTTGGTTCTAATCATCTCATGGGTACTATTTAAAAGCTTAAAAGTGATTAACCCATTTAAAAGTTTAATTACATGAATGCTATTCTAAGTGCTCCTTAAATGTTATGATCCCCTCATGCAACTTATGATTTAATCTTCCTACTGTTCTACCATGTTTAAATGATAATGGTTATCCTAAAATCTTGCAAACCATGATTAGTTAAAGTGTATAGTTTTATTCCATGTTATATTGTTAGGTGCTTCCCGCGAGTTTGAGACCTATGGATTGTGAATTGAGACGCGTACATCACACCACACTTGCACATCTAGACAACCCTTTCTTGGGAATTTGGAACCTCTCTTCCGGTCATTCCGAATTGGTAGACTAGCGACCTTTTCTCCAAGGCCTCCATAAATCTCCTCTGACCATGGATTCCCACATGGCCGACGAGTTGGTTGTACCATTGAAGTTCCCTAGAGATAGTGTGCACTTCCTCTCTCATCTTGTTCTCGTGAGTGTGATTTACAATCTAGACTAAAGCCATTAATATCGGGCCCTAGGATTTTCTCTCTTATATAGGTGTTTGATTTTGTGAGAAATTGATACTTGTTTGTGTGAAGTTATATATATATATATATATATATATATATATATATATATATATATATATATATATGCATGTATATTAGTTGAGTATTATTGTACATTGATGTATATTTGTTATGTGTATTATAAAATACATTGCATGAATAATATTAATTTTATAAAGTATACATTATAGAGTAATGCACTTGTATGGTGTAAATATGATATTTTTTTCTGTTTTATGGGTTCTGGCAAACGACTAATTGGCGTCCACATCTGCAGACGTTAACCCAAGTCAGCGACCACATCGATGGACGCCAACCCCACTTTGGCGGCCATTGATGTTGACGTTAACCTCTCAGATCTGTTGCGTTCTCAGATCCGAAAATGCCTTCGATATTGTCACCCTTGGTTTAGGAAACCGTCCTCCAACGGTAACATAGCCTACCCTAAACGCGTCTTCGACCCTAAATCTATAAAAGACCTAGTTTGGGGCGTTGTTGGGTCTTTTTGGCTCTTTTGTCAAAAACCCTAAACTTTTATGTGCGAAAACTAGAGTTTGGACTCGTGGATCCGGCGATTTGTGGCATCATCTGACGTTCTTCTTTGACTTGGAGGAAGTTTGGACATCAAGGATCGTCTTCCCAACCCGGTGTACCTTAAAGATCATCATCAGAACCAGAATTTGGAGGACTTTGGAGACTCTTTGGCTCTGGCCGAGGAGAGCATCTTCGACCCAAAAACGACGATTGTAGATTTTTCCGAAGGCAAGTAAACCCTCCACATTATCCATACGTATGTCTAGTAGGTCTTAGGAAAATTTTCAGAATTTTATTCGACTCTTGGAACCCCCCTTGAATCGAGTTTTTGAGTTCAGTCTGTGTTCTGCACATACAGGAAATTAACGACAACCTTTGCTGCCATTAAGATCCGAAGTTAGCGGCCACCTATGTTGCCGTTAACTGGGTAATCGGCCACCCCCTTGTCGTTGAGTTCTTCAGCAAGAACAGCGTGTTGTTTGCCCTTTATAAATTATTTTACGGATTTCTACGTGTGAGGATATACAGTAAATTTATATGTTATGTAATACATCTAGTGGATCATATCATATAATTTATGTGACGTTGCGTTAAATGTGCGTTAAATGTTTTATTTATTAGAAATTTCTGAAAATGCATGGCAGACACATTTCTAATCTTGTAAATTTTGATTGTGTGAACCATGTGGAATTTGGGATGTTGGATAATTTTTGTACGATGTATATAGATGTCAGTTAGTGCCATAAGAAATTGGGAATTTTCTGATGTCTATAAAAGTAGTTATATTTTCTGAACTGTAGAATAGTAAGCATGTTTTATTAGTTTAAATTCTCGAATAAATTGTATAAAAACAGTTAATTTCCTAGAAATTTGCATAGAATTAGGACTGTCACAATGCATGTGTAGAATGAGTTGTGGGTCTGAACAAAAAAAAAAACCATGCAACTTTGATTATTTCTACTTTATGTAACATCACTGTTTTAATTTTCATAATTAGTATATGTGTCTGAAAAATATGAAATTTGGTATACAGAATAGTTGATCTGTAAGAAATCCGTGGTTAAAATTTCAGATAAATTGGACAACAATAGGTACTGTGTTCATTATTCCATGAGGAAAATGACCCATTTAAAGTATACTTAGTGTAAAGTGTTAAGAATTAGATAATTATAGCATGATTAGAGTTAGTTATATTTAGTTTAAATCTGAAAACGGTAGTATCATGGTAGGAAAACCTGAACCATGTGAATGTATACGATTGTGGAAATAGTGTGTTAAATGGGGTAAAAATAGTGTGTTTAAAAATGGAAAAAAATGTAACTATGCCATGGGTGACACTGCTACCTTAGAGCGCTGAGGAACTGTACCGTAGTAAAGACCCTATGGGAAGGTTCATATGTGTGTGAAATCCCACGGGGCATTGGGATGAAATCTTGGAGGCGGACAAGTACCGCTGGTTAGGGTGGAGAGTGCTTCTCCCGGTTCTGCGCAGTTACCTAGATCTATCACTATATTTCCTAGGTGATAGATATGTGTGTGATGAGATAAGTGTGTGTCCTTCTAGAGGTGGTTTGGACTATGTGTCACGACATATAATGATAATAATGTGAATTTGTGTTTATGTTAAAAGTGAATGTGTAAATTGTGTAAATGAGCGTATGGATATGTGAATTAGTGTGTTGACATGTGAAATTGTAAATATGTTTATGAAAGTGCTAAAATTTTGTCAAAACATCAAGCTTATTATGTTTATAAATGTGTTAAACATGCGGAAATATATTTAGAATCCATGTTAGGAACATTTCTTCCTTTATGTGTAAATTTCATATTAAATTGCTATGATGTTACAACATGAATGTGATAGGTTTATTATTGTGATATGAACCATGTACCGTATGTCATGAAATTGATAGAAGTATCTTGTTAGGTTTTCTTTAAAGCTTGTTTAATCCATGTTACATGTACTAGTGAAAATATTAAAATAGTAAAATGCCATATGATGTATGCATGGGTAGTGTGTGGGGAAATTACTTGCTGAGTCTCGTAGACTCATTCTTGCTTCGGCATACAGGTGCAGGTGTCTCTACTTCTTCCGAGGAGTTGGTTCGGAGTGACTCGGAGCGAGTGTAGGAGATTACTTGTGGAGATAGCGACATTGTACTTTTCATTTCATAGTATGTAATAAGGAAGACTTTGCATAGCATTAGAATCATGTAATTAATTGTGGATGTCAATTGTGGACAATGTTGTTTGTTTCAGTTATTTATTTCATGAGATATTTAGTCCCTTTGTATCTATATAGACTTAGATACATGTGGATGATGGAATAAGTGTTTTTTTTTTTTTTCCAGTTCTTTCTATTCCTCTATATGTGTTTATATTTGTGTACATCTCAGCCAGATGAATATGCTGGGTAAATGTCCCACTGTGACAACGCTCTCTATATCGACGTTGGTTGGCATAACCGTACCGGTATAAGGAGGGTCGTCATAATTAATGTAAAGATTGAATTAAAGTATAAATCGTGCCGTTATGCTGCCAAATTTATCTCTCAACCATTGTTCTCATGAAATCATGTTCAATTTACTTACTTGTTCTCATCATCATCATGAACATGACATTACACATGCTTATTTATTGAAACTCTCATTGGCCATTATTAATGAATGTGGGTATCTACATTTAAAATTTAAGTGAGATGCTGACTTGGCACAGTGAGTGTCCAAGGGCTCCAGTCTAGCCCCAATGATGGAGAGACATAAATATACTGTTAACCATGGGGTATAATTATTACTGACGTTGCATCTGCGCTGGGAGTCATGCGTGCTTGTTGAATGATAGATGCAATAACCACAAACACGTGTCCTAGTCTACATTCTTGATGGATCTTTTATTGGTGTACATTAGTGTCTACGTGCCTGATTAGTGTTACATTATCGTACTCGTGCATGCTTGCTTGCTTGCGTGATATGGCCATCCTGCATTTAATGCAATTAGTGATATCTTGCGTTCTTGACAGCTATTGACATCAAGTGAAATATTGCGTGCTTGTTCAAAGTGATCTATTGCTAGTTCTATCTTGTCATCTTGTTCAAAAATCTTGTTCTATCGTAATCACTCTATCTAGCTTGTTCATGTATCATGTTTTAATTATTTTTATTCGTACATGCATATCATGACATTCATCGTGCTTACCTAGTTCTAAACTGCTAATCACTTATATCATTGCCCGCACATTGAGATATAAATCCTACTGGGCTAGTTTGCTCATTCCCTACTTTTACCCAATCTAGGTGACTATGAAGTTCAAGAGGAACAGCCAGTCGAGGATGGGAATGCGTCCGAGTGATGAGCATTCCAACTATGAGTCTAGTTATAGTAGTTTGCTTTGAGTGTTAGATTCAAGTAGTAGGAAGTAAGGTATTATGTACTTTTCTTTTTATTGTGTCTTAGTCCTGTACTAGTTCTTCTAAGACGAATATGAGATTTGAATACAGATTCCATTGAGTTGAATAATTGGGCCCTATGATGATGTTGTGTTGTTGTGACGACCCTCATTATACCGGTACAGTTATACCAACCCACGTCGGTATAGTAAGCGTCATCACAGTGGGACATTTACCTAACAATAACATTCAGCTGAGATACACGTGAATATAGAACAGAGTAGGGGAAGTAAAAGAACCACTGTCTTCATTCATTCATCATCCACATTTAACATACATGATTCAATGACATTTAAAGAGTTAAAAATCCACATAATTCAAATTGCTGAAAATTTAATACATAAATGTCCACACTTATACATTCTTCCATGATAAAGATAGTACAATGCTCAATTTACATACTAAGAAAATCACAAATGTCACTAGAATTCCAGCAATGATCTAATCTCCGCGCTCGGAGTCGGTCTCCAACGTCTCCTCCACTAATGTCTCGTCACCCACTACACTTGTACGCCGAAGCAAGTAGTGAGTCTAAAAGACTCAGCAAGTAACTCTACACATACCATACATGTATATGTCATGGCAAGTTTTACATACGCATTTACAAGACACAACATGTAGCATGCTCGACAATAAATTTTTACAACCTATCATGTGAATCTACAATTTAACACATGGACTATGCTTTCAGATTTGTAGAAATAGAATCACCTATCACATGCTTTCTATTCGTTTCTCACATAAAATCTACCTCTAACCAACTAAAACATGAAGCCGTTAATATACATTCCCGAACATGCATGAAAGGGAACATACCTAACATGGAATCTACACATTCCTACGCATATACATGACCATTTTTCAAACTTTAAGCTTCCTGGTTTTACATGCTTTAACAACCACAATCTAACACATGAGAGCTACAACAATGATTTAAATCACAACATGGGAACAACCAAGGATGGAAGTTGTTCCTATATGCTTAGCAATTATTCCTAGCATGGATTCTAGGCATTTTGCCTACATAAACATGATCATAACACGATAAAGCTACTGTTTAAGCATGATTTCAGATTGTCATAACATGGATTACAAACTCACATCCTCACATTTTGATTTCACATTTTTATACAATTTCCGAATTCGCGTATTTCACACTTTACACATACACTTTTACACATTGTCACATTCACATTTTTCACATGAACACATACACATTTACACATTCACATTTAGTGCCGTGACACATAGTCCAAACCACCAAAGAAGGACATAACACATCACATCACATAGACGCCATCTAGGCAATACAATGGCGATTATTGGATTGCGCAGACCGGGAGAACAAGTCTCCACCCTAACCAGTGATACTTGTCCACCTCCAGGATTTCCCCCTAATGCTCTTAGGGTCACTACACATTGAACCTTCTCAGGGGGACCTTCCCTGATACGGTTCCACTGCCCTCTACGGAAGCAGTGTCACATTTGGCACAAGTTACACATTACACATTTTACCGATTTTAACACATATTTACACATGTCACTCTCATTTCATTCACTTTCTCACTCACATGCACGTTTCTCTGTTTTCCTAACATGACACTACAATTACAGGAATTTAGCATTCAGGAAATTTCACTAATCAGGTTGCTAATTACAAATCAAATCATTTTACAAAGGCATGCATAAATTTCACATTTTTACATAGAAAATTCATATTGCATCATATACTGGTCCAAATGACCTGAAATTTTAACCACAGGCTCATTTCGAGCCTAGGATCCCACATGCAAAATTTTAGATTTTTCTAACTCAAAATGAATTTACAGAAAATTTACCATCCATTCCCCACTAATATTCATAATGCAATTTAACATGGAGTTAAACAAAATCACAATTTTTAACAGTTGACTGTCTGAACCTTAGCATGCACAGGGTCACCAAATTCGTTCCCGAATTTATCGAGTAACACGCAATTTACTGGAATTTAACATGACCTAAACATGATTTCTATTTTTCCCAAAACAGAATTTTTTAAATAATCATACGAGCATGGGAGAAATGTCAGAAATTCAGAACACAGATAGCAACATGCATACATGGTCTAACAATTTAGGGCAACCGAAACTTTGCCACTGACCATGAGGATCATGGTGAATACACATGGCCATTCTTTTCTCATACACATTAGATAAACAATTAAACTCAACCACCCACAAAATAGATGTACATTCATTCTCCCATTCATCACATTAACTAGTGTGCATAGTATATAAGAGTTACATTATATCCTCAACGCAAAACCCGTCGAAATTAGTCATATAGAAGGGCCGAACAGTCTGCTGTTCTGCTCAGATGAAGTTGGCGGCGGTCTATGGCCGCTAATTCAATGTCAACGGCATAATCGCTGGACGCTAAGCATTAACTTAGCGGCCAGGGATGTTGCCGTTAATGTCAGGTCTGTGCAGAACACAGACCCGAGCTCCAAAGATGGGGTGAACTTGGGGGTCTAGGACACGAGGGAAAATACATAAAATTTGTAAAAACAACCTAGACACATACATGAACACTATGGGTAGGGTACTTGCCTCTAGAAAATTCACCAGACGGATTTAGGGCTCGGTGAAGCTCTCCTTGGGCTGTCCCAAGAAGCTCCTAGAAAAGCTTCACTCTGGGTTCTAGGATGAAGATGGCTCCAAGATAAGGTCGGGGAAGCCTCCTCCTCCACTCTAGCTAGCTCCTTGCTGCAGTAGATGGCCGGTGCAAGCTTCAGGTAGCCGGATTTAGGGTTGCAAAGGTGAGCTCTTCACACAGATTTTAGGGTTTTCTCTTTTTCCTCTTCTTCCTCTCTTGCAAAAAGGCAAAGAGAAGGGTTGGGGAAGCATTTCGGGTTCTGATATATGAGAGGGGCTTCTCCTGTCCCGAAATGCTGATGTGAAACCCATTCAGACCGTTGGAGACAGCTCCCCAATGGTTGGGGTAGCTTGCTCCCGGGATTTCTGGCTCTGCAATGCATGCAGTTCAGAGAAGTTGGCGTCCACATCGCTGGACGCTAGGGTTAGTGTTGGAGTCCATGGGGATGACGCCTACTCAGCTCAAACGTCCATTGATATTGACGCCTATAAGGCCTTCGGCCAGAACTCCAAAACATGCACAAACCTTGTACATCTTATACCTATATATGTCATACATATGTATTATCATGTACACACTATCAACAAGTCATTCATACACTATTTACATCTAGTTTATACACATGCATGCAAAAGTATACCAACTAGTACTTACGTAGATATTACATACGTACATACACACATGAATTATTTACATGCAATACAATAATGCAATAAAATTTGAGGGCCTTACACCCTCTCCCCCTTAAAATAAACTTCGTCCTCGAAGTTAGATCGACGCTACTCAAACAAAATGGGATACTTCTTCTTCATCGCATCCTCAAGCTCCCAAGTAGCCTCCTCTCGTGAGAAGTTCCGCCATAAAACCTTCACCGACGCAATACTCTTATTCCGGAGATGTTGAACCTTCCGGTCAAGAATAGCTACTGGTTGCTCGATATACGACAGATCTGGCTGAATCTCCACTGGCTCATGACTAATCACATGAGACGGATCTCGGACATACTTCCTGAGCATCGAAACGTGGAACACAGGATGAACACTAGCCAAAGCTGGGGGTAAGGCTAGCTCATATGCCACGTTGCCCAAACGTCTGAGAATCTCATATGGGCCAATGAACTTAGGACTCAACTTACTATGCCTGCCAAATCTGACAACACCTCGAGTAGGTGATATCTTCAAGAAGACATGATCGCCAACCTCGAACTCCAAATCCTTTCTCCTGTTGTCGGCATAACTCTTCTGCCTATCCTGAGCCGCAACAAGCCTCCTTCTGATCAGCTGGATCTTATCCGAAGTTTCCTGAAC
This sequence comes from Colocasia esculenta, assembly GCA_014218235.1. NCBI lineage: Eukaryota > Viridiplantae > Streptophyta > Magnoliopsida > Alismatales > Araceae > Colocasia > Colocasia esculenta. The sequence goes on along the minus strand of CM024763.1, from coordinate 90,858,247 downwards.
TAACTCCGGTCTGATCAACTGCCTACCACCGGTCTCCTCCCAACATAACGGAGATCTGCAGGGCCTACCATACAACGCCTCGAATGGAGCCATACCAATACTTGCGTGAAAGATGTTGTTGTATGCGAACTCCACAAGAGGTAAATGGCGCTCCCAATCATCCTTCCAGTCTAGAACACATGCTCTCAACATATCCTCGAGCGTCTGGATAGTCCTCTCGGACTGTCCATCGGTCTGGGGATGAAACGCCGAACTGAGCTTCAGCTCCGAACCTAAAGCATCCTGAAGACCCTTCCACAACCTCGAAGTAAATCTCGGATCTCGATCCGAAATGATCGACTTCGGCACGCCATGCAATCTAATGACACTACTAACATACAATCTAGCTAAACTCTCTACTGACTGCTTCTTCTTCATAGGCAAGAAATGAGCAGACTTCGAGAATCTATCTACAACTACCCAAATCGAGTCATTGCCTCTTCTAGATCGAGGCAAACCCGAAACAATGTCCATAGTGACAGCCTCCCACTTCCACACTGGGATGTCCATCCTTTGCATAAGGCCGGATGGTCGCTGTCACTCGGCCTTTACTTGCTGACACACCAAACACCTAGACACATAATCTGCAACATCCTTCTTCATGCCGGACCACCAAAATGATCTCTTCAGATCTTGATACATCTTAGTGTTACCCGGATGAATAGAGAATCTCGATCTATGAGCCTCCGCTAACACATGCTCACGAACATCTACCAAATCGGGGACACAAACACGGTGCTGAAATCTAATCACACAGTCCTCATCACGAGCAATGCCTGCCTTGCCCACTAACTCTATGAGTCTAGGGTCGGCTTCCTGTTGCTCGATCACCTCATCCAAAACCGAGGACCTAAGAGACAACTGAGCTACAAAAGCCTGACATAGCGATGGCTCTAACTCAGTCAACGCGCAAGCCGCATCTTCCAACATCTTCCAGTCCTGCTGGAGAGATGGCCTCTTTCTACTCAAAGCATCCGCTACAACATTCGCCTTCCCAGGGTGATACTGAAGGTCGAAGTCGTAGTCCTTCAAGAACTCAATCCATCTCCTCTGTCTCAGGTTTAATTCCTTTTGGGAGAAAAGATACTTCAAGCTCTTGTGGTCAGTAAACACCTCAAATCTGACACCATAAAGATAGTGCATCCAGATTTTTAGTGCATGAACCACTGCTGCGAGCTCTAAGTCATGAGTCGGATAGTTCTTCTCATGCTCCTTCAACTGACGAGAAGCATAAGCCACTACCCTTTCTTGCTGCATGAGCACAGAGCCTAAACCAATCCGAGACGCATCCGTGTAGATAGCAAAGCCCTCTACACCGCTCGGTAAAACTAACACCGGGGCTGACGTGAGCTTAGTCTTCAACAATTGAAAACTACTCTCACACTTCTCGGACCAAACAAACTTCACTCCCTTTCTGGTAAGCTGAGTCAAAGGGGCGGCGATGGATGAAAATCCCTCAATAAATCACCGATAGTAACCAGCTAAACCAATAAAACTACGAATCTCCGAAGGGGTCTTGGGAATCTCCCAATCCATAACAGCCTGGACCTTCGCTGGATCCACTGCAACACCAGTACCGGAGATAACATGCCCGAGAAAATGAACCTCGCGCAACCAGAAATCACACTTGCTGAACTTAGCATACAGCTTGTGCTCACGAAGAACCTCTAACACTACCCTCAAATGCTGACGGTGAGTGGTCTCATCCGGAGAGTAGACCAACACATCATCAATAAACACTACAACAAAGCTATCTAGATAAGGTCTAAACACCCAGTTCATGAGATCCATGAACGCTGCAGGGGCGTTGGTCAATCCGAAAGGAAGAACCAAAAACTCATAATGTCCATAACGGGTTCTAAACGCCGTCTTGGACACATCCTCACTCCAAATCCTCAACTGATGATAACCAGATCGCAAGTCAATCTTAGAAAAGACTGATGCCTCGCGCAACTGGTCAAATAAATCATCAATACGAGGCAAGGGATACCTGTTCTTCACAGTCACTTGGTTCAGCTTTCTGTAGTCAATGCATAACCTAAGTGACCCGTCTTTCTTCTTGACGAATAATACAGGTGCGCCCCAAGGGGAAACACTAGGGTGAATAAATCCCTTATCAAGCAACTCCTGCAACTGCCTCCTCAACTCGGCTAACTCCGCAGGTGCCATCCGATATGGAGCCTTCGAGATAGGAGAGGTGCCTGGAAGCAACTCTATGGTAAACTCTATCTCTCTATCCGGTGGCAATCCAGACAAGTCATCAGGAAAGACATCTGAAAAATCCTGCACTACCTCAATCTCTGCAAGAGTAGGTGACTCATCAGCCTCTGGTACTAACACCATGCTGGCAAGAAAAGCGTCACAACCCTTGTTCACCATACGCATCGCCTTCATGGCAAGGATGACCATCTTTCCCGCCCAGTTCCTTTGCATGGGGTGAGAGAACTCATCCTCACCAGGAATGCGGAAAACAATCCTCTTCCGACGACAATCCACTAACGCATAGTGCTCCTCTAGCCAATCCAGACCAAGAATAGCATCATAGTCCTTCATCTTTAGCAAGAAGAAACACACATCTAGGACTCTATCCACAATGCACACAGGTAACGACAGAATGCACTTCCTAGTCGATACCGTACCCGCAGGGGTGTGCACAGACAAAGGGACCTCTAAATCCTCAGACTCTATGCCTGACTCTAGGGCTAACTGCCTAGCGAACTGCTCGGAAATGAACGAGTGAGTAGCACCTGTATCAAACAAAACCCGAGCGTGCACACCTAAAAGCAAAACTGTACCTTCGGTGACATGCTCCGCCTGCTCGGCGTCCTCGCGAGATAAAGCAAACACTCGAGCTGGGGCTCGAGGCCTTCCTGGTTTTCCTGTAGCTGGCGCTGCTGCCGCTACTGCTGGGGCTGGCGCTCCGCGCTGGACTCCCTGTTGAAGTCTTGGGCAATCTTTGATCTTGTGGTCGCTGCTCCCGCACTTCAAGCACTTGCTCGTAATCATCCAACATTCGGTACCACCATGTGTCTTCCCACAGTGGGGACACCCTTTCTTCACACTAGGGGAACGTACAGAAGGTACCTGAGTACTGCCGACTGCCACGGATCGCTGCAGTGTCTGGTACACCGCTTTCTTCTTGTCTTGCCGTTGGAAGGTTGCCGCTGGCCTCTTCTGCGAAGCTTTCTTTTCTTCCAGGTATTGCTCCATCTCTCCCTCCTGCCTACAAGCAGCACTGAGGGCCTCGTCCAACGTGCCGTGGTCAAACGCTACGAGTCTCGTCCGCAGTGATGGCTTGAGTCCCATCACGAACTTCTTTGTCTTCCTGCGCTCATCTGCCACGATATGAGGTGCATACTTAGAAAGTTCAGAAAATCTCGCCTCATATTCCATCACGGTCATGGAGCCTTGAGCCAAAGATAGGAATTCCTGCTCCATCCGATCTTGCACATGCTAGGGGACGAACTTGGCCCGAAAGAGCCTCGCGAACTCGTCCCAAGCAACCTCTACTGCGCCATCCTCAAACCGCGTACGCAGTAGTGAAGACCACCATACATCAGCTCTTTCCTGCAATACACCTTCATAAGCTCCAACTAACAGTTCTAACTAAATAAAACATACAATCATACAAATTAACACATACCTGTAGCATGTAGGTGGCTAATGTGACCTTATCCTCATCCGCACACCTAACGGCTCGGAAGATCTTTTCTATCTCCCTCATCCAACCTTCAGCCAACAACGGATTGCTCTCCCCCTTAAAAGAGGGTGGTAGCATCCTCTTGAATCTTTCCATGGTAGAAGGTCCACCATGGTCCTGAGCTGGTACTTGAGCCTGCTACAGTACACCACAAGCAATTTACAATCAATACAATATCACAAAATTAAATAAAACAGACTATTATTCATTTCATTAGTCTAACCTGAGCCTCCAACTGTGCCTGGAGTGTTGCCTGGGTATGAGCCTGCGTCTGCATGGCTTGCACCAGACCTTGCATGAATACTCCATAATCCACAGGCGGCGGTGGGGGAAGTACAGGACCTTGCGGTGCCGGGGCCTGTTGCTCCGCCCGCTCGTCACGTCTCGGCTCGTCCTCACGGGCCGGCGCTCTACCACGCCTACCTCTCGAAGCCATGGCTGTAATAAATTTCAGCCACCATTAGCGCTAGGTTACTAAGTTCTCTAGCCATTTTCTTATCTATTTTTCACTTCTTATTAGTGTTTTCTACACATGTGGACATTTCTATGTAGACTTAGCATGTAATGAAGATGATGACTTATATATATTCATGTGCAATCCCAACCGGTCTCTCTGATACCAATCTCTGTGACGACCCTCATTATACCGGTACGGTTATACCAACCCACGTCGGTATAGTAAGCATCATCACAGTGGGACATTTACCCAACAATAACATTCAGCTGAGATACATGTGAATATAGAATAGAGTAGCGAAAGTAAAAGAACCACTGTCTTCATTCATTCATTATCCACATTTAACATACATGATTCAATGACATTTAAAGAGTTAAAAATCCACATAATTCAAATTGCTGAAAATCTAATACATAAATGTCCACACTTATACATTCTTCCATGATAAAGATAGTACAATGCTCAATTTACATACTAAGAAAATCACAAATGTCACTAGAATTCCAGCAATGCTCTAATCTCCGCGCTCGGAGTCGGTCTCCAACGTCTCCTCCACTAATGTCTCGTCACCCACTACACCTGTACGCCGAAGCAAGTAGTGAGTCTAAAAGACTCAGCAAGTAACTCTACACATACCATACATGTATATGTCATGGCAAGTTTTACATACGCATTTACAAAACACAACATGTAGCATGCTCGACAATAAATTTTACAACCTATCATGTGAATCTACAATTTAACACATGGACTATGCTTTCAGATTTGCAGAAATAGAATCACCTATCACATGCTTTCTATTCGTTTCGCACATAAAATCTACCTATAACCAACTAAAACATGAAGCCGTTAATATACATTCCCGAACATGCATGAAAGGGAACATACCTAACATGGAATCTACACATTCCTACGCATATACATGACCATTTTTCAAACTTTAAGCTTCCTGGTTTTACATGCTTTAACAACCACAATCTAACACATGAGAGCTACAACAATGATTTAAATCACAACATGGGAACAACCAAGGATGGAAGTTGTTCCTATATGCTTAGCAATTATTCCTAGCATGGATTCTAAGCATTTTGCCTACACAAACATGATCATAACACGGTAAAGCTACTGTTTAAGCATGATTTCAGATTGTCATAACATGGATTACAAACTCACATCCTCACATTTTGATTTCACATTTTTATACAATTTCCGAATTCGCGTATTTCACGCTTTACACATACACTTTTACACATTGTCACATTCACATTTTTCACATGAACACATACACATTTACACATTCACATTTAGTGCCGTGACACACAGTCCAAACCACCAAAGAAGGACATAACACATCACATCACATCACATAGACGCCATCTAGGCAATACAATGGCGACTCTTGGACTGCGCAGACCGGGACAACAAGTCTCCACCCTAACCAGTAGTACTTGTCCACCTCCAGGATTTCCCCCTAATGCCCTTAGGGTCACTACACATTGAACCTTCTCAGGGGGACCTTTCTTTGATACGGTTCCACTGCCCTCTACGGAAGCAGTGTCACATTTGGCACAAGTTACACATTACACATTTTACCGATTTTAACACATATATTTACACATGTCACTCTCATTTCATTCACTTTCTCACTCACATGCACATTCTCTGTTTTCCTAACATGACACTACAATTATAGGAATTTAGCATTCGGGAAATTTCACTAATCAGGTTGCTAATTACAAAATCAAATCATTTTACAAAGGCATGCATAAATTTCACATTTTTACATAGAAAATTCATATTGCATCATATACTGGTCCAAATGACCTGAAATTTTAACCACAAGCTCATTCCGGGTCTAGGATCCCACATGCAAAATTTCAGATTTTTCTAACTCAAAATGAATTTACAGAAAGTTTACCATCCATTCCCCACTAATATTCATAATGCAATTTAACATAGAGTTAAACAAAATCTCAATTTTTAACAGCTGACTATCTGAACCTTAGCATGCACAGGGTCACCAAATTCGTTCCCGAATTTATCGAGTAACATGCAATTTACTGGAATTTAACATGACCTAAACATGATTTCTATTTTTCCCAAAACAGAATTTTTTAAATAATCATACGAGCATGGGAGAAATGTCAGAAATTCAGAACACAGATAGCAACATGCATACATGGTCTAACAATTTAGGGCAACCAAAACTTTGCCACTGACCATGAGGATCATGGTGAATACACATGGCCATTCTTTTCTCATACACATTAGATAAACAATTAAACTCAACCACCCACAAAATAGATGTACATTCATTCTCCCATTCATCACATTAACTAGTGTGCATAGTATATAAGAGTTACATTATATCCTCAACGCAAAACCCGTCAAAATTAGTCATATAGAAGGGCCGAACAGCTTTCTGTTCTGCTCAGATGAACATGGCGGCGGTCTATGGCCGCTAATTCAATGTCAACGGCATAATCGCTGGACGCTAAGCATGATCTTAGCGGCCAGGGATGTTGCCGTTAATGTCAGGTCTGTGCAGAACACAGACCCGAGCTCCAAAGATGGGGTGAACTTGGGGGTGTAGGACACGAGGGAAAATACATAAAATTTGTAAACACAACCTAGACACATACATGAACACTATGGGTAGGGTACTTGCCTCTAGAAAATTCACCAGACGGATCTAGGGCTCGGTGAAGCTCTCCTTGGGTTGTCCCAAGAAGCTCCTAGAAAAGCTTCACTCCGGGTTCTAGGATGAAGATGGCTCCAAGATAAGGTCGGGGAAGCCTCCTCCTCCACTCCAGCTAGCTCCTTGCTGCAGTAGATGGCCGGTGCAAGCTTCAGGTAGCTGGATTTAGGGTTGCAAAGGTGAGCTCTTCACATAGATTTTAGGGTTTTCTCTTTTTCCTCTTCTTCCTCTCTTGCAAAAAGGCAAAGAGAAGGGTTGGGGAAGCATTTCGGGTTCAGATATATGAGAGGGGCTTCTCCTGTCCCGAAATGCTGATGTGAAACCCATTCAGACCGTTGGAGACAGCTCCCCAATGGTTGGGGTAGCTTGCTCCCGGGATTTCTGGCTCTGCAATGCATGCAGGTCAGAGAAGTTGGCGTCCACATCGCTGGACGCTAGGGTTAGTGTTGGCGTCCATGGGGATGACGCCTACTCAGCTCAAACGTCCATTGATATTGACGCCTATAAGGCCTTCGGCCAGAACTCCAAAACATGCACAAACCTTGTACATCTTATACCTATATATGTCATACATATGTATTATCATGTACACACTATCAACAAGTCATTCATACACTATTTACATCTAGTTTATACACATGCATGCAAAAGTATACCAACTAGTACTTACGTAGATATCTACATACGTACATACACACATGAATTATTTACATGCAATACAATAATGCAATAAAATTCGAGGGCCTTACAGTTGTTATACACTTAATGCGTGCTAGCTAGAGACCTATTTGCCGACTGTTCACGTTTCGGGATATTGACTAGAATTATTTCTGAATTATTTATATCCACTACGTAACGCTCGAGACGTGACAAACGGAGTGCAGAAATCCACAGTTACACACAAACAATGAACAAACAGACTAACCTAAGGCACAATACAATCATGGAAGAAAGTAAACAACAGAGGAAGACTCCCTAGACAGGCAGAAACTGATCCATAGATGGAAAATGATGAACAATCTATCCCCATGTAATTAAAAGTAATTACATTTTTTATTTTGGTGATGAACAAAATCATATTATTATAATTATCAAACCCTTAATTAAAGGTTACTAACCTATTTTCTACAAGTCTTAAGCACAGAAATTAATACCAAAGAAAAAAAAGCCAAAACAGGTAAGCATCTTTACATTGTATCTACAACATCATATTTCTCTAAGTACACATCGATTTCCTTTATAGATCATATCGATTACAGTAGAACTGTAACGATTTCTTCATAACCGTTTCATAAGTACCTTAATGATTTCTTCATAGATTGAAACTTCTTCTGATCTCAAAAGAAATTGTTCCTATAACGACTTCTTAGAGAGAGTGTAACGATTTTCTTGCAACGATTCCTTTAGTCATCATAACGACTTGCTTTCGTAACGATTCCTTTAGTCATCGTAACGACTTGTTTTCGTAACGATTCCTTTAGTCATCGTAACGACTTGCTTTCATAACGATTCCTTTAGTCATCATAACGACTTGCTCTCGTAACGATTCCTTTAGTCATCGTAACGACTTGCTTTTGTAATGATTCCTTTATTCATCGTAACGATTCCTTTAGTCATCGTAACGACTTGCTCTCGTAACGATTCCTTTAGTCATCGTAACGACTTGCTTTCGTAATGATTCCTTTAGTCATTGTAACGACTTGCTTTCGTAACGATTCCTTTAGTCATCGTAACGACTTGCTTTTGTAACGATTCATTTAGTCATCGTAACGACTTGCTTTCATAACGATTTCCTTAGTCATTGTAACGACTTGCGTTCGTAACGATTCCTTTAGTTCTCATAACGATTTGCTTATCGCAATGATTGCTTCAGATATTATAACGATTTGCATTGCGCATCGACTTTTTAAGTAATCATAATAATTTCCTTAATAATCACAACGATTCTTTCATATCTCACAACGATTTGCTGTTTGGTTACATAACGATTACATAAGTCATAAATGCATCGATTTCATATCAATCAACTAGACATATGACTTATCCTTTCAACAAAATTGAATAGTCAAAGTCTTCGTACTTTTTCTTCTGTCAACTATGCATTTAATGAAGACTGAACGTATCTCTACATGCATATAGACGATATCATCCATTATCGTGTCTATTCTATATTCATCCTTTTTGAACAGCAAAATGGAATGGCATTACTATTTTGGTGAATATTCACACCAACGTTGACTGACAACAAGAGACAGCCTAGTTGTCTACTGTTCTAGCATTTAATGTATGCAGGTCTCTGACAAACATTCATCATACAACGTTGGACTTTGTAGAAGCTAAAGGACACTTCAGAAGATCCTATCTCTTTGCGTGAACAAATGGATAAAGGACTGATTGACTGGAAGCTTCCAAGTGCCACTCAGTCTAACGTCCACCAAAAGCTAGAGGCAACAGATACTTCAACATCTACATTTCAAATTGAAGCTATATATTGAAGAAAGGAGCTCCAGAATCTATAGAAGATACAGAACGATAGTCATACAAAAACACTCTGATCATCATGTCTTTTGCGAGTTCTGAAGAAAGAGCCAAGCCTCATTCAATTACATTAGCTCTTTGCTCTCTGCATTGTTTGTAGTTTTTCGAGAGAGCTTGTTGGTTTTGAGAGTGAGCTTTTGTTTATAGAATTCTTTGCTCTCAGTCCCTAGCTTCAGATCTTGGCTTGTCAAAGCTTGATCTAGGGGCTTAATCTCCTGCTTACTTGTTTATGTGTTTGTACCCTTCGTGTGTGAAGGAAGACCTGGTGGGGTATCCAGGGTTGTTCCTCTTCGGGCTAAGAAGAGAAGACCAGCTGAGTTGGGTGTTGTAGTGTCCATAAGGGGACTGTACCCTAGTTAGTGAAATCCTGAGTTGTTGCTCAGGGACTGGACGTAGGACTCCTGTGGAAAGGAGGTCCGAACAAGGATACATCTGGTGTTGGGTGATTGTCCTCTTGTGTTTGCTGTTTCTCTTTACTAACACTAACAATCTTCAAAGTGTATTTCTTTGTGAATGTTTTTAGTGGACAGGTATTGATTGATAATTTTAAAGACCGATTCACCCCCCCCCCCCTCTGGGCTACCTAAATGGGCAACAAGTGGTATCAGAGCGAGTCTCTTCGAAAAAGAAGAAGATCCAACGATCTGAAGAGTAAAGATCCATGGCAGCCCAAGGCCACAATGAAGGTCAGTCTCTCAACCGACCACCATTGTTCGATGGAGAAGACTATGCTTACTGGAAAACAAGAATGGAGTATTTTCTACAAGGTAATGACTACCATATATGGTCCATAGTTGAAGAAGGCGATCTCCTAGTCACCAATGAAAAGGCTCAGTGGACAGATGATGACAGGAAGAAGATTTCCTTAAACTGTAAGGCTAAAAGCATTCTGTGCTGTGCTCTCAACAAGAAAGAATTCAATAGAGTATCAGCCTGCAAATCCGCAATGGAGATGTGGGAAAAACTGAGAATCACTTATGAAGGTACGGACAAGGTTAAGGAACCAGAATAGATATGCTAGTAACTCAATATGAGAGGTTCCAGATGCAACCAGGAGAGTTCATAACTCAAATGTTCAGTAGATTCACAGACATTACAAATGGATTAGTAGGACTGGGGAAGACCTATGAGATTGGAGATATGGTTAGAAAAATCCTTAGATCTCTTCCATCTACATGGACTCCCAAGGTAACAGCCATTGAGGAAGCTAATGATCTAAAGAAGATGTCTTTGGAAAAGCTCATTGGATCCCTTATGGCCCACGAGATAAATATGGAGAGACTAGGAGAATCCTCAAGCAGAAAGAAACATTCAAATGCTCTTAAAGCAGAAGAAGACAGATCAGATGAGTCATCAGCCGAAGATGAAAGCTCAAATGATTGCGAAGATGAAGAAGCCATGCTATCATGAAGACTGCAGCGCATTCTAGCCAAAAAGAAGAAATTCCAATCTGGTAGAAGACACTTTAAGAAAAATAAGGACTTCAACAAACCAGATGGAAAGGATCAGAAAAAGGGCGAGCCTATATGCTATGAGTGCAAAAAGCCAGGACATATCAAAGCAGAATGCCCAAAGCTCAAGAAGCCTGAATTCAGAAAGAAATAAAGCTCCAAGAAATTCAGGAGGCATAAGAAAAAGGCTATGGCAGCAGCATGGAGCAACATCAGCGACTCAGACAATGAGTCAAGCTCAAACAGTGAAGAAGAAGAAGCCAACTTGGCTTTTATGGCAAACACTGAAGAGAAGGTAACTTTTGACTCATCTTTTGATTCTTGCAATAATTCTGATTCTAATAATCTAGAAGAAGCTTTCAACGAATTATACTGTAAATATTGGTAAGTAACAAAACTGTTAAAAGTTAGTAAGAAAAATACTGCATGTTTAGAAAACACTAATTCAGATCTAAAAATAGAAAACGAAGAATTAGAAAAAAAAAAAACAGAACTTAAAAGAAGAAATGAACTATTATGTGAAGATCTAAAAGATAAAAATAAACAAATAATCAGATTAGAAAAACAGGAGAGTTCAGATGAACAGAAAAAATAAATTAAAACTTTAAATGAAGAAAATGACAAACTGTCAAGCACATTGGAGAAATTTACAAATGGTAAGAACTCATTAATATTAAAAGGTTCTAGACGTTCAGGAAAGAAGAAACATGGTTTAGAATATACACCACCAGAAAATGAAGAAACAATAATTCACCCTAAGATATATCCAACTCCGAAGTTTACACCTGAACAAGATACAACATACAAAGCCAATTTCAAATATTGAAAGAGTAACAAAAATGTCCTACTGTATCCATTGCAATAAGTTAGGACATATAAAATTAACATGTCCAACTAGACATAAGAAATGGATAATTAAAAAGGAAACTATTGACACTAACCAACAAGGACCCAAAAGAACTTGGGTACCTAAAAATTAATGTCTCCTTTTCAGGGAAGCCTTCGAGCATCAAAGTGGTACCTAGACAGCGGGTGCTCAAGGCATATGTCAGGGAACAGGAAGCTGTTCACTCATCTCCAAGCTGAAGAAGGAACAGTCACCTATGGAGATAATGGAAAAGGAAAAGTGGTAGACAGTGCTTCTTGATGACCAAAACTCTCTCCATATAAATTAATTCATTTATTTATATATTAATTTTGATGATTAACAAAACATTAATGAATGTTTTTCCATAAAGTCTTAAGTACAGGAAAAATACCAAGGTCAAACAAGCCAGCAAAAGGTATGCATTACTTCTCTGAAGCTTTGATCTCCTCATCATATTATTTCTCTAAGTCCAGATCGATTTCCTTTCTGATCGGAAAGTCATGATGTTTCAAGCAAATCGATACCGTAACGACTTGCCAGTCATAACGACTTCATAAGTTATCGTAACGACTCCTTTAGAACTCATAACAATTTGCCAGTCATAACGACTTCATAAGTTATCGTAACGACACCTTTAGAACTCGTAACGACTTGCTCGTCATAACGACTTCATAAGTTATCGTAACGACTCCTTTAGAACTCGTAACGACTTTCCAGTCATAACGACTTCATAAGTTATCGTAACGACTCCTTTAGAACTCGTAACGACTTGCTCGTCAAAACGACTTCATAAGTTATCGTAACGACTCCTTTAGAACTCGTAACGACTTGCTTATCATAACGACTTCATAAGTTATCGTAACGACTCCTTTAGAACTCGTAACGACTTGCCAGTCATAACGACTTCATAAGTTATCGTAACGACTCCTTTAGAACTCGTAACGACTTGCTCGTCATAACGACTTCATAAGTTATCGTAACGACTCCTTTAGAACTCGTAACGACTTGCTCGTCATAACGACTTCATAAGTTATCGTAACGACTCCTTTAGAACTCGTAACGACTTGCCAGTCATAACGACTTCATAAGTCATCATAACGATTCTAATAGAACTCATAACGACTTGCTTGTCACAACGACTTCATAAGTGATCGCAAAGATTCCTTTAGAACACTCAACGACTTACCTCTCATAACGATTTGATAAGTGATTCATATCGGTTTCTTTAGAATCACATCGAGTTGCATGTTAAAAGCGTTGAATAGTCAAAGTCCACGTAGACATCTCTCTGACAACTTTCATTTATGAGATCTGATCATATCTCTGCATGCATGCAGACCATATCGTGCCTACTCTGATAACGTCCTTTAGACTTAAGCTATCTGGCATTACTATTTCCATGTCTCTTACTAATAACGTTGACTGACATCAGAGACAGCTTAGCTGTCTGCTATTTGAGTTTGACATTTGTGCAGACCTCTGAACCAGATTTATAGTACAACGTTAAACCATCGGATATCTTTGAAGATCTCATCTCTTTGCGTGCTCAAGTGATCAAAAGACTGTTGACTGGAAGCTTCTGAGACTCCAGACATCATTCAGTCTAACGACTACTCAAAAGAGAGACAACGGACACTTCAACGTCTACATTTCAAATTGAAGATATAAATTCAAGACAGATGATCAGAAGAAAATATCGCGTATTCAACCATTGAAATTCTTCTAAAGAATGTCCAGAGCCAAAACCCATCATTCTGTTTAGCCTTTGCTCTGTTGCTCTCCACTAGTTTGTAAAAATCTTGAGAGAGCCTGTATAGTTCTGAGAGTGTGCCTTGGTTAAAATCTCTTTGCTCTCAGTTCTAGTTGCTTCAGATCCTTGCTTATCAAAAGCTTGATCTAGGGGCTTGAAGATCATTCATTCTTCTCTGTGTTGTTCCCTTCGGGTGTGAAGGAAGACCTGGTGGTATCCAGGGTGGTGTTCCCTTCGGGTGTGAAGGAAGACCTGGTGGTATCCAGGGTGTTGTTCCCTTCGAGTGTGAAGGAAGACCAGCTGAGCTGGGTGTTGTAGCGTCCTTAGGGGGACTGTACCCTAGTTAGTGGATTCCTGAGTTGTTGCTCAGGGACTGGACGTAGGACTCCTAAGGAGAGGAGGTCCGAACCAGGATAATCCTTGTGTTGTGTGACTGTCTTCTTTGTGTGATTGTTATTTAAACTAACTGTCACTAACCTATTTCGAAGAACGTTTGTGTGATTGTTTTGAGTTACAGGTATCTTCTAGATTATTTTTTAAAGACCCATTCACCCCCCCTTTGGGCTCTTCAACTGGGCAACAAGTGGTATCAGAGCGAGTCTCTTCGACAAAGAAAGGATCCAACGATCTGAAGAGTAAAGATCCATGGCAGCCCAAGGTAACTTTGAAGGTCAGTCTGTCAACCGACCCCCTCTCTTCGATGGTGAAGATTATCCTTACTGGAAGACCAGAATGGAATACTTTCTACAAGAGCACGACTATCAAATTTGGTCCATAGTAGAAGAAGGTGATCTATTAGTCACAAATGAGAAAGCACAATGGACAGATGATGACAGGAGGAAGATTTCCCTAAATTGCAAAGCAAAGAGCATCCTATGCTGTGCTCTAAGTAAGAAGGAATTCAACAGAGTTTCAGCCTGCAAATCTTCAATGGAAATGTGGGAAAATCTCAGGATTACTTATGAAGGCACAGACAAAGTAAAAGAAACAAGAATCGATATTCTTGTCACTCAATATGAAAGATTTCAGATGCAATCAAGTGAGTCCATAACTCAAATGTTCAGCCGGTTCACTGACATCACAAATGGACTGGCCAGCCTGGGGAAAGTTTATGAGATGGGAGACATGGTAAGAAAGATACTCAGATCCTTATCGTCCTCATGGACTCCAAAAGTCACAGCAATAGAAGAAGCTAATGACCTGAAGAGAATGTCTGTAGAAAAGCTCATTGGGTCCCTCATGGCCCATGAGATCAATATGGAAAGGCTAGGAGAGTCCTCTAGCAGAAAGAAGCACTCCAACGCCTTAAAAGGTGAAGAAGATTCATCAGAAGCAAGTTCAGCTGAAAGCGAAAGTGATGCAGACAACGAGAATGAGGAAGCTATGTTATCTAGAAGATTGCAGCGAATTTTGGCTAAAAAGAAGAAGTTCCAATCTGGTGGAAGGCACTTCAAAAGAAACAAGGACTTCAAGAAGCCAGATGGAAAGAAATAAAGAAAGGAGAACCCATCTGCTATGAATGCAAGAAGCCAGACACATCAAAGCTGAATGTCCAAAATTCAAGAAATCAGAATTCAAAAAGAAAGACAGCTCCAAGAAGTTCAGAAAATACAAAAAGAAAGCAATGGCAGCAGCATGGGAAAACAGTAGCGACTCAGACAGTGAGTCAAGCTCATGCAGTGATGAAGAAAAAGCCAACTTGGCCTTCATGGCAAATACTGAAGATAAGGTAACTTCTGACTCCTCTTTTGATTCATGCAATGGTTCAGACTCCGATAGTTTAGAAGAGGCTTTCAATGAACTATATGAAAAATATAAGGAAGTAACCAAATTATTAAAAGTAAGTAAGAAAAACATAGTCTGTATAGAAAATACAAACTCAGATCTAAAATCAGAAAATGAACAATTAGAAAGTCAAATAACTGAACTTAAACGAAGAAATGAACTGTTATGTGAAGACCTAAAAGCTAAGAATGAACAAATAACTAAACTAGAAAAACAGGAAAGCACAGATGAATTATGGAAAGAGATTAAAAACTTAAATGAAGAAAATGATAAATTATCAAGCACACTAGAAAAATTTACTAATGGTAAAAACTCTCTAATATTAAAAGGTGCTAGGAGATCAGGTAAGAAGAAAAACGGGTTAGGATATACACCCCCAGATAATGAAGAAACCATAGTCTATCCTAAAACATATCCAACACCAAAATTTGTACCTGAACAGAATATAGCATACAAAGCTGATTTCAAATACATAGAAAAAGTGACTAAGTTATCCTGCTGTAGTCACTGCAATAAGTTAGGACATATTATAACTACATGCCCAACAAGACATAAGAAATGGATATTAAAAGGCAAAATTAATGATACTAACCAATCAGGACCCAAAAGAATTTGGGTACCTAAAGCTTAATGTTTTTATTTCAGGTTAACCCTCGAGCATCCAAATGGTATTTGGATAGTGGGTGCTCAAGACACATGTCAGGAAACCAGAAGTTGTTCTCTCATCTCCAAGCTGAAGATGGAACAGTTACTTATGGAGATAATGGGAAAGGAACCGTGATAGGCAGTGGCTCTGTGAATAACAAAGGAAGGACAGTCATAGAAGATGTGCTATTAGTCAAAGGATTGAAGCACAATCTTATTAGCATTAGCCAGCTGTGCGACAGAGGCCATCAGATCAAGTTTCAAGAGTCAAAGTGCAGTATACTGAAGGATGGAGCAGTCATCTTTGAAGCTAATAGAGAAAAGAATTTGTATGTGCTCTATCTTGAAGAACTCAAGGTTCAAAATGTTTGCCTGGCAGCAAATAAAGATAAATCCACAGAATTATGGCACAGACGACTTGGACATTGTAGCATAGATGGCATGAGAAAATTGCTAAAGAAGAATCTTGTGGAAGGTCTACCTAAGGTTAGT
Source organism: Colocasia esculenta (assembly GCA_014218235.1). NCBI lineage: Eukaryota > Viridiplantae > Streptophyta > Magnoliopsida > Alismatales > Araceae > Colocasia > Colocasia esculenta. Next base: position 90,841,824 of record CM024763.1, on the reverse strand, counting down.
ACAAAATTAGATGGTATATGTAAACCTTGTGCTAAGGGAAAGCACACTAAAGGCTCCTTCAAGTCAAAGACGGTGGTGACCACCTCAAAACCCTTGGAGCTCCTTCATATGGATCTATTTGGGCCAATGAGGACTACCAGTCTTGGAGGAAAGAATTTTGGATTTGTCATAGTTGATGACTACTCAAGATTCACATGGGTATCATTCCTAGAACATAAAGATGACACTTTTGAAAGTTTCGTCAGCTTCAGTAAGAAAGTTCAGAAAGATCAGAAGTTCAGCATTGTCTCTATCAGATCAGATCATGGTGGTGAATTTCAAAATGAGAAGTTTGCTAGATTTTGTGATGATCAGGGAATTGAGCATAATTTCTCAGCACCAAGGACACCTCAACAAAATGGTATTGCTGAGAGGAAGAACAGAACCCTATTGGATATGGCAAGAACTATGCTTTCAGAATATGATCTGCCAAGATACTTTTGGGCTGAAGCAGTCAATACAGCAGGCTACATTATCAACCGAGTAATGATCAGGCCAATCCTGAAGAAAACTGCATATGAACTATTCAAAGGGAAGAAGCCAAAGATCAGCCACTTCAGGACTTTTGGATGTCCTTGCTACATTCACAACAATGGAAAAAGGGATATTGGTAAGTTGGATGCCAAATCAGATGAAGGCATCTTTATGGGGTACACCTCTAAACCCAAAGCTATAGAGTATTTAACAAGCGCACTTTATTGATTGAACAGTCTGTACATATTATTTTTGATGAAACTAACCCTTCCTTAAGAAAGGAAGTAGATAGCGACAATGATGATGCAGATGAACTATCCAAGAAACTAAAAGATACATCAATTGAGGATAAGGATGATCCACCTCTGGAAGAATTGCAACAAGAAGAAGTTACTCATGAAAACCTTCCAAAGGAATGGAGATACAAGAAAGATCACCCACCTGAGAATATTATTGGTGATCCATCCATAGGGGTAAGAACAAGAGGTAATGTTATTCCTTGTGATTACCTAGCTTTTGTTTCTCAAATAGAGCCTAGGACAGTCAATGAAGCTCTCTCTGATGAATCTTGGATAGTAGCCATGCAAGATGAATTAAATCAATTCAAGAGAAACCAAGTATGGTCACTTGTTCCTAGACCATCAGACCATCCAGTCATTGGCACCAAATGGGTGTTCAGAAATAAACTGGATGAAACTGGTGCAATCTTAAGAAACAAGGCCAGATTGGTAGCTCAAGGCTATTCTCAAGAGGAAGGCATAGATTTCGATGAAACCTATGCACCTGTAGCTAGACTTGAGGCCATTAGAATATTACTTGCATATGCATCTGCTTTGAACTTGACTCTATTCCAAATGGATGTTAAATCTGCCTTTTTAAATGGATTTATAAAAGAGGAAGTTTATGTGGAGCAACCTCCAGGTTTTGATGACACAGAATTTCCTAATCATGTTTTCAAACTTCACAAGGCATTATATGGTTTAAAGCAAGCACCTAGAGCCTGGTATGAAAGGCTTAGTTCTTTTCTTTTAAATCATGGTTTCAGTAGAGGTCAAGTAGATAGTACACTTTTTATAAAGTCAAAAGTCAAACACATCCTATTAGTTCAAATCTATGTAGATGATATCATTTTTGGTTCTACTGACGAATCGCTTTGCAAGTACTTTGAAAAGTTAATGCAGGGAGAATTTGAAATGAGTATGATGGGAGAACTCAACTATTTCCTTGGTCTACAAATCAAACAAGGAAAGGAAGGAACCCACATTTGTCAAGCAAAGTACACAAAAGAACTCTTGAAGAAATTTGGATTCGAAAACACCAAGGCACTGTCAACACCAATGAGTACATCAACAAGAATGGACAGTGACAAGGATGGTAAGAAAGTAGATCAAAAGATCTACAGAGGTATGATAGGTTCACTCCTTTATTTAACAGCTAGTAGACCTGATATTTTATTTAGTGTATGCATGTGTGCTAGATATCAGGCAGATCCTAAAGAATCACATTTAATTTCTGTGAAAAGAATATTTAGATATTTAGCAAGATCTCATGAATTAGGTCTATGGTATCCAAAACATTGTGAAATTAGCCTAGTAGGTTACTCTGATGCTGACTATGCTGGATGCAAATTAGATAGAAAAAGCACCAGTGGTGGTTGTCAATTTCTTGCAGGATGTTTAATATCTTGGTCTTCAAAGAAACAAAATTCAGTAGCACTATCTACTGCTGAAGCTGAGTACGTAGCTGCTGGAAATTGTTGTACACAACTTTTATGGATAAAGCAACAACTTGAAGACTTCGGTTTAAATATCAAGTCAATCCCTTTGTTGTGTGACAACACCAGTGCCATTAATCTCACCAAGAATCCAGTTCAGCACTCAAGGACCAAACATATTGAGGTTAGATATCATTTTATTCGTGATCATGTTGCAAATGGAAATATTGAAATATCCTTTATTGATACAAATGGCCAATTAGCAGACATTTTCACAAAAGCCTTACCTGAAGAGAGATTTACATCTCTTAGAAGGGAATTAGGCATGTGCAATTTGTGATAAAAGTTTGCTTACAAGTGGGACATTAAATTTCAGAATTAAAGTAATTTTTTTTTCTATGGCAATAAGCAAAAGAAATTCAAATTGCATTGTTGTAACCGCTCTCTCATTGAAGTCCGTTTGAACAGTCAAAACCTTTTGTCGTTTTCCACCGCCTTTTGGCGCCTCACTTTCCACGTAGCATTAATTTATTCATAAAATCGATGACAGAACGATTCGTATCTCATCGTCTACCTTTTCCCCTCTTTCATCCTGTCGCATGAGCCGATGCCCTAGCGACTCTTACCACCATCCTCTGCAAGTTTGAAGCTCTCTTCTTCCTCCTGCGAAATTTCTTGAGGATTCCTTCTCGTCTCCTTCCTTCTCAGCCCTTCAGAACTTTTCCCACCCCGATCTATGGCCGCACCAGTTATCGTCAGCAGTTTGGGTGGCTACAGCGCCGAGTTCCTCACTCCTGAGCAGCAGGAGAGGTTTACTTTTGTGAAGACAAAGCTCTGCGGAGATAAAGCAGTAGATGTCGCTAATCTGAGGAAAAGTGGAATGAGCAGCGTAGTAGATTTGATCAATCAGATGCAGTGGACAGAAATTACCACATTTTCAGAGGTTAGTTATCCAGATTTGGTAAAAGCCTTCTTCGTGTGTATGAGAACAGAGGAAGATGGGTCTCTAGTTTCTTCAGTAAAGGGAATCATGATTAGGATAGACCCTGAGTTGCTGAAGATGTTGTTTAATGTAAAGACTTCCGGATTCAGTGGGGTTCACACCGTGGACGCCCAAGTAAAAGGTTTGGGAATTATCGGGCCAGGATTCAAGCTGAGGGACGGCAAGATCGATATAAATCAACTATCTGCTTTCAACCGCCTCCTTCATTTTATTATCTGTCAAATCTTAGTTCCCAGAAGTGCAACTTTTTCATCTTGCACAAAGGCCGACTCAGACATGATGTACTGGGCCATTCAGAATAAGGAGATAAATATGGCCGCAGTAATAATGGAAAGAATGAAGTTTGCAAGAGATCAGATTTGGGACACCAAGAGTAAGTTCAATGTGTCCCTGCCATATGCCCACCTACTTACCAAGATCTTCAAACACTTCGGTGTTGATCTTTCTGGGGCTGTTGTAGAGAAAATGGGCCAAGCGATCAGGTCCAGGAACCTGAAGAAGAGTGTCTTCTCTGTGGAAAGTGGTGTCTGGTTCAAGGCTTCAGTTGCTGAAGGCGAAGCCATCATTGACGACACCTCTGTTATTCATCAGGAGATGGGATCAGCGGATATGATTTCAGAACTGCCAGTGGAGTCAATTTCAGCTCCAGCAGTTGGAGCAGCAGAATCTTCAGGCCCCTCCTTTGCAGAAGTTCAGTCTGAGAGTGCAGTAGAAGAAGAAAGAGCATATGTAGAAGCTTCAGGATTTCCAGAAGAATCAGTTCAAATTTTTTCAGAAGGGAGAATTGAGGATATTCTCCCAGAGGACATTATTCCAGTTGAGGACCCACTACCCTCAACTGTAGTTGCATCTATTCTGGCAGACATCATTGATTCAATTCCGTTCATTTCAAGTGCTCCAGAAACCAGTGGCAGAGTTGCAGAAGAAACTGTGGCATCCGGCCACAGTAATGTACCAATGGAAGGTGTTCAAGTTGAGGTAGAGCACTCAGCTGTCCAAGGTGACTCTATGATGGAAGGGACTCCCATTCAGGGGGAGCAAGTATCAAATGAAGAAGATGCTCCTATTGAGGGGGAGCTATCAAAAGAAGGTTCAGCAGAACCAACCCCAGTTGTTGATGGTCAGGAGGTAAGGGGTACAGATTCTCAAAACCTGGATGACAGAGAAGGAGAGATTGCAAGCTCTTCTAGCTCAGAAGATGATCAACCTCCTCCAGCAAAAGAAGGCAAGAAGAAAGGAAAAGAAGTTGTCTCTGAAGTTCCTCTCCTGGCTGATACACCTTTTGAGAGGCAGGTCAAGCAGAAAATGTCATCAATTTGAAACCAGTAATTGAAAGGCTGAATGTGCAAGGTGAGCTCTTATGTACTCTCCTAGTCAGATGTAAACTCTATATTTTTGAGCCAAGCCTCAGCCAGCAAAGAATTGGGACAAATTAGAAGTGCTATGAAGTGGTTCAATCAAGAAATGGGCACCATGAAGAGCATGATCTCTGAAATCCTCAAAGCAGTTGGAGCTCCAGCAGCAGCAGCACCAGCCGAAACAGCAGCAGCAGCAGCGGCTGAAGTGCCAGGGCCTTCAGGGCCAGTTGAGATGGAATCAGGGCCATCAGGGCCAGTTGAGATGGAATCAGGGCCATCAGGGCCAGAAGTGTTGGAATCTGTGCAATCTTTGCCTGAAGAAGTGATCTCAGATCCTTTGCCCCCTGCTCCCATTTCCACCCACACTCCTCTTCCTCCATCTCCACCCACAGCCTCCACTGCTCCACCTGCTCCACCTCCCTTCAAAAGACCTAGATCTAGACCTATTTCTTCTCCCACACCTTTTCCTTCTCCTAATACTTCATCTTCCCCTGCTTCCTCCACTTCTCATCTTCTTTCCTCTGCTAGCTTAGATGCCCCTCCAGCATCCTCAGCTGGAACATCGTCCTCTTCTGATCCTTCCTCAGTACCAGCAGTAGGTATTTCGACCACTGATGATTTCCTTCACCCTTCTGCACCACCCTCTTTTATCACTATTATTCCTAGGAGTGCTCAACTCAACTCTCCTCATCTTACACAAATTAAGGATGAGTTTGAAGAAGCTATCCTTAGGTCTGTGCTAAAGGTAGGAGACCACATTTCCAAGACAGACTCCTCCAGTACTGTCTCCAAGAAAAGAAAACTAAACCCCTCCAACTCTCCTCTCTACCCTCCTTTGTGGTTTTCTCTTACAGTGACAAACAAGCTCACATCTCTATACAAAGAGTATCTACAAAAGGTTGTCTTTGCCACCCTTGTCAACCTCCCTTTTCTCAACCTCACTGACCACCTTGAAGTCATTCTTCCTTACACTCATCTTTCAAAAACCGAAAAAATCAAACTTTTTTCCTCTGCCCATTCCAAGACTGAGGAGCAATGGGCTAAATCTCAAAAAGATCTTTACAATCGTTTCCTTCAGGCTAAGGCAGCCAGATTTCCTCCCAGGGATCACTCTTTGACCCTTTCTGAATGGTTCAAATTTCATCACCAGAGCACCTGGGCTCCTTTTATCCAGAAAGAAATCAAGATGATCAGGCACTTTCAGATGTTCAATAACTACAGGTATCTCAACCGATTACCTGAAGTTCAGTTAAGCCAATTCAAGCGAGCCATCAAGGTCCTATCCAGCTCTGGGCACTCTGAAGAAGTGAGAGTGGATTTTGCCACACTCCTTTTGCCTGAAGAGATCCTTTTGCCTCAGATTCACTTCCTGATCATGGAATCTTCTGTTGGGTCCCTTATCTTTGAGCGATTTGCAAGAGTCATGGGCAGAATCAAAATTCAGAAAACTCTCCAAGTTGGTTTTCCTAGATTCCTTTTCCGGGAATATCACAGAGGGTTTGTGTCATCAGAAGTTCTTGCTCCCATCCTTTCAGAATGTGAACGGCTAAATGCCTCAGAATGGTCAGAATTGTACTCCTTGTCTGCTCAGCAGTTAGCTCATCTCAATGCTGCTCAGGCCAGGGAAGGAAAAGCCCCTGTCTCTCCTGCCACCTTTTTGGACATGAACTCCATCCATCTTGTACTTGATCCCTACAATCTATGGGCTGAAAGATACAAGGTGTTTGTAGCTCTACGCCAAGTTCTCAAGGAGAAACAGATTTTCTACCCTGTGACCATGGATCAATTCTTTGCCTGTGCAAGTTTTGGAAAAACCTCCTTCATTCGCAGATCCATGGATGCTGATGAGTTTGCCCACTTTCTCTCCAAGCAACGCAGCATCTACCTGTCTCGGATGGCTTCTACCATGGGACCAAATTTTTTTATTTCTGATGGGGCTTTTAGACAATTTTTTGCTAGGTAGGAAGAGCAGGCTTGGGAAGCCATTTCTCATTTTCCTTCTCTTCTCTCTCCTGCATATTATCTGCCTGTACCACCTCAAGCTTAATAAAAAAATTGTATTCCTTCTCCTCATTGTCTCCTATTCTTTGTCTCCGTCCTATTTCTTTTTGCTTAATGACAAAAAGGGGGAGAAAATACTAACACATATCTGAAATATCTTTGAAACATCTTTTCAGTACTTCTATTTCTGCTTACCGTTAAGTAGTGTTGAAATATTGATTAAGTTTTGTCATCATCAAAAAGGGGGAGATTGATGACCAAAACTCTCTCCATATAAATTAATTCATTTATTTATATATTAATTTTGATGATTAACAAAACATTAATGAATGTTTTTCCATAAGTCTTAAGTACAGGAAAAATACCAAGGTCAAACAAGCCAGCAAAAGGTATGCATTACTTCTCTGAAGCTTTGATCTCCTCATCATATTATTTCTCTAAGTCCAGATCGATTTCCTTTCTGATCGGAAAGTCATGATGTTTCAAGCAAATCGATACCGTAACGACTTGCCAGTCATAACGACTTCATAAGTTATCGTAACGACTCCTTTAGAACTCGTAACGACTTGCCAGTCATAACGACTTCATAAGTTATCGTAACGACTCCTTTAGAACTCGTAACGACTTGCTCGTCATAACGACTTCATAAGTTATCGTAACGACTCCTTTAGAACTCGTAACGACTTGCTAGTCATAACGACTTCATAAGTTATCGTAACGACTCCTTTAGAACTCGTAACGACTTGCTCGTCATAACGACTTCATAAGTTATCGTAACGACTCCTTTAGAACTCGTAACGACTTGCTTATCATAACGACTTCATAAGTTATCGTAACGACTCCTTTAGAACTCGTAACGACTTGCCAGTCATAACGACTTCATAAGTTATCGTAACGACTCTTTTAGAACTCGTAACGACTTGCTCGTCATAACGACTTCATAAATTATCGTAACGACTCCTTTAGAACTCGTAACGACTTGCTCGTCATAACGACTTCATAAGTTATCGTAACGACTCCTTTAGAACTCGTAACGACTTGCCAGTCATAACGACTTCATAAGTCATCATAACGATTCTAATAGAACTCATAACGACTTGCTTGTCACAACGACTTCATAAGTGATCGCAACGATTCCTTTAGAACACTCAACGACTTACTCTCATAACGATTTGATAAGTGATTCATATCGGTTTCTTTAGAATCACATCGAGTTGCATGTTAAAAGCGTTGAATAGTCAAAGTCCACGTAGACATCTCTCTGACAACTTTCATTTATGAGATCTGATCATATCTCTGCATGCATGCAAACCATATCGTGCCTACTCTGATAACGTCCTTTAGACTTAAGCTATCTGGCATTACTATTTCCATGTCTATTACTAATAACGTTGACTGACATCAGAGACAGCTTAGCTGTCTGCTATTTGAGTTTGACATTTGTGCAGACCTCTGAACCAGATTTATAGTACAACGTTAAACCATCGGATATCTTTGAAGATCTCATCTCTTTGCGTGCTCAAGTGATCAAAAGACTGTTGACTGGAAGCTTCCGAGACTCCAGACATCATTCAGTCTAACGACTACTCAAAAGAGAGACAACGGACACTTCAACGTCTACATTTCAAATTGAAGATATAAATTCAAGACAGATGATCAGAAGAAATATACAATCGCGTATTCAACCATTGAAATTCTTCTAAAGAAAGTCCAGAGCCAAAACCCGTCATTCCGTTTAGCCTTTGCTCTGTTGCTCTCCACTAGTTTGTAAAAATCTTGAGAGAGCCTGTATAGTTCTGAGAGTGTGCCTTGGTTAAAATCTCTTTGCTCTCAGTTCTAGTTGCTTCAGATCCTTGCTTATCAAAAGCTTGATCTAGGGGCTTCAAGATCATTCATTCTTCTCTGTGTTGTTCCCTTCGGGTGTGAAGGAAGACCTGGTGGTATCCAGGGTGGTGTTCCCTTCGGGTGTGAAGGAAGACCTGGTGGTATCCAGGGTGTTGTTCCCTTCGAGTGTGAAGGAAGACCAGCTGAGCTGGGTGTGTAGCGTCCTTGGGGGACTGTACCGTAGTTAGTGGATTCCTGAGTTGTTGCTCAGGGACTGGACGTAGGACTCCTAAGGAGAGGAGGTCTGAACCAGGATAATCCTTGTGTTGTGTGACTGTCTTCTTTGTGTGATTGTTATTTAAACTAACTATCACTAACCTATTTCGAAGAACGTTTGTGTGATTGTTTTGAGTTACAGGTATCTTCTAGATTATTTTTTAAAGACCCATTCACCCCCCCTTTGGGCTCTTCAACTGGGCAACAGTTCTGTGAGCAACAAAGGGAAAATAATTATTGAAGTGTACTGTGTGTCAGGCTAAAGCACAACCTCATAAGATCAACCAACTTTGTGACAAAGGTCATCAGATCAGTTCCAAAAGTCCAAGTGCAGTATCCTGAAGGATGGAGCAGTAATCTTCGAAGCTAAGAGAGAAAAGAACCTGTATGTGCTCTATCTTGAAGAACTCAAGGATCAAGACGTTTGTTTAGCGGCCAGCAAAGAGCAGTCAACTAAGCTGTGGCACAGAAGATTGGGCCACTGTAGTTTAGATGGCATGTATAAGCTCAGAAAGAGAAGTCTTGTGGAAGGTCTGCCAAGATCAGCAATAAATTGGATGGTATCTGCAGACCATGTGCAAAAGGGAAGCACACTAAGAGTACCTTCAAGTCAAAGACTGTGGTAACCACCTCTAAACCCTTAGAACTCCTTCACATGGATTAATTCGGGCCAATGAGGACCACTAGTCTTGGAGGAAAGAATTTTGGATTTGTTATTGTGGATGATTATTCCAGATTCACATGGGTTTCCTTCTTGGAGCATAAAGATGAAACCTTTGATAGTTTTGTAAGCTTCAGAAGAAGAGTACAAAAATACAATAAGTTTTGCATTGTTGGAATCCGATTAGATCATGGAGGAGAGTTTCAAAATGAAAAATTTGCAAAATTCTGTGATGACCAAGGGATTGAGCATAACTTCTCAGCACCAAGAACACCACAGAAAAATGGAGTCGCTGAGAGGAAGAATAGAACCTTATTGGATATGGCAAGAACAATGATGTAGAATATGATTTACCAAGGTATTTCTGGGCTGAAGCAGTAAACACAGCAAGCTACAACATTAATAGAGTAATGATCAGACCCATCTTGAAGAAGACTGCATATGAGTTGTTCAAGAGAAAGAAGCCAAAGATCAGTCACTTCAGAACCTTTGGATGTCCATGCTTCATTCACAACAATGGCAAAAGAGACATTGGTAAGTTGGATGCCAAATCAGATGAAGGCATCTTCATGGGGTATGCTTCTAAACCTAAAGGTTATAGAGTGTTTAATAAATGCACCTTAATGATTGAACAGTCTGTACATATTAATTTTGATGAAACTAACCCTTCCTTGAGAAAGGAAGCAGAGAGTGACATTGATGATACAGATGACTTGTCTAAGAAATTAAAGAACACATCAATTGAGGACAACGAAGATCCACCTCTGGAAGACTTGCAGCAAACAGACATTGAACATGTAAATCTTCCAAAGGAGTGGAGATACAAGAAAGATCACCCACCTGAAAATATTGTGATCCATCTGTACGGTAAGAACAAGAGGTAATGTAATCCCTTGTGATTACCTAGCATTTGTTTCTCAAATAGAGCCTAGGACATTAAATGAAGCTCTTACTAATGAGTCTTGGATTCTAGCCATGCAAGATGAACTGAATCAGTTCAAGAGAAACCATGTATGGTCACTTGTTCCTAGACCATCAGGTCATCCAGTTATTGGCAGTAAATGGGGTTCAGAAATAAATTGAACGAAACTGGTGTGATCTTAAGAAACAAGGCCAGATTGGTTGCTCAAGGCTATTCCCAAGAGGAAGGTATAGATTTCGATGAAACCTATGCGTCTGTAGCTAGACTTGAGGCTATTAGGATTTTACTTGCATATGCATCTGCTCTAGATTTGAAACTATTTCAACGGATGTCAAGTCTGCATTTTTAAATGGTTTCATTAAAGAAGAAGTTTATGTAGAACAACCCCCGGGTTTTGATGATTCAGAATTTCCAAATCATGTTTTTAAACTTCATAAGACATTATATGGCTTAAAGCAAGCACCTAGAGCACGGTATGAAAGGCTTAGTTCCTTTTTATTAGATTATGGTTTCACTAGAGGACAAGTAGATAGCACTCTATTTATAAAGTCAAAGGTCAAGCACATACTACTTGTACAAATTTATGTAGATGACATAATTTTTGGATCTACTGATGAATCTCTTAGCAAGTACTTTGAGAAGCTTATGCAGGGAGAATTTGAGATGAGCATGATGGGGGAGCTGAACTACTTCCTTGTATTACAAATCAAGCAAGGAGGAGATGGCACCCACATCTGTCAAACCAAATACACCAAGGAGCTCTTGAATAAGTTTGGATTCGAAAATTCCAAGCCACTGTCAACTCCAATCAGCACTTCAACAAGAATGGACAGTGACAAAGATGGTAAGAAAGTAGATCAAAAGATCTATAGAGGTATGATAGGTTCTCTACTTTACTTAACTGCCAGCAGACCTGATATACTATTTAGTGTATGCATGTGTGCTAAATATCAAGAGACCCTAGAGAATCTCATTTAATTAATGTCAAAAGAATTTTCAAATATTTATCTAGAACTCATGATCTAGGTATCTGGTATCCAAAATCATGTGAAGTAATTTAGTAGGGTACTCTGATGCTCACTATACTGGATGCAAACTAGAAAGAAAAAGCACCAGTGGTTGTTGTCAATTTCTTGCAGGATGCTTGATATCCTGGTCCTCCAAGAAGTAGAATTCAGTAGCACTCTCAACAGCTGAAGCTGAGTACGTGGCTGCTGGAAGTTGTTGTACACACTCCTAGGATAAAGCAACAACTTGAGGACTACAGAATGCACATCAGTCAATTCCACTATTATGTGACAACACAAGTGCCATAAACTTAACCAAGAATCTAGTACAGCACTCAAGAACCAAACACATTGAGGTTAGATATCATTTTATTTGTGATCATGTAGCTAATGATAATATTGAAATATCATTTATTGACACAAATAATCAATTGGCAGATATCTTCACAAAAGCCTTACCCGAAGAGTGGTTCACTTCTCTTAGAAGGGAATTAGGCATGTGTAAATTGTGATAGATTTATCTGTTAAAATACTGAAATATTAAATTTCGGAGCCCAATTAATTATTCTCCTTGAAGTGAGCAAAAATTATCTCATTACTTATCATTTATCCTTCTTGTGTAAATTCTCCCCGTCGGTTCATTTGTGTAATTCTTTATTTCTTTCAAATTGGAGTTTCTCCTTCAACCATCGTTCCAGACCTCCAGAACCTCTTCTTGCTTTATTCCAAGGCCTCTTCAACTGTTTCCGTCAGTGTTGGGAGATATGGAGCTGCATTCCTCACCGCAGAAGAGCAAGCCAGGTTCGCTTCAATCAAGGCAAAGCTTTGCGGGCACAAGGCAGTGGATTTAGCAGACTTGAAGAAGAACGGAATGGGAAGTTTGGTTGAAGCTCTACAGAGGCTGAAATGGACGAAGATTGCAACCCTTTCTGATGTAAGTTATTCAGATCTTGTTAAGGTGTTCTATGTCTGTCTGAAGGCAAAGGAGGATGGGACCCTGACTTCTATGGTCAAGGGAACCCAAATCAGGATCACCAGGGAACTGTTAGCATCTCTATTTGAAGTTTCTACTTCTGGTCGCAGTGGAGTCCACACTGTGGACACTCATGTCAAGGGTTTGGGAATTATAGGCCCGAAGTATAGGCTGAAGGATGGAAAGCTGGATATTAACCAGCTCAGTGCCTCTAACAGGCTTTTGCATTTCATAATTTGTCAGATCATTGTGCCTAGGAGTGCAACTTTCTCATCTTGCACCAAGGCTGATTCAGGCCTATTGTGCTGGGCTATCCAGAATCAGGAAATTAACCTGCAGAGTTGATCATTAAGAGAATGAAGTTTGCAAGGTCTCAAGTGTGGGATATAAAGAGCAAATTGAACATCTCACTACCATATGCCCATCTCCTGACCAAAATCTTCTTTCATTTTGGAATAAGTATAGTGGTGATGTATCTGAAAAGATGGACCAAGCCATTAGGTCCAGAAATTTGAGAAAAAGTGGTTTTTTCTGTAGTGAATTGTGTGTGGTCCAAGACTGGTGTGGTTGAGGGTGAAACCATCCTTGGTGAAGCCCAAGTGACCTAGAACCAGTAGCAGAAGCAGCAGTAGTATCTGAGGCCGCAGTAGCAGTACCAGCAGTAGAAGAAGAAGGAAGCAGTAGAAGGATTGAGAACATTCCTCCTGAAGACATTGAGCCCATTGGGCAATTCTCATAGGTTCCTCTTCCATCTTCCAAGTAGGCAGTCTACTTAGGGATGCAATGGACTCCATCTCTCAAGGGAGCCAGTTGCACATGAGCCAAGCTTGGAAAAATCTGTGGCAGAGGTCCCCACAAAAGATGTAGTCATGGAAGAAGCTCCAAGATAGCAGGAGCAAGTCCAAGTTCAAGAGGATGTTGAAATGGAAGATGCTCCCATTAAGGGGGGGCAGTCAGTGACAGGGGAGTTCTAGGGAGTCAGTGCTGTGGCATCAGGCCACACTGAAACTCATTCAGAAGTCCTCCCAGTTCTAGAAGAAGCAGCAGCACAAACTGAAGTTCCCATGGAAAGTGTGCATGCTGAAGGAGAAGCTGAAGTTGAGAAGGGCAGTGAGACTCAGGGGGAGGGAAATGAAAATCTCCCAGAGAACTAGTTCAGAGAAGGTGAGACTGCCAGTTCCTCAGATTCTGAGGATGACCAAGATCAGCAGCCTCAAATGGACAAGGCCCAGGAGAAAGGGAAAGCAGCAGAAGTTCCAGATGTCCCTCTCCTAGCAGATACTCCTTATCAGAGACAGATGAGGCAAAGAGTCATTATAAATTTGAAGCCTGTTAGAAGATGGATGCTCAAGGGAGATCCTCTGCTAATTGCAATCTAATTTAAATTCCATCTTCATGAGCCAAGCCTCCACATCCAAGGAGTTGTCTCAGGTAAAAAATGTTGTAAGCTGGTTCAATAAGGAGTTAGGAAGCATGAAGATAATGCTTTCAGAGATTTTGAAGGCAGTTGGAGCACAAGCTCCTCCTCCTGCACCTCCTGCTGATCAAAGAAGTGAACAAGGTGTTCCAAGGCCATCAGGGCCAGATAAGCAAGAGGCAGGGCCATCAGGGCCGGCAGCAGCTAGTCCACCAGCAAAGGTCAGTGTTCAGGGCCTTTCTGATGTAAGTTATTCAGATCTTGTTAAGGCGTTCTATTAAGGGTGTCAATGGGCCGGGCCTGGACTGGGCCTTGCTAGGCTCGGCCCAGGCCCGGTTTTGTAAAAGTCAGCCCGGGCCCGGCCCAGGCCCAGTTTTTTAAAAGCCGGCCCGGGCCCGGCCAGGCCCGGAAAAGCCCGAAAAGCCCGCCCGGCCCGAAAATATATTTTATATATATATAATATATCTACTCTACACATTTTGCCATCAATTTTTTAGAAAATTTTAGACGGTTTTGTTATGTATCAGAAATGTTTAAATCTTTTTTAAAAGAAAATTAGGTGCATAGCTTTAATTTATAAAAGATTATATTTGGAGTAGAATTATTGTGGAAAAAAGAATATAATTCTTATTTAAATATAATTTTATATTTAACACAAATTATATTTATATTTTCCGGGCCGACTGGGCCGGCCAAAAACTTTTAGCGGGCTCATTTTTCTGGCCCAAGCCCGGTTAAAACCGGGCCGGCTTCCGGGCCTCCGGGCCGGCCCGGCCCAATTGACACCCTTACGTTCCATGTCTGTCTGAAGGCAGAGGAGGATGGGACCCTGACTTCTATGGTCAAGGGAACCCAAATCAGGATCACCAGGGAACTGTTAGCATCTCTATTTGAAGTTTCTACTCTCTGATCTGATCTGGTCTGGTCACTGTGGCACTACAGTGCACTGTGGACATGTCAAGGTTTGGGATTATAGGCCTGGAGTAAGGCTGAAGGATGGAAAGCTGGATATTAACCAGCTCAGTGCCTTTAACAGTCTTTTGCATTTCATAATTTGTCAGATCATTGTGCCTAGGAGTGCAACTTTCTCCTCTCTCACCAAGGTTGATTCAGGCCTATTGTACTGGGCTATCCAGAATCAAGAAATTAACACTGCAGAGTTGATCATTGAGAGAATGAAGTTTTGCAAGTCTCAAGTGTGGGATAAAAAGAGCAAATTGAACATCTCACTACCATATGCCCATCTCCTGACCAAAATCTTTCTTCATTTTGGAATAAGTATAGTGGGTGATGTATCTGAAAGATGGACCAAGCCATTAGGTCCAGAAATTTGAGAAAAAGTGGTTTTTCTGTAGTGAATTGTGTGTGGTCCAAGACTGGTGCGGTTTGAGGGTGAAACCATCCTTGGTGAAGCCCAAGATGACCTAGAACCAGTAGCAGAAAGCAGCAGCAGTATCTGAGGCCGCAGCAGCAGTAGAAGAAGAAGGAAGCAGTAGAAGGATTGAGGACATTCCTCCTGAAGACATTTGAGCCCATTGGACAATTCTCATAGGTTCCTCTTCCATCTTCCCAAGTAGGCAATCTACTTAGGGATGCACTGGACTACATCTCTCAGGGGAGCCAGTTGCACATGAGCCAAGCTTGAAAAATCTGTGCAGAGGTCCCCACAAAAGATGTAGTCATGGAAGAAGCTCCAAGATAGCAGGAGCAAGTCCAAGTTCAAGAGGATGTTGAAATGGAAGATGCTCCCATTAAGGGGGGCAGTCACTGACAGGGGAGTTCCAGGGAGTCAATGCTGTGGCATCAGGCCACACTGAAACTCATTCAGAAGTCCTCCCAGTTCAAGAAGAAGCAGCAGCACAAACTGAAGTTCCCATGGAAAGTGTGCATGCTGAAGGAGAAGCTGAAGTTGAGAAGGGCAGTGAGACTCAGGGGGAGGGAAATGAAAATCCCCTAGAGAACCAGTTCAGAGAAGGTGAGACTGCCAGTTCCTCAGATTCTGAGGATGACCAAGATCAGCAGCCTCAAATGGACAAGGCCCAGGAGAAAGGGAAAGCAGCAGAAGTTCCAGATGTCCCTCTCCTAGCAGATACTCCTTAGCAGAGACAGATGAGGCAAAGAGTCATTATAAATTGAAGCCTGTCATAGAAAGATTGGATGCTCAAGGGGAGATCCTCTGCTCATTGCAATCTGATGTAAATTCCATCTTCATGAGCCAGGCCTCCACATCCAAGGAGTTGTCTCAGGTAAAAATACTGTAAGGTTGTTCAATAAGGAGTTAGGAAGCATGAAGATAATGCTTTCAGAGATTTGAAGGCAGTTGGAGCACAAGCTCCTCCTCCTGCACCTCCTGCTGATCAAAGAAGTGAACAAGGTATTCCAAGGCCATCAGGGCCAGATAAGCAAGAGGTAGGGCCATCAGGGCCGGCAGCAGCTAGTCCACCAGCAAAGGTCAGTGGTTCAGGGCCATCAGGGGCAGATGAGCAAGAATCAGGGCCTTCAGGGCAAGTTGAGGTCAGTGGTTCAGGTCCTTCAGGGCCAGCTGGGAAGGTGTCGGGGCCATCAGGGCCTTTGGAGTCAGAATCTGTGCAGCACATAGCTGGAGAAGCAGAAGCTGTAGCTCCTGAGCCCCCAACTCCTTCCTTCACTCAGACCCCTATACCTTCATCACCACATTTATCATCCACAGCTCCTCCTGCACCTCAAACTTCAAGAAACCACAACCCATAACCATCTCATCATCTACACCTTTTCCTTCACAATCCACTTCATCTCTTGCATCTTCAACACCTATTTCTCCACCTCTACCTATTTTGAGGTTCCTCCAGTGTCATCATCAGCTGGAGCCTCCTCTTCTTCTGGTCCATCATCCTCTGAACCATCAGATATCCCTCCTACTACCTCACATTCCCATTTACATCCATCTCCTCCACCCTCTTTCATTACTGTAATTCCTGAGGGTGCTCAACTTGAATCTCCCTATCTTGGGAAAATCAAGGATGAGTTTGAAGAAGTCTCCTCGGTCTGTACTGAAGGTTGGGGATCATATCCATAGGGCAGACTCTTCTAGTTCTGCTCCTAAAAGAGGAAAATTTCATGCACCTCCTCTCTTTCCTCTGAACCTTGTCATCCACCTCTGTGGTTTTCCCTCACAGTGGACAACAAAATAAACCACTGTATAAAGATATCTTCAGAAGATTGTCTTTGCCACCCTTGTCAACCTTCCTTTTCTTAATCTCTCAGACCATTTAAATGTCATTCTAACCTTATACCCCTCTCACCAAATTTGAAAAATCCAAAATCTTTTCTATTTCTTATTCCAGATTGAAGAGCAATGGGCTAGGGGCACAGAGAGCTGTACAAAAAATTTGTTTTTGGCTAAGTCGCTAGATTCCCTTCAAGGACCATTCCCTGACTCTCTCATAATGGTTCCAAAATTCATCACAAGCATTGTTGGCCCCATTTATTCAGAAGGAGATCAATATGGCCAGGCATTTCCAACTCTTCAACAATTATAGATATGTCCATCGACTCCCTGAGGTCCAATTCAGCCAGTTTAAAGCAGGCCATAGATCACTTGGTTCAGCCGACGCGCACTCTGAAGCTATCCAAGTGGACATTTCCACCCTTCAGTGCCAGAGGAAATCTTGCTTCCCCCTATTCACTCTCTGCTCATGGACTCTTCTGTTGGTCTATCATCTTTGAAACGTTTTGCCAGAGTAATGGGCAGAATCAAGGTACAGAGGGCTTCCAAGTGGCATTTCATAGATTTCTCTTCAGGAATACCACCAAGGCCATGTCAGTGCAGATGTTCTAGCTCCCATCCTGTCAGAATGTAGAGCTTGACACCTTCAGACTGGGCCAGATTTTACCCTCTCTCTGCTTAGCACTGTCATGCTTAATGAATGTCAAGCCAGGGAAGGTCACCCTCCAGTTTTAGAAGCTACATTTTTAGACATGAATTCGATTCACCTAGTCCAGGATCCCTTCCATTTGGGTTGAGCGTTATAAGGTCTATGTAGCCCTCTGTCAAGAGCTAGGCCAAGCAGAACTTCTATCCCATTTCAGTTGATCAGTTTCTTGCATCAGCCTAAGACTTTTTGTTCTTTTGATTATCGCTATCATTAATAAAATTTCCCTGGAGTTGTGTGGTGGTGGAGTGGTAACCTCATCCCTTCTCTGATGGGGTGAGCACTCTCCTCTACCTCTTCTAGTATATTCACCAAAAAAAAAAAAAAGTTTCTTGCTCGAGCTAGTTTTGGCTCAATATCCTTCAAAGAATCTCCCTTGACAGAGAAGCCTATGCCAATTTCCTTGATGAGCAGTTGGCTCTCCATTTGAAGAGAATGGATCCCTCCATGGGACCCAAGTCACTCTTGCCCCTGGTGTATTTCGTCAATTTTTTGAAAAGCAGGAAGAACATGCATGGAAATCATTTCTCATTTTGCCTCCCTCCTCTCTCCTGCCTTGTATCTCCCTGTACTTCCCAGAATGAATGAATACACATCGTCTTTCCTGTCTCATTCAGTTTGTTTCCTCTTCTTCTTTGTCTTTTCCTTGCATTTTTTTTGCTAATGACAAAAGGGGGAGAATTATTGCAGCTCTGAAATACATATGGAGATCTATTTATCTGTGCTATTTGCTAAAGTTTGATAATTTGTTAAAGTTTTGTCATCACCAAAAGAGGGAGATTGATGAACAGTCTATCCCTATGTAATTAAAAGTAATTACATTTTTATTTTGGTGATTCACAAAATCATATTATTATAATTATCAAACCCTTAATTAAAGGTCACTAACCTATTTTCTACAAGTCTTAAGCACAGAATTAATACTAAAGAAAATAAGCCAAAACAGGTAAGCATCTTTACATTGTATCTACAACATCATATTTGTCTAAGTACACTCGTTTCTTTTATAGATCATATCGATTACAGTAGAACTGTAACGATTTCTTCATAACCGTTTCATAAGTACCTTAACGATTTCTTTATAGATTGAACTTCTTCTGTTCTCAAAAAAACCGTTCCAATAACGACTTCTTAGAGAGAGCGTAATGATTTGCTTGCAACGATTCCTTAGTCATCGTAACGACTTGCTTTCGTAACAATTCCTTTAGTCATCGTAACGACTTTGCTTTCGTAACGATTCCTTTTAGTCATCGTAACGACTTTCCTTTCGTAACGATTCCTTTAGTCATCGTAACGACTTGCTCTCGTACGATTCTTTTAGTCATCGTAACGACTTGCTTTCGTACGATTCCTTTAGTCATCGTAACGACTTGCCCTTGTAACGATTCTTTAGTCATCATAACGACTTGCTCTCGTAACGATTCCTTTCGTCATCGTAACAACTTGCTTTCGTAACGATTCCTTTAGTCATCGTAACGACTTACTTTCGTAACGATTCCTTTAGTCATCGTAACGACTTGCTTTCGTAATGATTCCTTTAGTCATCGTAACGACTTGCTTTCGTAACGATTCCTTTAGTCATTGTAATGACTTGCTTTCATAATGATTCCCTTAGTCATCGTAACGACTTGCGTTCGTAACGCTTGCGTTCGTAACGATTCCTTAGTTCTCATAACGTTTGCTTATCGCAACGATTGCTTCAGATATTATAACGATTTGCTTGCGCATCGACATTTTAAGTAATCATAATAATTTCCTCAATAATCACAACGATTCTTTCATATCTCACAATGATTTGCTGTTTGGTTACATAACGATTACATAGTCATAAATCATCGATTTCATATCAAGCAACTAGACATATGACTTATCCTTTCAACAAAATTGAATAGTCAAAGTCTTTCGTACTTTTTCTTCTGTCAACTATGCATTTAATGAAGACGGAATGTATCTCTGCATGCATACAGATGATATCATCCATTATCGTGTCTATTCTATATGCAATCCTTTTTGAACAGCAAATGGACATTACTATTTTGGTGAATATTCACACCAACGTTGACTGACAACAAGAGACAGCCTAGCTGTCTACATATTCTAGCATTTAATGTATGCAGGTCTCTCTTTCGTCAACAACGTTGGACTTTGTAGAAGCCAAGGACACTTCAGAAGATCTCTCTCTTGCGTGAACAAATGGATAAAGGACTGATTGACTGGAAGCTTCCAAGTGCCACTCAGTCTAATGTCCACCAAAAGCTAGAGGCACAACAGATACTTTCAACGTCTACATTCCATAGCTATATAAGAACGAAGTAGTCTACAAAACACTCTGATCATCAGTCTTTTGCGAGTTCTGAAGAAAGAGCCAAGCCTCATTCCATTAGATTAGCTCTTTGCTCTCTGCATTGTTTGTAGTTTTTCGAGAAAGCTTGTTTGGTTTTTGAAGTGGGTTTTGTTTGTAGAACTCTTTGCTCTCAGTCCCTGGCTTCAGATCTTGGCTGTCAAAGCTTGATCTAGGGGCTTAATCTCCTGCTTACTTGTTTCTGTGCTTGTACCCTTCGTGTGTGAAGGAAGACCTGGTGGTATCCAGGGTGTGTGTGTGCCCTTCTGGTGTGAAGGAAGACCTGGTGGGGTATCCAGTGTGTTGTTCCTCTTCGGGCTAAGAAGAGAAGACCAACTGAGCTGGGTGTTGTAGTGTCTATAGGGGGACTGTACCCTAGTTAGTGAAATCCTGAGTTGTTGCTTAGGAACTGGACGTAGGACTCATGTGGAAGATGTCCTAACCAGGATACATCTAGTGTTGTGTGATTGTCCTCTTGTGTTTACTGTTCTCTTTACTAACACTAACAATCTTCAAAGTGTATTTCTTTGTGAACGTTTTAGGGGACAGGTATTAATTGATAATTTTAAAGACCTTGACCCCCCCCCCTTTGGCTACCTAACTGGGCAACAAAAAATACTACCACAAGCGTACCTAAAGTCACGTCCCACCACCTGCGACGCGACAAAGTCGCGGCAGCCCGATCCGTCGTGATAGGGCCTAAAACAAATAGTGAAAATAAAAGGAATACCGGAGCCCTAGTTGGGTTCTAGCAAATAGAAGCAAGAATAAACATGACAAGTAACATGGAGAGACATAAGAACATCAGAAAAGGGATAAGGACAACGGGGGAATGCATACCTAAAGTCACGTCTGCCCTTATAGACGTGATATATTCGCGTCTGCACGATGTTTCGCATTAAAAAGAGAGCATGTAAAGACCCGAGAACCCGACCGTCAGCCCACCCGAGGATGATTTTCGCGGTCGCCGCCCACGGATCCGGAGACTCGGAAGGGATAAAATATAATCTAATAGGATATGCAATGGAAGTAAATGTCAACTGCTAAACTAGAAGCGTACAAGCAGAAGCAGAAAAGGGAGCGAGACCGCTGCGTGCCACTCTAAGTACGTCCCAACGCACGCACACTAGTACAAGTAAGAGGAAGGGAAAGAACAAGTCCCTTAGGGGCATACCCCGAGGGTGACGTACACTAAAAAGGGGGAACCACTGCTAGCTACGGGTCCTCGCCTACCGCCCTATCTCCTCCGCCCGGCGCGCGCCCTGCCGCTGCTAAGAAGTCTCACTTGGGGAAAAGGAGGGATGAGCATCACAACAGAAGCTCATTAGGGACTACCAATCACCTACTGCCTCTAACAGACAGAATAATATATATAACAATCAAATAACAACAATTATATCTTCTACCTACAAACGGAAGTGCGGAAGTGAAGCTACAACTAGTGCGGTATGGGAGTACAACACGATCGGAAAACTCCGTACGACTGCTCGACGTGACTACCACACGGCTAGTAAAACACAGACATGGGGAACCCTGCCTGGACAAGGACACTAGCTACGGGAAACACTACCACTAGTCAAAGGTCAGGTGCGCCCACCGACGTCTTACCCTCGACCTAGGTCCTGACCCTCACCTCTCGTCAGAGCGAAGTAGGACACAAAGTACACAACAATAACCGCCGCAGTCTGGCCGGACTACGGTCGCACACCTGGCCTCTCCAAGTGCTTCTGGGGCCACAAGGAGCGAGGCAGTGTGAAATAGGACTGGCTAGCCTGCACTGGGTAGAACTCTGGCCGTCCTCGGTGTCCCAGGCCTATCTAAGAGAGCTCTACAAATGACTCGACGCCGCCGTCCTAACTGCCATTTTCCCTTGAGCTCCATAGTCCATGACTCGAGCACACTCGCCGCCCCGAACGCTCCCTCTAAGGTGCATGAGGATGGGGGTCCCAGGCAATGGTAACAACCTCTCTCACGGGACAAGCCCTCAAGTGCCGAGCACCGGGCAAAGACTAGTGTAGGACCGTACTAGGGAACTAGCACAGGTGCCACGGGTACAGTAAAAAAAGTGGAAACGGTGAAGAGCAAAACCTTTCTCTCGGTTAAAGTCGCGACACATCGGGCCGTTGGCGACCAGGTCGCGACGCATCGGGCCGTCGCGACCAAGTCGCGACGCCCTGCCCTATCGCGACGCTGTCACGACGGCCTTAGCCGTTGCGACCAGTTCGCGACACTCAAGAGCCGTCGCGACAAGATCGCAACCTCTATATTGGTCGCGTATTCAGCAGAGGGGGGTTCCGGAGCGGACCCTCTGGAATCCACCGCAAAAACACAGTACATACAAGCCACAAGGGGAGGAGGGCATGCTCAACATGTATAAAAGCTGTAAATCTTCACATACCACCCTTGCAACCCCACAAACATGGATTTATACAAATCTACGCTCGAAGGAAAACCTCACTCAACCTCGAGCATGGATTCCTTGAAATGTTGCGGAAAAACTGATATAGGAACTCTAGAAGGCGGGGGGGTTGAATAGATTTCACATAATTTTAAAATTCACTTGATTAGATTCTTTGAAAGATGGAGATTAAACTAGAATCTATAGCTTATTCAAAATCTGAACAATCTGGATAGATTAGATGACGAGTTAACAACGAGCCTATCAAGCATCTAACGCAAGAGACAAGCAAACCACAATGACAAGTAGATTAGGGTGGTTCGGATTACACAATAGTGTATCCTACATCCACCATCCACACACACACACAAATGTTTACCTTGCCAGTTTATAAAAGTCACAGGAGAACACATACACTCTGAGATACAGAAATCTCAGATCTAATCACACACACACGAAATTGGGCACAAGGATTGCACCAATTTCACAAAGCACACAATATAGAATGAGTTTAAGATGAGGAACCAATTATAGCAATTAGATCCCAAATTGAGAAGGACTAGTTCGTAGATCCTTGTTTCTGCTTCAGAGAAGGAGACAAGTTCTTCTGCTTTAGCTCTAGGAAGAAAACTCTGATGGCTCGAAATTCTTCTTCAATTGGATCATCCAAGGTGCTCAAGACTTTGATTGCTTCAAATCTGGGAGCGAATTACCAGGATGTAGCCTTCTTTAGGATTCGGCTGGAATATTCTGGAGTATTGGAGGAGCAGAAGTGTGTATCGATGGTTGTCCCTAAAGCCAAGTGGATAGGGTATTTATAGCCCCAAGGGTCCACAAAATATCTTGGGAATTGGGAGCATAGGAATTCCCGCCGAAAAAGCCCTTACCAAAATCTTCCACGTGTCTTGGTAATTTTAGATCTGGAGAATTATCCAAACTGTGTTGACATTGCACTGTTATGTGTCGACACACAGGTTCCTGGCTGAGAAATAAGCTCCTGGGACAGTTTACTAGTGTCGATGCACAGATGGACTGTGTCGACACCACTGGGTACTTGCTGAAACCTGGTTCTGGGACAGTGAACTAGTGTCGACACACAATGGAGCAGTGTCAACACCACTGATCACATATGACTTTTTCTTTGATGTGTACATGAAGGAAACATTGTGAGATATGAATTTAAACATGATAATCATAATTTCAGTATGTCAATGAATCATATTTGGGTATCATTAAATAAGAGATCTAACAATCACCCCCTTTTTTATGATGGCAACTATGATTCATCAAGTTAACTCGAGCTTCTCACAAATGTGATTTAAAAAGTCATCCATTCACAATTTCATAGCATATCTTGAGCATAACAAAGGCATCCACAATTTTTCATCCCTTGCAAGCAAGCATGTCATTCATTTGTCATTTCCAAAGAAAAATCAGTCATACAAGCATTCAATAATGCATCCATCAACCAAAATCAAAATGTATCCCAAGAAGAAATGTATTCCAAACTATCCCAAAAAGAAATGTTTTCCAAAAAGTTTAACATCCAAAAGTTATCTGAAACATTAGTATAACATTAGTATCCATCCATCTAGTAACACTGCTGACTCCCACTTTTGAAGTCGAATGCTGTAGTTGAATGCTGAAGTCGAATGCTAAATTCGACTGCTATAGTCGAATGCTAAATTCGACTGCTAACTTCGACTGCTGTAGTCGAATACTGAAGTCGACTCATTCACTTATGTAGGGCAAAATGAAATGAATCCTTTCTCCCCCTTTGACATCATCAAAAAAATGAGACATCATGCAGAAGGAGGTGGAGGAGGAGGAGGAATTGGGAGTAAGATGGTCTCCATGGTCTTCATTCTTGCTTCCATAGCATTCAAACTTGTTCTCATTTGAGTTTGCATGGTAGAGAGTCTGGTGTGTAAGAGGTCTTCCATTCTTTGATGATTTTCATACATATTTTCTTGAAAGACACTAAGACTGTGAGTTGCATGCTGAGAAGAAGAGGATGAACTGGGAACTGTTCCATGTTGCCTGAAATTGCTAAAGTCAGACTTGAGATCTGCCATCTCTTGATCAATGTGAGCAATCAAAGTCTTCATGCCGTCCATATCATCAACCAGATGACCAACGGACAATCGATTTTTGGACACTTGAGTTATAGCTTCTTGACTATTGAACAGTCCCTGTTCAGTGTTAAGCAAAATTCCTTCTAGAACTGTTTGAGTCTTGAGCTGAAGTTCTTTAAGTTGGGTACAAGCATCACCCAAAGTGCCAATTAGCCTGTTGAATCTTCTAGTTGCATGCTCAGCTGCTTCGTGTTGTCTCACAAACTGACCATTCACAGAATTTTCCAATCTCTGAATCCGGAGTTCAAATCTGTTAGACATTTCTGTTATGGAGGAATTTAGAGTTTCAAACTGAGTTTGCAGAAATGTATATAGCTCAGGTGGAACAGTAGGTCCACCAGATGAAGTAGATGCAGAGCTATGGGTTAAATACAATTGTTTCCGTTTTTACTCGCGCATTTTATCTACCGTTACCGTTTTCCCTCGGCCTTCGAGCACTCGAGGCACGACGGACCCGTTTTTACACACTTTCCCTTGACTTGGACCACCTCTCCACCGGGAATACTCTCGACTGGACCAGGGACTCCTTGTCAAGACCTCTATAAGTCTTCTTGGCTTTGACGCACGTCCTTAGTCAACGAGCTGGTTGTACCCAAAAACCCGTTACACTCTTAGGGATCAGTACGATCCATGGCCTTAGTGTTTCCTTCTCGTCTTGAGTTCACATCGGACCACCTGACCCGTGTACACAGCACGGCTAAGGGGCGGCTGTGATTTCTACCAGACTGCCGGTACCCGACCTGGTGCTGTGCAACCGTTACTAACGTGTTTATCGTCGTTTTACGATTGTAACCCTCTCATCTACAGTCTCTTTACTCTCATCTGTTCACGTTCTCTCTACACTCTCATCTATCTCGTCTAGTACTCTCTTATCTCTTCTTGGTACTCTCTTGGCCATACAATTGATTGTCTAAATTAAACAAGCAAGTACTATATGCCAAAGCAATAGGGCCCGGTCTGGTCCTGGGAGGAGCTCCCAAAGAGTGCTATTCCTTGCAAGGGTAACATGATCAGGATGTGTATGGTATGCATCCAGCGCCATTCAACAACAAATACAATTTAATTTATGACAATCAAACAATCGCTTTACTATATCTCTGGGTTGACATGATGCTCGACTGGGAAGTGCTAGTGCACCTTGGTGTAGACGTTACATATTTTTTCACTATATGGCCAATCCTCTATCATACTAGTTGCAATTACTTTTGAATATGCTGTCATCCTCTCGTTTACTATCGTTCTCTCATAGTCAATGTGCTATTACTGTCACGCCCCTCCAATTTAGCAGCGGAATAAATCGGAGGGAGACACAAACAACGAGTATGGTAACGACAACTGGCATATTTTCGCAAACATCAGAGCATCTAATGAACAATAATTGAAATAACTCTTGATTTCATTATAAAATTACTAAGACTATTACAACCACTAATTCGGAGCCAAACACAAGGCTCAATGACGTCATTACACTGAAAAGAAAACTAAAGCAATAACTACTAGACTCCATGGTACTAAGGTAACTTCATGAGTTGACTTCGGGTCACTCATCACTCTAGTCTTGTCCCATTGGTGTGTGTGACGTCAGAGTCCGACTTACCTGAGACACAATAACAAATAACGAAGGGTGAGCGAACAACGCCCAGTAGGACTTAAATCTCATGAGTCAAGCATGCTTTAAGTAATTAATGCATTAAAGGCAGAGTATCTAATGATAGAGAGAGTTATGTAAAGTCGAGAAAGTAAGAGCACAAGTAACATGGTTCAAATAGCAGGTGAATCAAGTATAGTACAATGAATAAGATCGAGTCACGATAGAAAGCAACAACGACACGATAGCAAATAACGTCAACGTCAAGCAATAGCACGACACATGTATAGCAAGGAGAGAAAAAGTAGTTGGCCATATAGAGAGTAAATTGCACTTTGATTGATTTTCTTATCAATCGAAATAGTATAGCACTTTTGATTAACTTTCTTGTCAATCGAGATAGTAATTGCACTTTGGTTATCCGAAGATAGCCGAGAGAGAGTATAGCACTGGTTTGTCAAAAGACAACGAGAGAATATAGCACTTTGTGTTGATTGTCTTAGATTAATCTTGATAGTATGGCACTTGGATGTAATGCCGACATCCTGATCATTTAACTCCCGCGGGCAAAAGGCACTTTTGGGCGCTCCCCCCAGGACCTGATCGGGCCCTATTGCGCTGGCATTGGTTATATTGTTTATCTTTAGACAATCAATTAATGGCCAATTGAGAGTACCAAGAAATAGATAAGAGCACTAGATGAATAGATGAGATAATAGAGTGAACGTGAATAGGTGAGCGAGTAGAGTACAGATGAGAGCTAGTGGACATTGCACGTAATGCGACGGGTAAACAGGCGATAGTAACAGTTGCACAACACGCGCACTTGGTGTTGGCAGTCAGGTGGAACTCACGATCTTCCCGCTGGCCATGTTATGCACAAGTCCAGAGGTCCGACGTGATTCAAGGTAAGAGCGAACTTCTAATAGCCGTTTGGATCATATCGATCCCTAATGGGGTAATGGGTGTTAGGGTACAACCGGCTCGTCGACCATGTGGGAATCCATGATCAGAGGAGACTTACGGAGGCCTTGCACAAGGAGTCACTAGTCCGGCAGAAGGAGTATCCGACGGAGAGTTCGTCCAAGTCAAGAGAGTGTGTAATTATAGAAATAAGTACTCGACGTTCTAGAGGAATTCTAGAACAGTGGAGCGTCGGGATCGGTGTTCCAAAATATCGCACGAATTGTAAACAAGTACTTCTGAAAATAAGTTAATTAATTGCATAAGTTACCAGATATGTTATGTATCATATTCATGCCAATTAAGCCATATTTGGATGGTTCAACGTGTGTGCATGTGTCATGAAATCATGGATATGAAAGATCAAGTGATTGACTTTATTATATTAAAATGTAACCAATGCTTACAACTTCATTTTCTGTAATTAAGACCGTTAACATGATATGGAAGTTACAGTGGTACAACAAGACTTGCACAAGATGGGTTTTCTGGCCCAAAAACTGAGATCGCGACGTGGTCTTGCAAGGATCGCGACGAGGTCGTCAGATCAGGCAGGCAGAACGCGACAGGGGTACTGTCGCGACCAGAACGCGACAGAAGTACTGTCGCGACCCGACCTCAGAACGCGACATATCGGGCCGTCGCGTTCACAGGGTCTGCGCCTGAGTCCAAACGGGATCTGACATGCTCTTGGTTCAGACTTACCATGTTTTGACACAGGGGCGATATTCATGAAATGACTATATCTCTCTATATGCTAACCTTTAGACAAATCTCTCAACATATAAAATGTCGAGGACATCTATTGGAAGAACTTTTGTGTTGTGGGCTGGGTTTGAATCCATCTCTAATTGCATGCAATACAGGAAGAACATAAAAAAGCCCTAAACATGCATGACTTCATTGCGACTTACATGTTAGGCTTGTAACATGAGATATAATGATATTTGGACAAAACGTTTAACTTAAACTATGACCAGGACAACTATTGGAAGAACTTTGATGTTGGGGGTTTTACCTAATTCGGTCTTTTTCCTTGTGCAAAACATGAAGAACTTAAAGTTAAATGCAACCAGAAAACGCAGTATCATGCACGACTCTATTACGAAGTTTTATAACTCTCTAAATAATGACATTTAAGCAAAACATTTAACATAAAAGATGACCATATCGACTAATACAAGATCTTTCATGTTTGAGGCTTGACCTACTTCGGTCATAAATCGCAAGCAAAACAGGACGAACCTAAGGCTAACTGCAAACCCGAAAACACAGTATTATGCATGACTCTCTTACGGGTTCATAACTCTCTAAATAAAGACTTTTAGACAAAACGTTCAACAGGAAAGATGATCTTGACTACAATTAGAAGAACTTTGATGTTTATGATTTAGTCTAATTCGGTCTCTAATCATGTGCATAATAAGAAGAATGGGAAAAACCCTAACTGTGCGCGACTTAGAGAGAACGACTAATACACAAAGTATACTCCATGAAAATTAGTAAAATCAGAAGCAAATGAAGCTAGACTCGAAGCTCTACAAGATGGTATTATTTTTTTTTAATCTTGACCCAAGAATGCCTACCTTTGAACGCTAAGAACTCCCTGCAGATTCCTGGGTTGATGCAGTGGCTTGGGGAAGATGTTCTTCATGACTCCAAGCCCTAGGGTCGTCCTCCTTGCTCCTGGGAGCTGTTCCCATGTCCAGCAACGAAAGGAGCATGCTAAGGTTGGTCATAGAGGGTCTTAAGATGGTTTTATAAGGCTACGTTCTCTTAATTCCGAGTTTTGGAGTTTCTAAATCTTGTAGTAGGAATCCTACCATGACTAGAACTACCATAGGAGCTATTGCCATCCTAAAGCAACCCCAATGAGTAAGTAGTAGGGAGCAAATTCGTGCTCTCATGTTGGGCTTAGATTTGGGTCATGATTAATGGCCCAACTAACTCATGGTTAAGCTTAAATGACCCATTTTACTAATAGTATTGGGTTAATACGAATTTCAAATATTATTTCCTTTTTATTTGGCCACCTATTGGCCCAATAATTGTGATTTGGCCTCGAACATATATTTTACTTTAGTTTGCTATATTAAATAGCCGGTTTCCGACTTAGTTTCCTAATTCGGGTAACTTGGTCACGTGTAACGTACATTCAACCAATACGATTTTTCGTTGCACGAATTCCTTCATGAAATGCTTAGGGATAATATTTGAGGATGGTTTATAATTTTTACGGAATTTTCTAATGTGTTTTCTCACGTACGATAGTGGTACGTAAGTTCTATCATTATGATAATACGGAAATTATTTATCTACTATTTCCATACTTGCATTTGTTCATAGGTCATAAGTTGTCCATTGGTCCAATTTCTTTTATGGACTATCCCCACATATTATTTGGAGTCTACTCATAATTTTTTATTTCCATTGTTAATCTACTTGGCTCATGTAATAATGGATATTTCAATTTATTCTTATTTACCATGATAAGTCACATAAATTCTAAATCATGGCCCGGATTATTTTTCTATGCCCAAATTTCTTAATGTGTCATTAGAGAATAATTTTTAAGGTACAACTATTATTTTTATAGAATTTTTACATGAGTTTCTACTCATACAATAATGACGTGTCTTTTAGCTAGTTTGGTTTTTATAAATTGACGAATTTTCTATTTATCTAAAATTTTTAATTAATGAAATTTCTGGAGTATTACAATTACTCTCTTGACTTTACTTGATCGATCTCACTAGTTAACCTGCTATACAAGACATTAATCATTTAAAGCCTGCTTGTTTACATGAGATATTAAGTCCTACTGAGCGTTATCGCTCACCCTTCGTTATTTGTCATTGTGTTTTCAGGTAAGTCAGGTGATGACCTTACACACAACAACGGGATTAGACTGGAGTGATGAGCGTCCTGCAGTCAGCGATGGAATATCCTTAGTACCTTAGAGTCTAGTTAGATATTTGCTTGAGATTTCTTTTCCAATGTAATAATGTCATTGAGCCCTATGTTTTGGCTCTGAATTAGTGGTTGTAATAGTTTAGATGAATTATCAATAAAATGATGAGTTTTAATTCAATTATTGTTCATTAGTTGCTCTGATATTTGCGAATGTATGCGCAATTTACGTTACCATACTCGTTGTTCATGCCTCCCCGATTTATTCCGCTGCTAAATTGGCGGGGCATGATAGAGAATGAGCTGAGGAAACTGTCATCGGGTAAACCTATATTTTGCAAATCGCACAGGTTGGCGTCAACCCTAATGCCGTTTAGGGAAACCGCAACCATAAACGTCCACATAGCCTGCCGTTAAGTTCATAAGGTTGGCGTCACCTTTGATGGACGCCAAGACAGTCAACGTCCACACCTGGCCGTCAACTCCCTATCAACTACAGCAGGTTCTATTTTATCTCAGGACCAAACCTGTACCACACCTGCACACACCACACGTCCAAACCACACTGGCCTCACAATGGCCACCACAACCAATACACACATGATCCATAAGGATCCGAAAAACACGCGACGTTACACAAGATCTCCTCACACGAGAGAAGAGGGGTTCTCTAGTCATATTCTAGGCAGTGCCTCCATCCCAGGAACAGCTCCACTTCCTCCAGCAGTACGGTCAAATCCATGGAACACGAATGTGTGAATGTGCGGGTGCCATCGCTCCATGAGTTCCCCCAGAGCATCAAACCCCACCACATGTCCTTCAAGTTCTTGGCGAGGACAATCATGAAGTTCAAGTTCCATGCCCCGATGTAGCTTCTCATGTCTATTATCAGTGCATTCACAAGGTTGACCAGCCAAGAGAATGCTCGTATTTGGCCGTAACTTGGGAAGGCGAGAACATCCTACACATCCATGAAGGTACCATGAAATAGAGGTTTGGGATATTTTCAGCAAGAGAAGGAGTAAGAACAGATGATACATACCTCTCCATTGACTAATCGGGTGCTCGATGTCCCGGAACCTCGCTCAACATGCCTAGGATCATGCTTGTTGATGTTCCAGCCGATGAAGAAGCCATGAAAAACTGTTGGAGTTCATTCAAAAGGTATTTTCGTTCGAAGAAGAGCAGGGGAGGACAGAGGTTGAAGAAGAAAGAGTCCTGATGGCCTCCCAATTGCGATTTTAACGTCAACATCGTTTGACGTTGGTGCACTCTTGACGTCAATGTATCTAGGCGTTTACTCAGGTAGACAGCACACAATGTGGACATCAACTGTACGTCAACGACAATTGGGATTGACGTCAACTTTGGCGAATTTTCAAAGTTTATCATTATATTGCCATTATCTCTCATCCTGTGTTTCAAGCTCTTTTGTAGGATATTTAAACGCAGATGATGTTCCAAAGCCAAAGACACTCATGCGACCTTGAGTGTTGTACAGATATGTCTAACATAGGTTTAGTCACTAGAGGCAAATAACTTTGCGACCGTGAACCCAGAGTTCCTCTTTACTAAAAACTATGACAGATTTGGGATCTCTTAGTTATTTGTTTGGCCTTAGAAATTTCTTCTGGTTCTAACTTGCATTTTAGATAGCAAACCCACACCAACATTATTTAGGATTTCACTGCTAACATTCTCTTACTAACTCAAAAAAAAATGAAGATTTTCCTCAATCATTGTTGTGGCACCTAGCTCAAGTGGCCAACCAAATCGACATCTTGCCTTCATGCCTATCAAGCCGATCTTCGACCTCTATCGCCCAAACAGTCCCATCGAGCATATCACTGAGTTATCATTTCGGTCAACCAATCTTATTGAGTTCTCTCGAACCTTTCGCCAGTCATGAGCTTAATTCTGGATTTCCAACCTTTTAAACAATGCTTCCAGTTAGAATCCTCAATGGTCCATCGAGAGTACAATCAATCCGTTTTGTCTTCACAACCCCCTGATTGGACAAACATCCTGATTATGTCAGTGGGCTCCGACAGACTTTGGTTGTAAGATTTCCCTGATTCAACCATCATATTATGACTCCTTTGACTTAGACAACATCAGAAACTAGTCAAAGTCCTACTTGGCAATGTTGGGAACCCTACCATTGGGTTGCAACTATAATTACACGGTTAGATCACCCCTTTCCATACACTTGTCTCTTAGTCGACTTGTTGTTTACTTCTAGCCTAACTCATTCATATGGCTTGCTGAACTCCTATCCTCAGGGATGGCCTTTTATCTAATCTCTGCATCCTTTGTTTACCAAGACACCAATCTATTAATCCGTTCCACTCCCTTACAAGATCGGATGTCTCGAAGGGGCATTTGTAAATGGGCGATTTGGCCCACCCCCGCGTAGGTCCATGGCCCATTAAGGCTTGTTTGACCCTTTGTTGACTCACCTCAAATCCCATGTAGACGTCCACATTGATTGTCGTTTACCCCATGTTGACGGCACAGTTTCTTGACATTTACTTTGATTGACGTCAACATAGTGTGACATTTGCATGAGGTTGACGGCAGCATCGATTGACGTCAACCTGGGTTTACCTGTTCTACTGAATTGTTCGGGTATGTCGCCCTCCTCCGCCCTACCGCTTGTTGTAAGAGCTTTTTATCTGTCAGAGAAATGACAATATAAGAGTTAGAAAGTCATTTGAATTTTCAATGGGCACGAAAGGCATTTTGAAACCCAATCGGTGTAAGTCATAATAGAAATCGATATGAGATTACGTTTATAACACTAATCGGTAGAAATAGAAATGCAATCGATATTTGCTTAAAGGCAATCAATATGAAAGAACTGTAACCGATGCATGAAGGCAATCAATGTCTAAAGCAATAGATGTCTAAAGACAATCAATGTCTAAAGGTAATCGATGTTCAAAGACAGTTGATGTCTAAAGGCAATCGAAGTCTAAGGGTAATCGATGTTTGAGTGCAATCTATGTTTATGCAATCGATGTGAAAGTATAATCGATGTTCATGTAGTCGATGTTTATGCAATCGATGTTTGAGTCCAATTGATGTAATCGATGTTCATGTAATTGATGTTTAAGTAAACAATAATTGATGTGTTTGTATAGTAATCGATGTTTGAGTGCAATCTATGCAATCAATGTTTAAGTGTAATCGATGTTCATGTAATCGATGTTTAAGTATAATCGATGTTCAAGTGTAATCGATGTTCATGTAATCGATATGATAAGGTAATCTATGTGAAGGACAATTGATGTTAAAAGGTAATCGATGTGAACGCAATCGATGTTTAAGTATAATCGATATTTTGATGCAATCGATGTTTAAGTATAAAAAACAATCGATGTTTGAGTGTATAGGAATCGATGAGATATTAAAACAGTAATCGATGCACCACTTCGACTGTCCAGGAGTCGGAGTTGGACTGGTTACTTCGACATCTTGAGAGTCGGACTAAGGACGAATTCGACTTTTTAGGAGTTGGAGTAGGACATTCATACAAAGACTTCGGATATGAAAAATACAATAATTTTGTTAAAGATGATATTAAATATATTAATGATATTTATGATAATCATGAGTTTTGTTATCACTAAAATAAAAGAATAGATTATAAGAAGGTACACAGCAGAAAGAGTTTCAGTTAATTAGAGAAAAAATAATTTAAACATATGAAGTACATTTGAACTTTCATTTAAGCACCAAAAATGCAATCGATATTTAAGTGAAGAGCAATCGATGTTGAAGATAATTGATATAAGCAATCAATGTTTCAATGTAATCGATGTTTAAGCGTAATCGATATTTCAATGCAAATGATGTTTCAATGTAATCGATGTTTCAATGTAATCTGTACTTCAATGTAATCAATGTTTAAGTGTAATCGATGTTTCAATGCAATCGATGTTTCAATGTAATCGATGTTTCAATGCAATTGATGTTTCAATGTAATCGATGTTTCAATGTAATCGATGTCTCAGTATAATCGATGTGAACTTCGACTGGCCACTTCGTTTGCCAACATCGATTCATGAAGAAACATCGAATAAAACATGATATTTCTTATGCATAAATAATCTTCAAAAATATTTATAAATATATTCATGTAATTTAAAATTCAGTATGAGTTTTGTTATCACAAAAAAAAAGAATAAAATATAGGAATGGTTCAACAATACCAAGCTCTCAGAGCTTACTTAAGACCATAAAGAGCCTTATTTAGCTTGAAACATGATCAGGATATTTTTGACTTTCAAAACTAGGAGGTTGACTCACAAAAGCATTTTCTTTGATGATTCCATTCAGGAAAGCACTTTTTGATGATCAGTCCATCCCCATATAATTTCAATAAATTATATACAATTTTGGTGATTAACAAAACCCTAACATTTATTTTCTAACAAGTTTTTATGAAGTTTATCCACAGGGAATAAATCGAGCAAAATCTGTAAGTAATTCTTACACTGTATCATTTAAAGTTCAGAGCATGCATTTTCTCTAAGTCCACACCGATTTCCCTTATAAGCATAACGATTTCATAAGTATCGTATATCGATTTCCCTTATAAGCATAACGATTTGCTTATATCAGTAAAACAATTTCCTTACTCTTGTACAACGATTTGCTTAAACAACGATTTGTTTTTGCTTGTGCAACGATTTGCTTATATCTATACAATGATTTGCTTGTACAACAATTTGTTTAAACAACGATTTGTTTTTGTTTGTACAACGATTTGCTTATATCTGTACAATGATTTTGCTTGTACAACGATTTGCTCACTCTTGTACAACGATTTGCTTAAACAACGAGTTGATTTTACTTGTACAACGATTTGCTTATATCTGAACAACGATTTGCTTGTACAACGATTTGCTTACTCTTGTACAACGATTTGCTTAAACAACGATTTGTTTATGCTTGTACAATGATTTGCTTATATCTGTACAACGATTTACTTGTACAACGATTTGCTTACTCTCGTACAACGATTTGCTTAAACAACGATTTGCTTATATCTGTACAACAATTTACTTGTACAACGATTTGCTTACTCTTGTACAACGATTTGCTTAAACAATGATTTGTTTATGCTTGTACAACGATTTACTTATATCAGTACAACAATTTTCTTACTCTCGTACAACGATTTGCTTAAACAACGATTTAATTATGTTTGAACAATGATTTCATAAGTTGTACAACTATTTTCTTTGTCATAACGACTTCATGGATTACATCGATTTCACACATGATATTCAAATATATTTTCAAATATTGTGAAAGTCAAAGACTTCCCTCGTGCATCACTAATATCCTTGCATTTAATGAGATTGTACACTCCTCTGCATGATGCATATCTGGGTGCCATCTATTCCTATGTTTCTATAGCAAATACTTTTCAGGATAGCAGAATGGCATTACTATTTTGGTGTACGTTCTTACTGCATGGTTTCTAACGTTGACTGACAAGCATAGAGACAGTCTAGCTACTTTGCTTCGACATTTATTGTGTGCAGGTCATATCTTACAACGTTGGACAACCAGAAGGTGAGGAATATCTGGATGAATCTTCTCTTTGCGTGCATGGCTCCAGAGCATTAAATGGCTGCAAGCTTACCTGTCGCGCACGATGGACCATGTTGTCCAACGTGCTTCAAGCTTAGAGATAATGGCCATTTCAACGGCTATAATTTCAAGAGAAGATATATAAAAGACTGATGAGTCCATGAAGGACAACTTTTTTGTTCAATAGAGCTTTCAGAGAACCAACCTTCAATTGCGAGCATCAGAAACAAGAGCTTCTTGCTTCACTCCTTCATTCCTTAGCTCGTAGCTCTCATCCATCATTATCTAAATTTTTGAGAGCTTGTACTTCTAAGAGATTCGTTTTATTTTTGATCTTTCTCTCTCAGACTTTGCCTCAGATCAAGCATTTCATTGTGAGCTTGGTCTAGGGGCCTTTCGCTTTCTTTCACATTTGTTGTGAAGTTCCTCTTCGAGTTGTGAAGAGAAGACATGTTGAAAACAGGTGGTGTGTATTCTCTTCGGTAAGGAAGGAGGACCTGTGTATCAGGGTGGTTGTATACCTCTTCGGGGTTAGAAGAGAAGGCCAGCTACGGCTGGATGTGTAAGGGTCCTTAAGGGGGACAGTACCCTTGGCTAGTGAAATTGCAAGTTGTTGCTTGGGGACTGGACGTAGGACTCCTTGGGATGGGAGGTTCGAACCAGGATGAAAACTCATGTGTTGTGTGATTGGTTCTTTGTGTGTTTGTCTTCATTATCTCTAACACTAACCATCGATCTTAGTGTCTTCCTGTTAAGTGTTTTTATTGATATGTTTTTTATCTAAACAAAATTTTGAAATCCCATTCACCCCCCCTCTTGGCTTGCTAGCTGGGCAACAAGTTGTATCAGAGCCAAGTCTCTTCGACAAAGGAGATCTCACGATCTGAAGAGCAAAGACAAATGGCAGCTCAAGGATATGCTGAGGGTCAGTCCGTCAACAGACCTCCTCTATTCGATGGAGAAGACTACAATTACTAGAAGACCAAGATGGAGTTCTTTCTGCAAGGTCTCGTTTTTCAACTCTGGTCCATCATAGAAGAAGGAGATCTAGTGGTTCTAAACAATAGAGAAAATTGGACAGATGATGATAAGAAGAAGATCTCTCTTAACTGTAAAGCTAAGAGTATATTATGTTGTGCTCTTAGTAAGAAAGAGTTTAATAGAATTTCAGCATGCAAATCAGTGATGGAAATGTGGGAGCAACTCAGAATCACTTATGAAGGAACAAACAAAGTCAAGGAAACAAGGATAGATTTCTTGGTAGCTCAGTATGAGCGATTTCAAATGCAGTCAGGAGAATCGATTACAAAGATGTGCAGCAGATTCACAGATATTACGAATGGTTTGGCTGGTTTTGGGAAGAACTATGACATGGGTGACATGGTAAGAAAAATATTAAGATCCCTACCAGCTTCCTGGACTCCAAAAGTGACAACCATAGAAGAAGCAAACGACTTGAGAAAGATGTCACTTGATAAGCTCTTTGGGACACTAATGGCCCACGAAATAAACATGGAAAGGCTTGGGGAGTCCTCCAGTAGAAATAAGCACAGCAACGCTCTCAAAGCTGCTGAAGACACATCTGGTGATGAATCAGATGGTGATAAAAGCATTGGAAGCAGTGAAGGTGAGGAAGCATTCTTATCCAGAAGATTGCATCGTATACTTGCCAAGAAAAAGTATCAGTTTGGAAGGAGATATTTCAAGAAAGGAAAAGATTTCAAGAAAACTGAAGTAAAGGACACTAAGAAATCTGAACCTATTTGTTATGAATGTAAGAAACCCGGACATATCAAGGCTGAATGTCCAAAATTGAAGAAGACATAATTCAAGAAGAAAGATAGCTCGAAGAAATTTAGAAGGTACAAAAAGAAAGCCATGCCATCTGCATGGAGCAATGACATCGACTCAGACAGTGAGTCTAGCTCCAGTGAAGAAGAAGAAGAAAAGGCCAACCTTGCCTTCATGGCAAATATAGAGGAAAAGGTAACCTCTGACTCTTCATTTACTTCCTGTAATGAATCAGATTCTGACAATTTAGAAGAGTCTTTTAATGAGTTATATAGTAAATATAAAGATGTTTGTAAAATATTAAAAACTACTAAGAAAAGTCATGCATGTTTAGAAATTACTAACTCAGATTTAAAATTTGAAAATGAGCAGTTAGAAAGACAAAATTCCAAACTAAAAGTGAGAAATGAATTATAATGTGAAGACTTGAAAAATAAAAATGAACGAATAATAATGTAGAAAGTCAGGAAACCGTAAATAAACTTAAGAAGGAAATTGACACCCTAATCAAGGAAACTGAATATTTAACTAATACAATTGAAAGTTTACAAATGGTAAATCAACTCTAATACTAAAAGGAGCTAGAAGATCGGGTAGGAAGAAGCATGGTTTAGGATATACTCCACCAGATAATGAAGAAACAATAGTCCACCCTAAAATCTATCCAACACCAAAATTTGTAGCTGAACAAAACACTAAATATAAATCTAACTTTAAGTACATACCAATTGAAAAATTTAGTAGAATTTCTTGTTGTAGTCATTGTAACAAATTAGGACAAACTAAAGTAACTTGTACAACTAAACACCTAAAATGGATCCCTAAAAGAAAAGATGATGAAACTAACCATCAAGTACCCAAAAGAACTTGGGTACCTAAATCTTAGTGTCCTGATTGCAGGGAAGCCTTAGAGCATCGAAGTGGTACCTAGATAGCGGGTGCTCAAGGCACATGACAGGCAACAGGAAATTGTTCTCACACATTGAAGATGAAGAAGGTACAGTGATGTATGGTGACATTGGAAAAGGTACAGTAATCGATTGTGGTTCGATAGAAACTCAAGGCAGAACTCTTATAGAAGATGTGTTATGCATTAAAGGTCTCAAGCACAACTTAATAAGTATCAGCCAGCTATGTGACAAGGGTCATCAAATCAAATTTCAATAATCTTAATGCAGCATTATGAAAGATGGTGTAATAGTGTTCGAAGCATGTAGAGAAAAGAATCTATATGTATTGCACCTAGAAGAATTAAAGAATTAGGATGTATGCCTTGCAGCAAACAAAGAGCAATCAGCTGAATTATGGCACAGGAGATTGGGTCACTGTAGTTTAGATGGAATCAGAAAATTGGTCAAGAGAAATCTAGTGGAAGGTCTACCCAAAGTAAGTTCAAGGATAGAGGGTGTGTGTGAACCTTGTGCAAAAGGGAAGCACACAAAATCATCCTTCAAGTCAAAAACAGTTGTAACCACTTCCAAACCTTTAGAACTGTTACATATGGATTTATTTGAGCCAATGAGAACAACCAGCCTTGGTGGAAAGATTTTTGGATTCGTGATAGTTGATGATTATTCAAGATTTACATGGGTATCATTCTTGGAGCATAAAGATGACATGTTTGACAGCTTTGTTAAGTTCAGTAAGAAAGTTCATAAGGACAAGAAGTTTAGTATAATAAGTATTCGATCAGATCATGGTGGAGAATTTCAAAATGAAAAATTTGGAGAATTCTGTGATGATCAAGGAATAAAGCATAATTTCTCAGCACCAGGACACCACAGCAAAATAGAGTAGCTGAGAGGAAAAATAGAACACTATTGGACATGGCCAGAATAATGTTATCAGAATACAATCTTCCATGATATTTCTGGGCCGAAGCTATCAACACAGCATGCTACATAGTGAATAGAGTGATGATCAGGTCAATCCTGAAGAAGACTGCGTATGAGCTCTATAAGGGAAAGAAGCCTAAGGTCAGTCATTTCAGAACATTCGGTTGTCCTTGCTTCATCCACAATAATGGTAAGAGTGATATTGGTAAGTTAGATTCCAAATCTGATGAAGGAATATTCATGGGGTATGCTTCTAAACCTAAAGGTTATAGAGTTTTTAATAAACAAAGTTTATTAATTAAGGAAACTGTCCATGTTATTTTGATGAATCTAACCCTTCCCTGGAAAGGAAGTAGATAGTGACAATGATGATGTAGAAAACCTATCCAAGAAACTAAAGGATACATCTATCAAGGATAATGAAGATCCACCCTTGTAAGAACTACAACAAAAGGAAACTGTACATGAAGATCTTCCAAAGGAATGGAGATACCAGAAGGATTACCCAAAGGACAATATTATTGGAGATCCATCGGTTGGGGTAAGAACAAGAGGTAATGTTATTCCATGTGATTAGTTAGCATTTGTCTCTCAAATTGAGCTGAAGACAATAAATGAAGCACTGTCTGATGAATCTTGGATTTTAGCCATGCAAGATGAACTTAATCAGTTCAAGAGAAACCAAGTTTGGTCCCTTGTTCTGAGACCATCAAATCATCCTGTTATTGACACCAAATGGGTGTTCAGAAACAAATTGGATGAAACTGGAGTTAT
This sequence comes from Colocasia esculenta, assembly GCA_014218235.1. Lineage (NCBI taxonomy): Eukaryota > Viridiplantae > Streptophyta > Magnoliopsida > Alismatales > Araceae > Colocasia > Colocasia esculenta. Next base: position 90,801,905 of record CM024763.1, on the reverse strand, counting down.
CACTAGGAACAAGACTAGACTGGTTGCTCAAGGCTATTACCAAGAGGAAAGCATAGATTCGATGAAACCTATGCACCAGTGGCTAGACTAGATGCTATTAGAATTTTACTTGCATATGCATCTGCATTAGTTTTAAAGCTTTTTCAAATGGATGTAAATTTGCATTTTTAAATGGCTATATAAAGGAGGAAGTCTATGTAGAACAAGCTCCTGGTTTTATGATGAAGAATTTCCAAATCATGTCTTTAAATTACATCAAGCACTATATGGTTTAAAACAAGCACCTAGAGCATGGTATGAAAGGCTTAGTACATTTTTATTAAACCATGGTTTTATCAGAGGACAGGTAGATAGGACTTTATTTATCAAGTCAAAAGTCAAAAATATATTGCTTGTGCAAATCTATGTGGATGATATAATTTTCGGATCTACTGATGAATCTCAGTGCAAGTACTTTGAAAAGCTTATGCAGGGAGAATTCGAAATGAGCATGATGGGGGAACTAAATTATTTCCTAGGACTTCAAATCAAGCAAGGCAATGAAGGCACACACATCTGCCAAGCGAAATACACCAAGGAATTATTAAAGAAATTTGGATTCGACAATGCAAAGCCACTGTCCACACCAATGAGCACATCTACAAGGTTAGACAGTGATAAAGATGGTATGAAAGTAGATCAAAAACTTTACAGAGGTATGATAGGACCATTACTTTATTTAACTACTAGTAGATGTGATATTTTATTTAGTGTATGCATGTGTGCAAGGTATCTGGCTGATCCTAAGGAATCTCATTTAATATCTGTTAAAAGAATCTTTAGATATCTAGCTAGAACTAATGATCTAGGCTTATGGTATCCAAAATCATGCGAAACTAGTTTATTGGATATTCTGATGTTGATTATGCTGGATGCAAGGTAGATAGAAAAAGCACCAATGGTAGTTGTCAATTTCTTGCTGGATGCTTGATTTCCTGGTCCTCAAAGAAACAAAATTCAGTAGCACTATTAACAGTTGAAGCTGAGTATGTGGTTGTTGGAAACTATTGCACACAACTCCTATGGATAAAACAACAACTTGAGGATTATGGATTGCACATCAAGACCATTCCTTTGCTGTGCGACAACACAAGTGCAATAAATCTTACCAAGAATCTAGTTCAACACTCCAGAACCAAGCATATAGAGGTTAGATTTCATTTATTAGAGATCATGTAGCAAATGGCAATATAAAATTTCGTTTATAGATACTCTAAATCAGTTAGCAGACATCTTCACAAAGGCCTTACCTGAAGAGAGATTTACGTCTCTTAGAAGGGAATTAGGCATGTGTAATTTGTGATAGATTTTTCTGCACATAACTGAAATAATAATATCTTCAGAATAATGTTTATTCTCTCCCCTGGATTTAAGTAAATTCTTTAATTGCTTGCGTCATTACTAGCTTTGACTGTTCGTTAATTTATAAGACTTTATCTATTGCAAATTGTCTCCTTTTGTCGTTTTCCGCATTTATTGCGATGTCTTTTCAAAAGCAACTTTAAGTCCTGCTTTAATCCCGTAATATACGCCAAACCAACTCCACCTTACTCTCTCATCTCTTTAGACTCGCCTGGAACGATAAACCCTATGGACTCCGGCATCCTCTCTGTGTGATTTTGACAGAATCCCTCTGTTCGCACCAAAATCTCTTAAGGGCTTCTGTTCTACTCTTTCCCACGATCCTCCAGAACCCTTCCTCGTTCAAATCTGTGGTGGCCAAATCTGGCCTCCTATACCCATAATGGCCCACTACGGCCCGTACGCGTCCTGTCAACTGACGGCCCCATCTCAACGGGTCACGTTTATCCCAAGACGATGTGATAATCTCAAGAATACCGCCAACTTGATCGGACACTGTCAAGCCTCGTGGCGGCATGCCCCCGAGCAGGTCGTCTGTTCCTCCACAACCGAACACCCGCAGGAAGGTTCCGAACATGAACAGTAGCCTTACTGCGTGGGACGACCCACAACATCACCGAACAGCAGGTTCGATCCCCCATGTGGGTCACCTGCTCGGAAAGCATCCCCAAAGGCTGCCGAACAGACTCCCTGGCTTACAGAGCGGCTGTAACCGTCCCAAGCCACGTTCTCCACCATCAAGGGACGTGAACTGCCTTGCAGCCTAACGGGCACCAGAGTCATAACTCCTCCCGTTATGCGCGTGCGTCAAGGCGCCTCTTCAGGCACGATCTGCCGAACGTTACGCACAGGTACAGTACCATGCAACGGTACGTTCTCTTCCTCACGCGAACACATTCTCACATTCCGAAACCCCCTGCCTCGCAAGCTCTTACTGACTTAGGCATCGGAGGGTTTCCCCGGTCTTCACCAGGCCTCCTGATCCTCTTCTGGTTTTGCAGGTCTTCGTCCTCACCAGCGATCGTCTTCCCTCTCTCATTCTAGTGGAGGCCCGTTTGGCTTAGGCCCAAACAGGATCACACCACCACATTTGGCGCCGTCTGTGGGAACGACGCTGCCATGGCTCGAGGACGATCCTCATACCAGAACGTAGGCAGCAGGGAGACGAGGTCTCGTCAGGCACGAGGGGACTCTCGTCGCCGATCCCCTCCTGGCGACGTCGCTATCGCCCCCGCCGGTGCTAATCACGACGTCCCAGCACCGCCGGCTGCCGCACCCACAACTGCCCTCGAAGTAGCGGAGCTTCGGGGGCAAATGCAGCAGTTGATGGGCATCTGCCTCGCCCTACAGGCCCAGTTGGCGGGAGCAGCGGCTCCGGCAGTTTCCCTGCCGCGCGAGCGGCAGGCGGAGTCGTCGCACCGCCGCTCCCGCGTCCCTCAGGCGCCCCAAGAGCAGCAGGCAGAGTCGCCGCGCCGGTCTCACCGGGCCCCGTCGGAGGAGCGGGCACCGGAACGCCGCGGGCGTTCGCCCCGCCGCTCTATCGTCTCCCCCCGTCCGCCGCGATCAGTCGTGGGAGGCAATTCCCACGCCTCTGGGCGAGGGGGCCCCGCCAACTCCGAGCAGGAGCTCGCTAGGAGCCTCAGGCGTGTGGTCGACCTCGAACGCCGCATGGACGCGATGGTTCACCGGGCGGAGGGCAAGGCTCCAGCGGAGGATGACTTGGACTTCCGCTCTCCTTTCAGTAGGGAGATTTTGGAGGCCCTGGTCTCCTCCAAGCTCCCTCTTCCCACCATCGCGCCCTACGACGGCACAACCGACCCGGCCGACCACATCCACGGCTTCGAATCGCATATGGTGTTCCACGGAGCATCAGATGCGGCCAAGTGCAGGGCTTTCCCTGCAACCCTCAAGGAAACCGCCAGGGCTTGGTTTGAAACCCTCCCTGCGGGCTCTATCACCTCCTTCCGCTAACTGAAGAAGTCCTTTCGGGACAACTTCCTTGGTGGAAGGTCTCAGCCGCGAACGGCGGCTTCTCTCCTGACCGTGCGCCAGAAGAAAGGCGAGGCACTCTGGGACTTCGTCAAGAGGTTCCGAACAGAGGCGCTTCGCATCTCGCACCTGGATGTCCCTCTGGCAACAAGTGCCCTCATCCAGGGCACTCGTGACGGCTTTCTGCAGAGGACCCTCGGCGTCCAGCAACCTGCCACTCTTGCCGAACTACTCTCCATCGCACAGCGCCACGCGGCTTGCGAGGAGAGCCTGGCGGCGAGCAGGGCCGAACAGGGGGAGCAGTCAGATAAGAAGCGGCCTTCCGACAACGGTTCCAACCGAGATCGGAAGAAGGGACGACGCAATGGTGATTCTCCGCGTCGTCCGCGCCCCTTCACCAACTACACCCCCCTCACCGTGGCACCCGAACAGATCCTGGCGGAGATCAGGGACGAAGCATTTGTTCGGTGGCCACAGAGAATGCGCTCCGACCCCCGGAAGCGCGATCAGAATAAATACTGTCGCTTCCACCGCGACCACGGCCACGACACCGCCGAGTGCCGCCAGCTCAAGGACGAAATTGAAGACCTTATCAAGCGTGGTTATCTTGGACGGTTCGTGCGCCGGAACGAAGAGCGCCCCAGGCGCCGAGAGCGCACTCCCGAGCAGCCGATCAACAACGAGCCCAATGGGCAGGAGATCAACGTGATCGCGGGAGGCTTCGGCGCGGGCGGAGAGAGCACTCGAAGCCGACGCGATTACGCAAGGCGAGTGCATGTCGTAGACAGGCCTCCGGCTGTTCGGCCGGCCCCATATCCTACCAGTCCCGCACGCGCACAGCCCGAGGAGGCTATAACCTTCTCGGACGAAGACCTTGTAGGGGTTACGACCCCGCACACGGATGCGTTGGTCATTTCGGCCACCATCAACCACTGTAACGTGCGCCAGATTCTGGTAGATAATGGAAGTGCCCCCGATGTCTTGGCTTACGACTGTTTCGTTCTCATGGGCCTGCGAGCCAATCAACTCACTCCTGTAAACTCGCCATTGTTCGGCTTTTCGAGAGTTTCGGTCCAGCCCATGGGAAGGATTCGCCTTCCGATCACCTTGGGAATAGCTCCAAAGGCTGTGACCAAAGTTGTTGACTTCCTGGTCGTCAACAACATGCCTGGATACAATGCTATCCTAGGCAGAGGTCTGATCGGACGCATTAAAGCAGTACCTTCGTCGCTCCATCAGAAGATGAAGTTTCCTACCCCTATCGGAGTGGGCGAAGTGCTCGGGTGTCAGCGCGAGTCTCGCCGTTGCTATGTCCTCTCCCTAAAAGACAAGCAACCACTCGCTGATCCGGCTCCTTCGGCTTCCGATCAGCCTTCAACCAGCCGAGGGACGCCTGCTGAAGATCTAATCCCTATTCAGGTGGGTGACGACCCCGAACACGTCTTGTATATTGGTGCCCTGTTAACAGGGCCGAACAGCAGCGCTACACAGCCTTCCTGCTGGCCAATTTGGACGTGTTCGCCTGGTCCGATGACGACCTTCCAGGCATCCCCCCGGAAGTCATGGTGCACCGCCTTCGGCTGGATCCACGGATCCCGCCAGTACAGCAAAGAAGGCGACCTGTGAATCGAGAACGGCAAACCGTGATTCAGGATCACGTAACCAAAGGCCGAACTGTTGGGCTCCTCCGAGAAGCCCAATATCCAAAATGGATCTCCAATGTGGTCCTCGTACGCAAGACCAATGGCAAATGGCATGTGTGCGTAGATTACAAAGATCTTAATAAAGCAACGCCCAAGGATAACTTCCCTCTGCCGCGCATTGACCAGTTGGTAGACGCTACTTCCGGGCACGAGCTTCTCAGCTTCTTGGATGCTTACTCTGGTTACCACCAGATCAGCATGCACCCTCCGGATCAAGACGCCACGACGTTCGTCACAGACCTGGGCTTATACTGCTTCACTAGGATGCCCTTTGGTCTGAAGAATGCAGGCGCAACTTACCAGCGACTGGTCAACAAAATGTTCGAGCAGCAGATCGGGCGCAACTTGGAGGTTTACGTCGACGACATGTTGGTCAAGACTCTTCCAAGTACTGATCACATTTCCGACCTCCAGGAAACTTTCGCAACTCTGCGAAGGTACAACATGAAGCTCAATCCTGCCAAGTGCGCGTTTGGTGTTCGGTCGGGTAAGTTCCTCGGGTTCCTCGTATCAAACAGAGGAATAGAGGCGAACCCGGAAAAAATCCAAGCCGTGCTTGAATGGTCCAGTCCGAAGACAGTGCGCGACGTCCACGTCTGACAGGACGTCTCGCTGCACTGAACAGGTTCATGTCCCGAGCAGCAGAAAGAAGTTTTAACTTCTTCAAATTGCTCCGAGGCCCTAAAAATGCCTCGAAGCAAGGGGGGCAAGTACTGTGGACTGACGAATGCGAAGATGCCTTCACCGAGCTGAAGGCATATTTGGCGGCCCCTCCGATTCTCTCAAAACCTGTGCTTGGAGAACCTCTGTTCATGTACCTTTCGGTCACTGAACACTCCATCAGTGCGGTTTTGATCAGAGAAATAGGAGCGGCACAGCATCCTGTTTACTACATCAGTAGGGTCCTCCAAGAAGCTGAAAGGAGGTACCCCAGGGCAGAAAAACTCGCCCTTGCTCTCGTCACAGCTGCTCGGAAGCTTAGGCCCTATTTTCAGGCCCATTCCGTTACAATCCTGACCGATCAACCGCTGAAATCTATCCTTCAGCGGCCGGAGGCTTCCGGCAGGTTGGTCAAATGGGCGATAGAGCTTGGTGAGTTTGACATCAGCTTTCGGCCGAGGACGGCGATTAAAGCGCAGGTGCTGGCGGACTTCGTGGCGGAATGTACCCTTCCGGCCGAGCAGGATCCACCGTTGGCAGACGAACCCCCATGGGAGCTTTATGTTGACGGATCCTCTTGTGTCACCGGAAGCGGGGCAGGTTTGGTCCTTCACCTCCCGGAGGGGTTAGAGTTCCAATACGCCCTCCGTTTCCGTTTTCCAGCCTCCAACAACGTCGCCGAATACGAAGCTTTACTGTCCGGTATTCGCATGGCTAGGCACCTTGGGGCCATTCGGCTTAGAGTCTTTAGTGACTCCCAGTTGGTTGCCAGCCAGGTGAATGGACAGTTCGGAGCAAGGGAACCTCGCATGGTTCAATACCTCCAACAGGTCAAGAGCCAGACAGAGGGCCTCATATACTTCGAAGTTATACATGTTCCACGGGAGCAGAACGCGCGAGCCGATGCACTGGCCAAATTGGCATCTTCAGGTGACATAGCCCCTTCCCGCTCTGTGTTTATAGAAGAGCTCGTTTCACCGAGCACAGAAGTAGATGTAGCTGCCATAGAAACGGGCCCACCAACCCCGAGCTGGGTGGACCCTCTCTTGGCCTACTTACTCCGGGGCGAGCTTCCGCCCGAACAGGGCGAAGCTCGGAAAATCAGAATGCGCGCTCAGCACTTCACCCTCGTAGAAGGCAAACTCTACCGACGGTCCCTCGCTAGACCTCTCCTGCGTTGCCTCAATCCTGAGGAGGCCCTCGCGGCCATAGAAGAAGTTCACGAAGGACTGTGCGGAAGCCACCTGGGGGGCAGAACGCTAGCACGCAGCGCCATCCGAGCAGGGTTCTGGTGGCCTTCTCTTCAGAAGGATTGCATGACTTTTGTCAAGAAATGCCCAGAATGCCAAAAGTTCGGAGTACTTATCAAGCAGCCAGCCGAACAGCTTCACAGCCTGTTCGAACCGCGCCCTTTCGCTAGATGGGGCATTGACATCTTGGGCCCCTTTCCAGAGGCCCAAGGGCGGAAGAAGTTCCTGTTCATGGCCATCGACTACTTCACCAAGTGGATCGAGGCCGAACCTGTTGCCACAATCACCGAACAAGCCACGTGGAAGTTCGTATGGAAGAACCTTCTCTGCAGGTTTGGCATCCAAGGGTGATTACGTCTGACAACGGGAAGCAGTTCGACAGCACCTTCTTCAAGTAAAAGTGCGCCGAGCTCGGGATCTACAACCACTTCACCTCCGTGGCTCACCCCCAGGCTAAGGTTTGGTCGAAAACGCCAACCGAACATTGCTGCACGGGATCCGCACGAGAGTGGAAGCTACAGGTGGATCGTGGATTGACGAACTCCCAAATGTCCTATGGTGTCACCGCACAACTGCCCGGGTAGCCACAGGGGAAACACCTTTCCACCTGGCCTACGGCTCGGAAGCGGTCATACCTCTAGAGGTGGCCCTTCCAACCATCCGAACAACCCACTTCGACGAAGCCGCCAATAACCGCGCTCTTCGAGAGAACTTGGACATGCTGGGCGAATGACAAAGCGACGCCAGCATTCGCCTCGTTTCTTATCAACAACGGCTTGCGCAATATTATAATGCACGAGTCAAGGAAAGGCGGTTCAACGTGGGAGATTTGGTCTTGCGCCGCTATTCGGCTTCGGACCCCCGAAGAGCAGTCGGCAAACTTGCCATCAAATGGGAAAGACCTTATCAGGTCACCCACGTCCTTGGGAAAGGCTCATATAAGCTAACTACTCCTAGTGGCGGGCCATTCCCAGGACTTGGCATGTCTCTAATCTTAAGGCTTATCATCTATAAAAGCCTTCTTTCAGCATCCTACCTCTCTTCTCCCTACTCCTGTTGCTTCACGAGCATTTGGCATATATACCTGATCGGAACCCCCTTTACGGTACCCAACGATCTGCGTCTTACATGCAATGCTCACGAAGCTAACGGATTCCGATCCGAGCAGGAACAACCACAACAGGGAGAAGATAGAGAAAGTGACGCTACAGAAAAATTTATAAAGCAGAGAATTTCATTTATAAGAAGTTCTTGTGCTTACAAACAGGCCTTCCTTGGCCGATGTTACAAAAAGCGAAGTACAAGAAGACGTGAGGCAAGGGGATTAAGGAGCTTGTTCGGAAGGACCAGCATCCTCACCCGAAGAAGGCATCCGCCCAGACTGGAATTGTGCGAACCGCACACCATCTAAGCGGACATCTTGGGTGCGACGTCGGCATTCCCGAACAGCAGCCTCGAAGGCTTCTTGGGCGCGTTCGACCCAGGAAAGCCTCTCCCCCACCTCCTTCCCAGCATTGAGGCCCACTTTATAGCAGCGAGCCCCATACTGCTCTAAGTCTTCCTTGTACTCTGGCCTGGCCTTATAGTCAGCAACGGCACGAGCCTCCGCATCTACTACTACCTTGGCTAGGGCGTCCTTTTCGGCCCGCACCAAGGTAGCATCCAGCTTCGCGGCATGGAGAGCAACTTTGAGGTTCTTCACCTCTTCCTCCAGCGCCGCCTCGCGAGCTTTATGCCTCGCCGAAAGGTCATCACAGAAGGCTATCTGCGCCTCGTAGAGATACCTCTGTCTCTGGCCCCGAACAGCTAAAGCCTTCAGAGTGCCCAGCGACTTGGACATTTCGTCCGCAAGCGCCTCTACGTCGACGTCGCTCAGACCATCTTCTGTCTGCCACTCTGGCTGGTAACCTTCCACTGACTTCTCCGGAGTCTGTTCGGAAGGAAGGTCCAGGCACTTTGCCAACCGTTCAAGACGAGAAGCAGTGGGGCTCGCAGGCAGCTCTCTTGGCGTGTCCTCCATCCGACGAAGGGTCGCCTCCAACGCTGCCACCGAAGGAGCTCCGGGAGGTCTCTTCAGAAGCGCCTCGCTAAGAGGTCTTCGGTCGTCTTCGGACTCTTCAGCCCGAGCAGCACCCGCAGCCTCCCCCCCATTACCTTCGATTGCCTTGGAGGTTGCTTCTTCGTTAGCAACCACCTCGGAGGGGGGCATGGGGGGCAGGATTCCCCCGGTGGAAGTGGCAACCTCTTCGGACGCCCTCGTCGTCGCGGCCACCTTTTCAGTAGCCCCCGCTGCAGGAACCAGTTCTTGTTCCGAAGATAGAATCGTGGTTGGCGCTGCCGCCACCACGCCGCTCAAGGCCACCCCAGCAGGGGCGGAAACCTCCGTCGCATCGGCGACCTCCTCCCGCCGAACAGGAGACGCCGCAATCCCTCTGCTCCTTCCGGAAGGAGCCCCCGCAGTGTTGCTGGTAGCACCGGGCTCCGCACCACCAACGTTGGAAGCACCAGAGGGCTCCCCATCCTTTGAGCAGGTGCAGCCTCTGGCCTCTCCTCCAGCAGGGCCCTCCGACCCTTCGCTTACATAGACGAGCCCCAGCTCGGTCGCCATCCGTTGCGCGACTTCTGGGCGCCCTGTGGAGGCCACCCGTGGCACTCCTTCATCGGCCGATTGCACGGCCCTACTTTTTCTGTGCAGCAGCAACTGCACCTCCTCCTCTTCTTCAACCCCCTCCTCGTCGCGTAGAGGGGTAGCTTGGACTGCCTTCTGCTTCTTCCGAGCACGGAGCTGTTCCTCCTCCTCCGCGCTCTCTTCAAACAGAACCGGCCTCTTCTTAGCGGAAGCAGAAGGCCGGCTCGCTCCTTCACCCTCTGCCAAAGAAGCCCGAACTCCAGCCGGAACCACCTCCTTGGTGGCCTTCTTCTTCAGCCGGATCCTTTCGGGCCCCTTTTCAGAGGCCCGTGCTTCGGCAGGGCGCTTTGTGGCAAGCGAAGGAGCGGTGAGCGCCGTTGTTACCGCGGTACTAACCCTCACGGCAGAGGGAACCCGAACAACGGCCGCGACATCATCGCCCTCGTACACCATATGCGCCGTGACAGGGATCTGCTCGGCGAAATCTTCGTTCACCTCCTGGTCCCGTCCAGCCTCCAGCTCCGCGGCAGCTGCACATGAAAGAAGAAGAAGAAGAGTTAGAGCAAAATCATTAAAACCAACAAGTAAATGATCGAAAGATCGTGTACTTACTCCACGGTTTGCTCAACCCGTACTTGACGAGCAGGTACTCGGTCACGTATCCTTCTCCATTCCGAACACCTGCTCGGAGAAGTTTGTCCGACGCCTTCGCCTCGTCCTGGATCAGCTTCGGAAAGTTGTCCTTTCGCGCAGAGCGCATAACAGTGGGGAACCCCCACTCAGCACCACTCTGGTGGCGCACGAAGAGCAGCCTGTCCATCCAACCCTTGTTGTTGGAGTACTTGCTGGACAGACCGATGTGCATCCGATCTGTTCGGTGCTTGGCGTAGTAGACATCTGCTCCCGACGCCCGCGAAGCAGACAGCTTGAAGTGTGCTCGGAAGACGTCCGCCGAGCCCCGGATCCCTTTCAACTTGCAGACAACACCGAAGATACATATATATCTCCAGGTGTTGGGCGTCAGCTGTATCGGCGAAACGCCCCAAGTGTTCAGGAGCGCCTTCGCCACCTCCGGCAACGGCAGTCGGAAGCCTGCCTCCAAATGGTCAACAGAGAGGATCAGGCAGCCTGGTTTGTTCACCAGGATAGAGTCGCCCTCCTTGGCGTCAATGATCACGTACTCATCCCCGATCCTGAAACGCTCGCGTAGCCCGCTGTAGTGGCGACATCGTACTCCACTGGACGCCGCGACGGTCACCCCGCTCGCTCCGGCGACGGCCTTCCCTTTGCTTGCCATTGCTGGAAGGATCGTGAGGGACGACGACGGTGCAAAGAGACGAAGGAGAAGATAGAAACGAGAGAAGGCAAGAAGCGCGAAAGCTAAAAGCTGGAAAGATTTCTGGAAGACGTAGCTCCCTCCCTCGTCTCTTCCCCTCCTTATAAGGAAAGAGGAGGGAACGAAATTCGAGGCGGGCCCCAAACGCCGCTCCTTCCCATTTTTTGAATGTGCCCCTTCGGGTACAGCGTTGGCGACCGTCCGAACGCGACGGCAACACCTTAAGCATGGTGCGGTTTTGCACCCATCATGATGGGTTAACCGCCTACCCAGGCTCCAAGTGACGGCACCCCACAGCGGTCCATCGCATTAAATGCAGAAGTGACGCCCTCGAACTGCTCGTCTCACCGAGCCATTCGAGAGCGTGGGGGGCAAGTGTGGTGGCCAAATCTGGCCTCCTATACCCATAATGGCCCACTACGGCCCGTACGCGTCCTGTCAACTGACGTGGCCCCATCTCAACGGGTCACGTTTATCCCAAGACGATGTGATAATCTCAAGAATACCGCCAACTTGATCGGACACTGTCAAGCCTCGTGGCGGCATGCCCCCGAGCAGGTCGTCTGTTCCTCCGCAACCGAACACCCGCAGGAAGGTTCCGAACAGGAACAGTAGCCTTACTGCGTGGGACGACCCACAACATTACCGAACAGCAGGTTCGATCCCCCATGTGGGTCACCTGCTCGGAAAGCATCCCCAAAGGCTGCCGAACAGACTCCTTGGCTTACAGAGCGGCTGTAACCGTCCCAAGCCACGTTCTCCACCATCAAGGGACGTGAACTGCCTGGCAGCCTAACGGGCACCAGAGTCATAACTCCTCCCGTTATGCGCGTGCGTCAAGGGGCCTCTTCAGGCATGATCTGCCGAACGTTACGCACGTTGGCCTCTGCACCAACGCCTATAAAGGCACAGGTACAGTACCATGCAACGGTACATTCTCTTCCTCTCGCGAACACATTCTCACATTCCGAAACCCCCTGCCTCGCAAGCTCTTACTGACTTAGGCATCGGAGGGTTTCCCCGGTCTTCACCGGGCCTCCTGATCCTCTTCTGGTTTTGCAGGCCTTCGTCCTCACCAGCGATCGTCTTCCCTCTCTCATTCTAGTGGAGGCCCGTTTGGCTCAGGCCCAAACAGGATCACACCACCACAAAATCTATGGCAGGTTCTGAGGTTTCCGACACTGTTGGCGGCTATAACATTGCGTTTCTTACAGCAGAGTAGCAAGAACGATTTGCAGTAGTGAAGATGAAGCTCTGTGGCAACAAGGCAGTGGATGTGACTGATTTGGAGAAGAACAGGATGCACAGTGTGGTAGCAGCAATGCAGAGGATGAAGTGGACCAAGATGGTGACTATTTTGGAGGCAAGCTATCCAGATTTGGTGAAGGCTTTTTATACCTGTTTGAGATCCGAAGCGGACGGGTCCCTGACCTCCACAGTCAAAGGTATTCCTATCCACATTACATATGACCTGTTGGAGAGTTTGTTTGGAGTGTTTACTGTCTGTCGCAGGGGGTAGACAGTGTTCATATCCATGTCAAGGGTTTAAGAATCATTGGTACTGAATACAAGCTGAAGGATGGAAAGATTGACATTAATCAGTTGAATGCTTTCAACCGGATTCTGCATTTCATAGTTTGCCAGATTCTTGTTCCAGAAGTGCTACTTTCTCCACATGCACTAAGGCAGACTCCGATATGATGTTCTGGGGGATTCAGAACCAAGATATCAATATGGCAGAGGTGATTATTGAGAGGATGAAGTTTGCAACTGCCATGATTTGGGATAAGAAGAACAAGCTCGACGTTTCTCAACCTTATGCTCACCTGTTGACGAAGATTTTCCAGCAATACAACATAGATTTGAATGGTGAGGTGTCCGAGAAGATGGGGCAGGCCATCAGAAGCAGAAATCTAAAGAAAAGTGGCTTCTCATTAGTAGTTGGTGTTTGGACCAAGACCTCAGTCGCTGAAGGTGAGGCTATTATTGGAGAGGGTCCAGAAGTTCCTCCTGTTCAAGAGGCAGAGGCAGAAGTAAGGATTAAAGCCCCTGTTGTAGAAGCTCCAGTTGTTCCAGCAATCCAAGAGGAAGCTGTCAGATTAGAAATTCCAGTGGTTCAAGTAGAGGAAGAAGAGGCAGCAGCAGATTTCATAGTTGAAGTTCCAGTTGCCAGTCCAAGAAGAATTGAGGAAATACCTCCTCAGGACATTGAGCCGTTGGGAAATCATCTGAGGTTGAGGCCCCTTTAACAGTTGTTTCTACAATTATTGAAGAAATTTTGGAAACTGCCGCCAGTAGTCAGGGGGAGCAGGAAAAATCTCATGAAGAATTCCATCAAATCCTGCAGAAGAAAGTGTCATTGATGTTGAGCAAGAAGGAAGTGTTCCAAAAGTTGTGGCACCAGGCCACAGTGATGTTTAGATGGAGGATGCTCCTGTTCACGGGGAGCATGTAGCTGAGAAGGAAGCAGAGATTCAGGGGGAGCACTCAGTTAGCCCCCATGCTGATCAGTTTCAAGAACGTGTTGTGGAGAGCACCTCAGATGAAGAAGAACCTCCTGTTCATTTTGTGAAGCCCGATGTTAGGGCCAGTGCTAAAAGCAAGGGTGTTGCTCAGATTCCTTTACTTACTAGAAGAGCACACCATAGTTCCAAGAAGAAGAAGCTGAAGGTCAATATGAAGCCAGTAATAGACCGGTTAGATGCTCATGGAGAGATCCTGTGCTCATTGCAAAATGAAGTATCATCTATCTTTGTGAGCCAAAGCATAGGAGCCAAGCAGATTGGAGCAATGAAAGTTGTGTTGCCTGGTTGACAAGCCTAGAGGGGGGGTGAATGGGTCTTTAAAAATATTTGATTAATACCTGTACTTAAAACATTCACACAAAGACGTTCTTCGATGAAGGTTAGTAATAGTTAGTTCAAAGCGCAATCACACAAGATAAGCAACCACACAACACAAGAACTTATCCTGGTTCGGACCTCCTCTCCTTAGGAGTCCTACGTCCAGTTCCTGAGCAATAACTCAGGATTCCACTAACTAGGGTACAGTCCCCCTATGGACACTACAACACCCAGCTCAGCTAGTCTTCCTTCACACGAAGGAAATTACACCACCTTGGATACCCCACCAGGTCTTCCTTCACAACTGAAGGGAAAACAGCACCCTGGATCCCACCAGGTCTTCCTTCACAACCTAAGGGAAACACAATAAAGAGAATAGAATGAATTCAAGCCCTAGATCAAGCTTCAACAAGCAAAGATCTGAAGCAAGCAGGACTGAGAGTAGAAGATCTAAAAACACAGAAGACTCCCAGAACTACACGAGCTCTCTCAAGATTTTCACTACAGAGTGGAGAGCAAAGAGCAACACTAAAAGAATGAGATTCTTGGCTCTAGAATTCTATCAGAAGATTTGAATAGCTTGTACGTTCGTCGTATGTCTTCTTCTGAACTTCTGTCTTGTATTTATATCTCCATTTGAAATTCGGCCGTTGAAGTAACCGTTGTCTCTTAGATTGGTAGACGTTAGACCGCTCGACATTTGGAAGCTTCAACAATCTTTTATCCAGTTGAGCACGCAAAGAGATAAGGTCTTCTGGCGTCTATATGGTCCAACGTTGTATGACAGAATGTCTTTAGGACCCTGCACATATTAAATGCTAGAACAGTAGACAGCTAGGCTGCATGCATGCAGAGATGCGTTCTGTCTTCATTAAATGCACAGCAGTCAGACAGATAGAAGAAGACTTTGATTATTCAACTCTTTAAGAGATAAGATAGATATCAAGTCGATATAAATCATAAAGTCGTTGTCTATATGACTTATGAAATCGTTACGAATACCAACAAGTCATTATAGAGAGCAAATCGTTGTATTCAACGAAGAAATTGTTATAGACACTTAACAAATCGTTATGAGCTTTAAAGAAATCAATGCGCGAAGCAAATCGTTATGAACTCTAAAGAAATCGATGCGCAAAGCAAATCGTTATGAGCTCTAAAGAATCATTGCGCGAAGCAAATCGTTATGAGCTCTAAAGAAATCGTTGCGTGAAGCAAATCGTTATGAGCTCTAAAGAAGTCTTTGCGCGAAGCAAATCGTTATGAGCTCTAAAGAAATCGTTGCGTGAAGCAAATCGTTATGAGCTCTAAAGAAATCGTTGCGTGAAGCAAATCGTTATGAGCTCTAAGAAATCGTTGCGCGAAGCAAATCGTTATTATGACTTAAGAAATCGTTGCGATGAGCAAATCGTTACAATGGGCAAATCGTTGTGATGAGCAAATCGTTATGATGAGAAAATCGTTATGAGCTATAAAGAAATCATTGCGTGAAGCAAATCGTTATGAGCTCTAAAGAAATCGTTGCGATGAGAAAATCGTTACGATGGGAAAATCGTTATGACGACTTAAGAAATCGTTGTGATGAGCAAATCGTTATGATGAGCAAATCGTTATGATGACTTAGGAAATCGTTGCAATGAGCAAATCGTTACGATGGGCAAATTGTTATGATGACTTAAGAAATCGTTACAGAAATGACTTGTTTGTAACAGCATGATATTTCAATCTTATGAAGAAATCGTTAAGACACTTATGAAATCGTTATGATATTAAATCTTTATAGCTCTATTGAAATCGATACATTCATAAAGGAGTCGTTGTGACTTTCAACAGAGATCGATGTGGACTTAGAGAAATACAATCTTGAAATATTTAATGCTTCAGAAATATATGAAATATTTAATGCTTCAGAAATATAATGCTTACCAACATTGGCTTGATTTGACCTTGACCTTGGAGTATTTCCTGTACTTAAGACTTAGAGAACTTTGATAAGCTTTTGTTAATTACCAAAATACATGTATATTTAAAAATTACTTGGGGACAGACTGATCATCTAGTTGAGCTCCAAGGTTTGAAGGGTGAGCTGGGAAGCATAAAGCAATTAGTAGAAGATCTATCTATTTTTGTGAGGGCGCACTTGCCTCTTTCTGCCCTCCTGCTCCCACTCCTACAGTACCTGCAAGCAGCTCAGGGCCATCACGGCCAAGGAATGAGGAAGCAGCAGTCCGGCCAACAGGGCCATCTATTGAAGAAGTTCGACCATCAGGGCCAGTTGATGTTGAGGATTTAGGGCCATGAGGGCCACAGGTTGTTGTGGAATCAAGTCAGGCAGCACAAGAAGAATCAGGGCCACCAGGGCCAGTTGTGGATGAGCAGTCAGGGCCATTCGGGCCAGTGGACTTTCAGGATGAGCAAGGCAGAGTTGAAGCACCTGTAGAAGGGGTTGTGCCCCCAGAGCCCCCTTATTCTCCTCTTCAGACTCCAGCCCCTCCTTCTCCACCTTCATCCTCCACTGCTCCTCCAGCTCCTACCACCTTTAAACAACCTCTTCCTAAAACATTTCCACACCTACACCATTTCCTACCACATCCTCCTCTTCTCTTGCTTCTTCCACATTCATTCCTCCTCCGCCTTCTAAGGCACCTCCAGCATCCTCCTCAGCTGGAGCCTCATCTTCTAGTCCATCATCAGCTGGACCATCTGTACCACCTCCTTCTAATTCTTATTCTTTTCTTCATCATCCTACTCCTCCCTCTTTTGTTACAATCATTCCAGAAGGTGCCCAACTTGAAGGTCCTTTTATCCAGGACATAAAAGATGAGTTTGAAGTAGCCATACTTTGCTCAGTCCTATTAGTTGGCACTCACATTCATAGGACATGCTCTTCTAGCCATGTTCTTAAAAAGGGAAAAATATCTTCCAACCTTGCCCCCTCTTCTGAGCCTCGTTTTCCACCTCTTTGGTTTTCTCTCACTGTTGAAAATCGCAAAAGATCTATCTATTGTGAATTCCTCTAGAAATGCACATTTGCCACCATTCTTGGCCTTCCTCACCTTAATCTAACCGACCAACTAAATGTTGTTCTCCCTCTCTCTTCTCTTTCAAAAGCTGAACAGTAAAAAAATTTCTCTATGACTGAAGCTAAAACTGAAGATCAATGGTCTCGAGGTCATCAGTCTTTATACAAGAAATTCTTATCTACCAGCTCTGCTCGATTCCCACCCAGGGATCACCCACTCACTCTCTCTGAGTGGTTTGTGCTTCATCACAAGAATACATGGGGTCCGTTTATTCAGAAGGAGATCAAGCTTATCTAATATTTTCAGATGTTTAATGATTACAGCTATCTCAATATTCTGCCTGAAGTTCAGCTTGGCCAATTCCGGCAAGCTATTTCACTTCTTGGTTCGGATGCTGCTCACACCACCTTCATCCAAGTGGATTTTTCCACATTGGAAATACCAGATGTTGTGTTTCTGCCTCCACTTCATTCTTTAGTCATGGAATCTGCAGTCGGCCGTATTATTTTTGAAAGATTTGCCAGGGTAATGGGGCGCATTTCAGTGCAGAAAGGAAATTCCCTTGCATTCCATAGATTCGTCTACCGGGAATATCACCAGGGCCACATCAAATCTGATGTTCTTGCCCCTATTTTGTCTAAATGTGAGCGGCTATCTCCATCAGACTGGGAAAGACTTTACCCTCTCACTGCTCAGCAGCTTTTGCTCTCAATGCTTCTCAGGCCAGATCAAATCAACATCCTCTGTCTACTGTCGAATTTCTAGATCTTAGCTCCATTCATCTGTTCGAGATCCATTTGATACATGGGTTGAGAGATACAATGTGTATGTGGCTATGAAAAAGGAACTGAAGGCAAATCAAATTTTCTATCCAATTTCAGTTGATCAGTTTACCATGCTAGTTTTTCCACCTCTACCTTCTACAAATTCTCTCTTGGCAGTAATGAATATGGCACTCTCAAAAAAGCTCAGAGGCATCTGCACATCCAGAGGATGGCTCCTGTTATGGGACCTTCCTACTCTATGTTGTATGGAGTTTTTTAACAATATTTTGAAGAGCGGGAATGGAAGGCATGGCCGATCATTACTCGCTATGCCTCCCTTCTGTCACCTACTTTCTAAATTCCTGTACCTCTTGTAAGACCTGGTCCCCTTGGGCCCTTTTGCCCCGTCCTCGGGGTCGCAACATGCTCCCTGGTCACGATGAGGTCGCGACAGGGAGGCCGTCGCGACAAGGTTTAGGTCACGACGACCAGGGCTGTCGCTTTCTTGTCGCGACGTTGTGGACGTCGCGTTCTGGTCGCGACATCCGATGGCATCGCGACGGCCCTTCTGACAGACGTGACCAGTGTCCTTTCTATCAGAATGGCTCTGTCGGGTGTCAGGCGCACGTGCGTCAACGCAACGTGGTCACCCGTCACGATCGCTTTCCCAATCTTCGAGGTTTGACCCGCTTGGGGTCGCGACAGAGGCAACCGTCGCGATAAGGTCGCGACGCCTAGGGGTGCATCGACGAGAGCCTTATCGCGACATGTCGTTCCGTCGCATTCTGGGGGCCACCGGGTTAAAACCCAAGGCCACGCCCCCTGTCCCCCTCTCGCCCACTTAGCTCTCTTTCTCCCCTCTCCATTCCCTCTCGAGTTTCCCTTCCAGATTCTTGGCAGTTCTTGGTGCTTGAGGCGTTCGTGCTGAGGTGGTGTCATCCCGCTCGTGCAGGGGACGTGTTCGTGTTGTTTGGAGCGAGGTGGAAGTGTCCTTTCCTACGAGAAGGCCCCAACGGGTTCATTCTTCGCTTGGAGGTAGGGACTCATGATCCTCTCACCCTAAGCATGCTCCCTTCCCCCTCTAAAGCATGGTTTCTCTGTGGTTTGGGGCTTGGGAGTGTGAGAACTCCATGCTCGAGGTTGGGTGAGGTTTCCCTTCGAGTGTAGATCCATGTTTGTGGGGTTTTTAAGGGTGGTTTGGATGCTTTACTAGCTTTCTAGCATGTTGAGCATGATCCCCCCCCCCCCCTTGGTTGGTTGTTTCCCCGTTTTTGGGGTGGTTCCCGGAGGGGTTGCTTCGGAACCCCCCTCTGTTTGAGGACGCGACGCTCGTGGAGGTCGCAATCTGGTCACGACGTCCTAGCCAGTCGCGACGAGATCGCGACGCTTGTAGAGGTCGCGATCTGGTAGCGACAGCCTGGCCGGTCGCGATGAGATTGCGACGCTCTCATGTGTCACGACCTGGTCATGACGGTCCGATACGTCGCGACGAGGTCGCGACAGTCTAATACGTCGTGATCCCAGCCGTGAGAAAGGTTCCCGGTCTTCGCCGTTTCTGTTTCTTTTACTGTACCCGTGCAACCTGTGCTAGTTCCCTAGTACGGTCTACACTAGTCTTTCGCCTGGTGCTCAGCACTTGAGGGCTTGTCCCATGTGAGAGGTTGTTACCGTTGCCTGGGATCCCCGTCCTCGGGAGCCTGTCGCGGGAGTACTCCGGGCTACGAGTGTGCTCGAGTTGGCAGCCACCAGGCGGACTCTGGAGCTTAGGGGAAAATGGTGGTTAGGACAGTGGCGTTGAGTCACTTGCAGAGCTCTCGTGGTTGGACTGGGACGCCGAGGTCAGTTTCGGAGTTCTTCCCGGTGAAGTTCAGCTAGTCCTTTTCTCACTGCCTCGCTCTTTGCGGACCCAGAACCGCTTAGAGAGGCCAGGTGTGGGACCGAAGTCCGGCCAGACTACGGCGGTTACTGTTGTATTACTTTGTGTCCTACCTCGCTCTGACGAGACATGAGGGTCAGGACCCGGGTCGAGGATAAGACGTCGATGGACTCACCTGACCTTGACTAGTGGTCGTGCTTCCCATAGCTAGTGTTCCTTATCCAGGCGGAGTCCCCTCCATCTGTGTTTGCTAGCCATGTGGTGGTCACGACGAACAGTCGTACGAAGTTTCCGACCGTGTGTACTTTCCGTACCGTGCTAGTTGTAGTTTTGCTTCCGCACTTCCGTTGTAGGTAGAAGATATAAACTGCTGTCATTTACTTTATATTTATATTCTTCAGCCTGTTTAGAGCCTGTAGGAGATTGGTAGTCCCTACTGAGCTTCTGTTGTGAAGCTCATCCCTTCTTTTCCCAGGTGAGATTTCTCAGCAGCGGCAGGGCGCGTGCCGGGTGGAGGAGACGGGGTGGTGGGCAAGGTCCCCCGTAGCTAGCAGTTGTTCCCCTTTTTCTGTGTACGTCACCCTCGGGGTATGCCCCTAAGGGATATGTTTTGCCCATGCCTCTTACTTGTACTAGCGTGCATGCGTTGGGACTGTACTTAGAGCGGTATGCAGCAGTCTCGCTCTCTTTTCTGTTTCCGCTTGTACGCTTCTAGTTTAGTAGTTGTTCAGCCTCTGGTACCTCCCCCAGTGGTGCCAGAGCAGCAGGTAGAGCCAGATGTTGAGCAGCCAGTTCGTCAGCAGCCGTCGGGTACTGAGAGTACCCGAGTCGGCCGGAGGAGGACGTCGGTTACGGAGGACAGGACTGCTCTCCTAGAGAGATTATTGCGTCTCCGGCCACCGATGTTCCACGGTGAGTATGATCCATATAAGGCAGAGAGTTGGACCCATGAGTTAGAGCGCATCTTCGAGACCATGGAGTGCGCTGAGGAGGACCAGGTTCGACTGGCGGTGTACCAGCTTAAGGGAGCAGCCCATGAGTGGTGGAGAGTTTAGAGGCAGGCTCACTTCTAGGGGCAGAGGTTGGATCACATCACTTGGCTGCGGTTTTCGGTGGTCTTTCACGGTGAGTACTTCCCCGACTACTCTCAACGTGAGAGATGGGACCAATTCCATGCGTTGGTTCAGGGCGACCTTACAGTTTCTCAATACCACCAGAGGTTTGTCCGGTTGTTGAGGCATGTGCCTCATATCGCAAGCAGCGATCAGGCGTGTGCAGAGAGGTTCATAGCAGGACTAAGACCAGACCTGAGATGGGGTGTGACGGCACACATGTGTACCACCATGGGAGAGGCTGTTGCGAAGGCCACCGCGTTGGACAGAGAGACCTGGCAGCCTCAGCAGCAGCAGCAGAGAGGAGACTCTTCCAGGTCCTCGCCTTACCAACGTCCAGCGGGTAGCCACGGTAGTGCGACTTCCTCTTCCTCCGGCTCGGGCAGTTCTGACAGCGCCGGGATTCGCTCGCAGTTTAGGAAGTTGTCTACTCGCGGGGGCGGTCGGAGCCAGCATAGAAGCGCCATTCCAGATTTGTACAACAGTCAGTTGTCTAGGGAGCTGAGCAGGGCAGTCAGGAGGCGGTTTGCTACACCTGTGGCTTACTGAGCCACTTCAGGAGGGATTGCCCCATGGGGCAAGCTCCGCAGCACTAGTAGCCAGTTCAGTACGCTCAGCAGCCTCCTTAGTACTAGTACCCTCCTCAGCGTCAGCTACAGCGGGGGCAGTACCAGCAGCAAGCTCAGCAGTTTCCGCAGCCGCAGTAGTACCAGCCGTACCAGCAGCAGCAGCAGTACCCTCAGCATCAGCCGCTGCAGCAGCAGTAGCCCCACCAGGCGCAGCAGCATGGACGTGGTCGTGGTCATGTGATGGCACTCACCCGGGAGCAGGCAGAGGCGTCAAACCTTGTTATAGGTACTCTACCTATCTTTGGCAGAGCTGCTCGTGTTTTGGTCGACCACGGTGCTTCTTTGTGTTTTGCCTCCGAGGAATTCTATGAGTCCCTAGCTTGTCACGTGCCTAAGAGGTAGTGTGACGTGATGGTCGATCTCCTGTCTGGTGACTACATGCGTTCTTTTGGTTACCTGGAGGGTGTGGTAGTCGAGGTTGAGGGACACCAGTTGCCGGCCAGGTTGTACGCTCTGCAGCTTTGCGACTTTGACGTCATCCTGGGCATGGATTGGTTGGAGGCTCACTCAGCTGTGGTTGATTGCCAGCGGAAGACCATTCAGTTTAGGATACCTGGAGAGCCCGCCCTCTTCTTCCGAGGTATCTGGTCTACTCGTCGGCCATTTATTTCCTTGTGTAGAGCTCGATGTTTGATCCGCGATGGCTGTGTGGCATACCTTGCTTCGGTTTTTTCTTTGGAGCCTAGCGGATCTTTAGTTTTTGAGGTGCCGGTTGTTTCTGAGTTCTCCGACGTCCTCCCGGAGGGTCTACCATGTTTGCCGCCTGAGCGGGAGGTAGAGTTCTCCATCGAGCTTTAGCCCTGTACGATGCCTTGTCTAAGGCACCTTACTGGATCGCCCCGGCGGAGCTGCATGAGTTGAAGCGCCAGTTGCAGGAGCCACTTGAGCTGGGCTTCATTCGCTCGAGTCGTTCGCCGTGGGGCACGCCTATTTTGTTTGTGAGGAAGAAGGATGGTAGTCTTTGTTTGTGCATCAATTATCGGCAGTTGAACCAGGTTACTGTGAAGAACAGGTACCTGTTACCGAGGATCGATGATTTGTTTGATCAGTTGCAGTCGGCCCGAGTTTTCTCGAAGATTGACTTGAGATCCGGTTACTATCAGAAGCGGATTAGAGAGTCAGATGTTGGGTTGACGGCTTTCCATTCTAGGTATGGTCAGTTTGAGTTCATCGTGATGTCGTTTGGGCTGACGAACGCACTCGCATCATTCATGGATCTGATGCAGGTGTTCGGTGAGCACCTAGACCGTTTTGTGGTTATTTTTGTTGATGATATTTTGGTCTACTTGGATTCTTAGGAGGAGCACCTGAGGATCGTGCTGGAGACCTTGTGGAGTCACCGCCTTTATGCCATGTTCGACAAGTGCGAATTTTGGCTGAGGGAGGTGCACTTTCTCTGGCACGTGATCACAGGTTCTGGTGTGGTAGTGGACCCTGCCAAGGTGGAGGCAGTGTTGTCGTGGGAGCAGCCCACATACATGTCAAAGGTCCGCAGGTTTATGGGTTTGGCTAGTTACTACCGAAGGTTTATTCAGGATTTTGCCAAAATAGCAGCATCGTTGACTAGGTTGACTAGGCAAGACGTCAGGTTTGTTTGGTCAGAGGACTGTGAGTAGAGTTTCCGAGAGCTGAAGACGAGGTTGACTTCAGCGCCAGTGTTGGTCTTGCCGTCGGGCAGCGGTGGTTTCATCGTCTACACCGATGCGTCGAGGTCAGGTTTGGGTGCCGTGCTGATGCAGCACGGTGGGGTCGTTGCCTATGCTTCTCGGCAGCTCAAGAAGCCTGAGGAGAACTACCCCAACCATGACTTGGAGCTGGCAGCAGTGGTGTTCGCTCTCAAGTTGTGGAGGCACTACCTGTATGGCGAGGCTTTTCAGATCATCACCGATCACCAGAGTCTGCAGTATATCTTCACCCAGAGGGATCTGAACTTGAGGCAGCGCCAATGGATGGAGTATTTGAAGGACTACGACCTAACCCTTTCCTATCACCTAGGAAGGGCTAACATCGTAGTCGATGCTTTGAGTAGGCACGTGGCTTGAGTTCGCTGATGGTCAGAGAGTGGAGGCTGTTCGAGGAGCTGTCCCAAGGAGTGTTCGTTCCGTCGAGGACCAGAGACCGTGCTGTGGAGAGCAGTTTGTCAGTTCGGCCGTCAGTGTTTAGGCAGGTATTGCAGGCATAGCAGGCAGACCCTCAGTTGGCAGACGTTTTACAGATGCCACATGTTGAGCTCCAGGAGGACAGCGAGGTCAGATTCAGCGGCTGTTTGTATGTTCCTGAGGAGGTGCACCAGGCAGTTTTGTCAGAGGCTCATAGATCGAGGTATGCAGTTCATCCTAGCTCCACCAAGATGTACTATTGCTTAAGGAGGTTCTTTTGGTGGCCAGGGATGAAGAGGGGAGTGGCAGAGTTTGTTGCTCGGTGCCTTACCTGTCAGCAGGTGAAGGCCGAGCATCAACGTCCTGGTGGTGAGCTGCAGCCGTTACCCATTCCCGAGTGGAAGTGGGACAACATCACCATGGACTTTGTGGTTGGTTTGCCTCACACCCCGCAGAGGCACGATGGTATCTAGGTGATTGTGGATCGTTTGACCAAGGCAGCGCATTTTCTTCTGATCAGGATGTCGTGGTCAGTGGAAAGGTTAGCCAGACTGTACGTGGATAGAGTTGTTTCGTTGCACGGAATCCCTGTTTCGGTCATCTCCGACAGAGATCCGAGGTTCACGTCAAGGTTTTGGCGCAGTCTTTAGAGAGCACTGGGCACAGAGTTAAGGTTTAGCACAACGTACCACCCTCAGACAGATGGACAGTCAGAGCAGACCATTCAGACACTAGAGGACATGCTGATAGCGTGTTTTTTAGACTGGAGCGGCACTTGGGAGTCACAACTTCTAATGGTAGAGTTCGCGTATAACAACAGTTATCACTCGAGCATCAGAATGGTACCATACGAGGCTTTGTATGGTCGCCCGTGCAGGACTCCACTTCACTGGTTCGAGATTGGTGAGAGGCAGCTTTTGGGGCCAGAGTTAGTGCAGCAGTGTGCAGACACGGTCAGTCTGATCAGGCAGAGGCTTCGGGCAGCACAGAGCAGATAGAAGAGCTACGTAGACGTCCGCTAGGAGACCGTTACAGTTCAGTGTTGGTGACCTTGTTTTCTTGCGGGTATCGCCGACCAAGGGCGTCATGAGGTTTGGCAGAAAGGGACAGCTAAGTCCGAGGTACGTCAGGACTTTCCCTATCACCGAGAGGGTCGGCGAGGTGGCTTACAAGCTTAGTCTTCCGCCAGAGCTAGCAGGTGTGCACAGTGTGTTTCATGTTTCGCAGTTCAGGAGGTATGTTGCAGATCCTTCGCACGTGTTGGACCACTCGCAGCTTGAGGTGGTGCCAGACTTGTCAGTGCCAGAGTACCCAGTCAGCGTTGTCGACCGCAAAGTTCAGCAATTGCGCCGGAAGTAGATTCTGCTGGTGAAGGTCATCTGGGAGAACCGCGTTGGTGGCGAGGCCACCTGGGAGTGCGAGGATGAGATGCGCGAGCAGTTCCCCTATTTGTTTGATTGATTGGTATGCTATCTTCCCTTTTTCTGCTTTCCGGGTTGACACCGAGTTGTTTTCATTTCGAGGGCGAAATGTCTTAAGGTGGGTGGGATGTAAGATCCGGCCCCCTGGGCCCTTTCGCCCCGTCCTCGGGGTCGCGACATGCTCCCTGGTCACGACGAGGTCGCGACAGGGAGGCCGTCGCGACAAGGTTTAGGTCGCTTTCTTGTCGCGACGTTGTGGCCATCGCGTTCTGGTCGCGACGGCCCTTCCGACAGACGTGACCGGTGTCCTTTTTGTCAGAACGGCTCTATCGGGTGTCAGCCGCACGCGCGTGAACGCGACGTGGTCACCCGTCGTGATTGCTTTCTCGGTGTTCGAGCTTTGACCCACTTTTTAAGGTCGCGATAGAGGCGGCCGACACGATAAGGTCGCGACATAGGCGGCCGACACGATAAGGTCGCGACACCTAGAGGCGTCGCGATGAGAGCCTTATCGTGACATGTCGTTCCGTCGCGTTCTGGGGCCGCCGGGTTAAAACCTAAGGCCGCGCCCCCTGTCCCCCTATCGCCCTCCAACCTCTATTTCTCCCCTCTCCTTTCCCTCTCGAGTTTCCCTTGCGGATTCTTGGCGGTTCTTGGTGCTTGAGGCGTTCGTGCTGAGGTGGTGTCGTCCCGCTCATGTAGGGGATGTGTTCGTGTCGTTTGGAGCGAGGAGGAGGCGTCCTTTCCTACGAGAAGGCCCCACCGGGTTTGTTTTTCGTGTGGAGGTAGAGACTCATGATCCTCTCGCCCTAAGCATGCTCCCTTCCCTCTCTAAAGCATGGTTTCTCTATGGTTTAGGGCTTGGGAGTGTGAGAACTCCATGCTCGAGGTTGAGTGAGGTTTCCCTTCTAGTTTAGATCCATGTTTGTGGGGTTTTTAAAGGTGGTTTAGATGCTTTACTAGCTTTCTAGCATGTTGAGCATGATCCCCTCCCCCTTGGTTGGTTGTTTCCCCGTTTTTTGGGTGGTTCCAGGAGGGGTTGCTCCGAAACCCCCCTATATCTGAGGACACGACGCTTGTGGAGGTCGCGATCTGGTTACGACAGCTTGGCCGGTCGCGACGAGATCGCGACGCTCGTAGAGGTCGCGATCTGGTCGTGACGGCCTGGCCGGTCGTGACGAGATCGCGACGCTCTCGTGTGTCGCGACCTGGTCGCGACGGTCTGATACGTCGCGATCCCAGCCGTGAGACAGGATCCCGGTCTTCGCCGCTTCCATTTCTTTTACTGTACCCGTGGCACCTGTGCCAGTTCCCTAGTACGGTCTACACTAGTCTTTCGCCCGGTGCTCGGCACTTGAGGGCTTGTCCCGTGTGAGAGGTTGTTACCATTGCCTGGGACCCCCGTCCTTAGGAGCCTGTCGAGGGAGTACTCCGGGCTACGAGTGTGCTCGAGTTGGCAGCCACCAGGCGGACTCTGGAGCTTAGGGGAAAACGGTGGTTAGGACAGTGGCATTGAGTCGCTTGCACAGCTCTCGTGGTTGGACTGGGACGCCGAGGTCAGTTTCGGAGTTCTTCCCGGCGCAGTTCAGCTAGTCCTTTTCTCACTGCCTCGCTCTTTGTGGCCCCGGAACTGCTTAGAGAGGCGAGGCGTGGAACCGTAGTCTGGCCATACTACGGCGGTTACTGTTGTGTTAGTTTGTGTCCTACCTCGCTCTGACAAGACGTGTGGGTCAGGACCCGGGTCAAGGACAAGACGTCGGTGGACGCACCTGACCTTGACTAGTGGTAGTGCTTCCCGTAGCTAGTGTTCCTTGTTCAGGCGGAGTCCCCTCCGTCTGTGTTTGCTAGCCGTGTGGTGGTCACGATGAGCAGTCGTACGGAGTTTCCGACCGTGTGTACTTTCCGTACCGTGCTAGTTGTAGTTTCGCTTCCACACTTCCGTTGTAGGTAGAAGATATAAACTGCTTTCATTTACTTTATATTTATATTCTTCAGCCTGTTTAGAGCCTGTAGGAGATTGGTAGTCCCTACTGAGCTTCTGTTGTGAAGCTCATCCCTCCTTTTGCTAGGTGAGACTTCTCAGCAGCGGCAGGGGGCGCGCCGAGCGGAGGAGACGGGGCGGTAGGCGAGGTCCCCCGTAGCTAGCAGTGGTTCCCCTTTTTCAGTGTACATCACCCTCGGGTTATGCCTCTAAGTGATCTATTTTTCCCCTACCTCTTACTTGTACTAGCGTGCGTGCGTTGGGACTGTACTTACAGCGGTACGCAGCGATCTCGCTCTCTATTCTGTTTCCACTTATACGCTTCTAGTTTAGCAGTTGACGTTTACTTCCGTTACATATTCTATTAGATATATGTTATATCCCTTCCGGGTCTCCGGATCCGTGGGCGGCGACCGCGAAAATTGGGTCCTCGACGTGGGCCGAGGGTCGGGTTCTCGGGGTCGTTACACCTCCTTACTGAAATAATATAATGTCTTTTCTATCTTCCATTTATCTTTCATCTTCTTTGTCTATGATTCTTTTTGCTTAATGAAAAAAATTGGGAAAAATAAAACATTCTGAAATACACTCCTTAAATTTCTCTAGCAAATTTACTTAGATTCATTTTAGGGCCTTATTTCTTTTTGTTATGTTTCGTCATCACCAAAAAGGGTGAGATTGATGATCAGTTCATCCCCATATAATTTCATTAAATTATATACAATTTTGGTGATTAACAAAACCATAACAATTATTTTCTAACAAGTTTTTATGAAGCTTATCCACAAGGAATAAATGGAGTCAATCTGTAAGTAATTTTTACACTGTATCATTTAAAGTTCAGTGCATGCATTTTCTCTAAGTCCACATTGATTTCCCTTATAAATATAACGATTTCATAAGTATCATATATCGATTTCCCTTATAAGCATAACGATTTCATAAGTATCGTATATCGATTTCCCTATAAGCATAACGATTTGCTTATATCTGTACAATGATTTACTTGTACAACGATTTGCTCACTCTTGTACACAATTTGCTTAAACAATGATTTGTTTTTGCTTGTACAACGATTTGCTATATATGTACAATGATTTGCTTGTACAACGATTTGCTTACTCTTGTACAACGATTTGCTTAAACAACGATTTGTTTTTGCTTGTACAACGATTTGCTTATATCTATACAACGATTTGCTTACTCTTGTACAACGATTTTCTTAAATAATAATTTGTTTTTGCTTGTACAACGATTTTCTTATATCTGTACAACGATTGCTTGTACAACGATTTGCTTACTCTTGTGCAACGATTTGCTTAAACAACGATTTTCTTATATCTGTACAATGGTTTTCTTGTACAATGATTTGCTTACTCTCATACAACGATTTGCTTAAACAACGATTTACTTGTAAAACGATTTGCTTACTCTTGTACAACGATTTTCTTAAACAACGATTTGTTTATGCTTGTACAACGATTTGCTTATATTTGTACAACGATTTGCTTGTACAATGATTTGCTTAGTCTCATACAACGATTTTCTTAAACAATGATTTGATTATGTTTGAATAACGATTTGCATAAACATGATTTCATAAGTTGTACAACTATTTTCTTTGTCATAACAACTTCATGGATCACATCAATTTCACACATGATATTTAAATATATTTTCAAATATTGTGAAAGTCAAAGTCTTCCCGCGTGCATCACTAATATCCTTGCATTTAATGAGATTGTGCACTCCTCTACACGATGCTATCTGGGTGCCTTCTATTCCTATGTTTCTATAGCAAACACTTTTCAGGATAGCAGAATGGCATTACTATTTTGGTGTACGTTCTTACTGCATGGTTTCTAACGTTGACTGATAAGCATAGGGACAGTATAACTGTCTGTGCTTCGACATTTATTGTGTGCAAGTCATATCTTACAACGTTGGACTACCAAAAGCTGAGGAATATCTGGATGAATCTTCTCTTTGCGTGCATGGCTCCAGAGCATTAAATGGCTGCAAGCTTACCTGTCGCGCACGATGAACCATGCTGTCTAACGTGCTTCAAGCTTAGAGACAACGGCCATTTCAACGGCTATAATTTCAAGAGAAGATATATACAAGACTGATGACTCCATGAAGGACAACTTTTTTGCGCAATATTGCTTTCAGAGAACCAACCTTCAACTTGCGAGCATCAGAAACAAGAGCTTCTTGCTTCACACCTTTCATTCCTTAGCTCGTAGCTCTCATCCTTCATTGTCTAGATTTTTGAGAGCTTGTAGTTCTGAGAGATTCGTTTTATTGTTGATCTTTCTCTCTCAGACTTTGCCTCAGATCAAGCATTTCATTGTGAGCTTGGTCTAGGGGCCTTTCGCTTTCTTTCACATGTTGTGAAGTTCCTCTTCGGGTTGTGAAGAGATGACCTGTTGAAAATAGGTGGTGTGTATTCCCTTCGGTAAGGAAGGAAGACCTTTGTATTAGGGTGGTTGTATACCTCTTTGGGGTTAGAAGAGAAGGCTAGCTGTGGCTAGATATGTAAGGGTCCTTAAGGGGGATAGTACCCTTGGATAGTGAAATCCCAAGTTGTTGCTTGGGGACTGGATGTAGGACTCCTTGGGATAGGAGGTCCGAACCAGGATAAAAGCTCTTATTGTAGACACCCATTTCCGACCCATAAGTCGAGCAAAATCCCTTGTCGTATCATTGATGCCCCGCGTTGGCTCATCATCGTCAAGCTGGCTTTCTCCGATCATGACATCATTTCTATTAGTTCATCGCCCTGGAGGACCTTTCCTGGTCAAATCATCTCTTTCACTTTAACTCTCTAAGTTGGGAGTCCAATATTTCATTCCGAAGACTGTGCATGGTTGATTGGACACATTACATGCCAAAATGTAGAAAAGACCAGAAGGCGACAGGCCTTATGTCACGTTCCTGAAAATGACAGCCCCTATGTCGCCATCATAATCCCATATTTTAAATCCTCAGAAAATCGAAAATGACTTAAGTCACCTTCCATATGAGGAAGGCGACATATCGAGGAGTCGCATTCAGGAAGGCGACACTTAGGCCGTCGCATTCTGGACCTTAAACAGAAAACTCAATCCGAAGCCAACTTGGACACATGCTATTGATGGAAATTGCTTCATTTGGACGTCCAAATCACGTCCAAATCCTCTCAAATTCGGAGGAGACCTTCCTAACATGTTCCTTTCCGAGTTCCAATAGCCCTTGCACAGCCATACTTACCCAGAGTTGGGCTCTTGCCCATTATCCTCTCAGACCCGAGTTGGGAATAATCACCCATAAGTACCTCGTCCTTGCATCTTTTTGGGCAAGGCCGGAGTCATTAGTTCGCTGAGCAAGAGAGCTTCATCTTCCACGAAGAGAGTTCTCCCTCCAAACGATCAGCAAGAGCCCTCCAGGGCGTTTTTCCCAGCGGCTACACAATTCTCTCCCCTTTCCTCATTATTTCATTCAATTCTTGCATGCATAGCTTTGTTTTTCCATAGTTTAGCATTAGATCACGACACACACACCCTTTCTTAACACCCACAGGGGTTAAAAGCCCAATCTCGTGAGTTCCCTCCATTATAGTTCATGTTTCATGCTTTTCATTGAATAGATCTCCTACACACGAGTTCTAATGGGTGTTTATCTTGTTTGATTCACTTTGGCAGGTGTTTGAAGGTCAGAGCAATGTGAGGCTCTTGCCCCTCGGCCGGCTGAGGAGCAGGAAGACAAGAACCCAAATCTCCATCCACTGAAGAGGAAGGCGACGACTACTGTGTCGCGATCAAGAAGGCGCCATTGCCTACGTCGCGTTCACATGAAAGCATCGCGACGCACCTCCTGTTGCGTTATCAGGTATGCCTTCCCCTTCGTCTTTCCTTTCCAAGGTAGTCAGCCCTCCATCTGAACATCAAGAGGCGACTGCATTGGTGGCGATCACGGTAAATTTCCTAATCCCTACATATTCACATCAATTCAAAAAAGGGGATACAAATCCCGTGATTACACCTTTTGGTGATCACGGTGGGACCACTTGTGCCCATCACGCTTGTTCGTCCTTTTCCCTGCCATCCCTATCATCTAACAAGTGTGTTGTGTGGTTAGTTTTCCGTTTGGTTCTCTTCCTTCGAGTTTGCCAGTGCTCTGCGATTCTGGGTGAGATGGCGACAATGGAGGCGTCGTCATCCGCTTAGCGACATACGGCACGTCGTAATCAGGTCAGTACACAGCATCCTTCCTTGTTGTTTCTGTCTTCTGTGTGCTGTGCAGAAGACGACGTAGGCGGCGTCGCGATAAGGTAAGGCGACAGAAGTCGCGTCGCTATCAGGTACGCAGTCTACCCCTGCGCTTGCTTGATTTATATAAGATTTGTTGAGTGTGCGGAGAAAGCGACACGGCCGTTGTCGCGATACAGAAGACGACGGGGGTTCAGTCGCATTCAGGTCAGTACCCTGGTCCTTGAATTTCCTTGCAATTTGGGTTTACTTTCACATAATTCATCCATATTTCATCATACCATGCCTTTTCCATGCTCTTGAGAGATTGCTAGTCTTGTATGTTATAGGTTTGCTTGATTTTTTCGTGCGTAATTAGGACTTAATTGCCCCTTGTCCACTGTGAGAAGGAACGCGACGGGCTGATTGTCGCGATCTTTGTAGCGATAGCTATCTCGTCGCCTTCTGCCTCTGAGAGCAATTGTCCAATTCTTGTTGTGTTAGTACTAGGTTGAATCTTGCATGCACTCCGGTGCACATAGGATTTGCATACATCTTTCCATGTTCGTAGTATAGGTTTCCTCCTCAGCGACGCTCGCTCTCTCGGCCACATACTCCTTGTGTCCGACTAGAGCACTCACTTGAGGGCCTCCGTAAGTCCCCGCTGACCGTGGATTCCCACACGGTCGCCGGGCTGGTTGTACCCGTCGCCACCTAGGATCGAGTCTAAAGTTCATTTGGTAAGGTTGAGAGAACCCTAGTCGTACCCGAAGTTGGAAGCCTTCTCCCATTTAGGAAACCTTCCTTACTCGGAGAGAACTTGCTAAAAGTCAAACCACTAAAAGGCAAACTTGGATCAATTAAGAAAAAAGCCATCATCATTGCCAAACTGCTTGCTTTGGGTGAGACATTTTCTCTTTCCTTTTGTCTGCATAGGATTGCGTGTTTAGGAAACTAAGAGTCTGTCTAGGTTAGGTCGTCTCTCAAGTCTGGAAAGGCTTTCCCCATCTTTCTGCGCTCACTTCCCAAAAATGGAGTCATATCTAAACCCAGTCTACGATGAGAATCCAGATCCTGCCCTCTAACCTCTCAAGACTACGACGACTCCCTTCCTCACGACCTCTTCGGGGAGTCGACCCCCCTGGGTCGCTACTGTCCATGCTTCTGAGGTCATCGTCACATGATAGCGGCCCGTCCCAGAACACCATCCTCCTCAGTCGGATGATCAAGCCACTCAGCTCTTGCGCTAATTCTCAGCTTGATCAGTCCCAGATCCAAACCCTCATGACGGCCCTCAAAGGAAAGGCCACCTCCTCACCCTCACAAAGAGCGGGTGTGTCACGCCCCGCAGCAGCTATATCCGGCCCCCATGTCGCCATGGGGAGCCGACAACACCCCCATCCGGCCTCGGACCATCCGATTCACGCCGTTTGAATATGAGCATTATCTTCCCCGTGAATCGAGGCCCGGTCCCCACCATATCAGCCATGTTACTCCCTCATCGTCCTGAGCGACGCGCCAGGCCCACCTCTCATGCCTCGTCCATATACGCTCAGCCCTCCGCCGCACCGACATGATGTCCGAGTGGGCGTCCATCAAGAAGGAGCTCCAAGAGCTCCGAAAGCAAGTCGACCCTAGGCAGCACCACGACGTGCACATGCCAAATTTCAATGGGCTATGGGTCCCCTCTCTATCCGAGCTGCCGAAGTACCGCAAATACAACGGCTCAGGCAATCCCTATACCCACATCAAAGACTTTATCTATGAGTCCGCCTCCTACCAGCATGATCGCCGCGTCATGTCATATCTCTTTCCGGTCGCTGGATGGGCACGCCCTAGATTTTTCTACTCCCTGCTACCTGAGGACGCTGAAGACTTCGCTGTCGTGAAGGCCAAATTCCTCGAACAATTCCAAGACAGGGTCGGGCCCTGAATACTCCCTACAGATCTCATGGCTGAGAAGATGAAGTCGGACGAGGATTTTGCCTCGTACGCCGATAGGTGGAGGCAAATAGCCACCAGAGTTCCGGGGTATCTTCCAGAGGGAGAGAAGGTGAAGATATCATCACCAATGCCACGCCTGCCTACAGAAACATCCTGGCAATGAATGACATCACCACTATGCATCAGCTCTACAGTCGGGCCCGGTTCATCCAAACACAGCTCAAAGACTCTCCCATCCACTCCATGTTCGAACCCCAAAAATCTCGGTTCCAAAGAAAGCCTCAGGGGCCAGTCACTAAGGGCGTCCAAGTGAATGAGCAAGTGAGCGCGTTCAACCCTGCCGGCCAAAGCCAAAACCGTCAACCTTACAATGCCCAGGGTCAGAACCCTACCCATCTGCCACAAGGGCAACCACCACGCCAATACAACCAAGTTCCACCTCCTGATGGCTCTCAGCAAAAGCGTCCCATGGGCCCTAGAAGAACTCACTACCCGCCATTGCCGGAGACACTCTCCGACATATTCTTAGCCTTGCTCTCCACAGACGCCATTAGGCTCCGTCCTGAGAGACCTTGAACCCAGTGTGGATCAAACTCGGTACTCGTCTTCCACCGGCAGCCTGGTCAACCATCGACCAGGTTTTACATTCAAGGATGGTGTATGACCTGCATGAGCAGCACAGGATAGATTGGACAGCCCTCCGGCAGGTGATCGGAGATATCAAGGAAAGGCAGAGGCAACAACAGCAGCAGAGGCAACAGCGCCAACCACCCCCTCAACAACAACAACAGCAGCAACACCAGCAGCAGCCGTTGCAGGACCTCGAGATCGTCCATAACCCCTACCAAACCATCCACCAGCTCCAAACCCCCACCACAGCAGCCTGCCCAGGTAAAACCCATCGTCTACCACCCTCCTCCGCAAGCAAACTGGACGTACGATGATGAACTAGATGTTCAGCAGATGATGGCCATTAACCAATATCCTGTCCAATCCCAAACAATACAACCAGCCTACACGGCTCCCCAGTCAGTCCCTCCTATAGTTTCCATGGCCAACGCCGTCATACTGCCCGTCGGTTCAGCAATCGCGCCAGTCGCCAGTCCACCCATCATCTTACCCTTCGCTCCACCTGTCTCCGTACTTTTATCTCGTATCATATCTACTCCCTCACCCATCATTCTACCTCCACCTGGGTCGGACCAACCTTCCGCCGCCACATTGTCCTCCACTAGACAACCACCTACCCATCCAACCACCCTGCGGAGCGGGCGGGTCTTCCGCCGCCCGTACCCACCTATCTCACACCACCACTTCCAACAACCCCCAGCAGGTCCTGCAGCCTGCCACAGCAACAACAAGCTCAGCAAGATGAGGGGTTGATTGAGCCACTACCCGGAACTCACTATGATATCCTCAAGCACTTGGATCATGTGCCAGCCAAGATCTCCATTCTGGAGTTGATAAAGAAGTCCAAAGAGCACCAGGAAGTCCTGAGGAATTTCCTACAGAAGGTGGTGGTGAATGAAGACATGCTGGCTGATAAGCTACCTAGTGCCCTGGCCATGGTGACTCGCGGGCCGGCAATCACTTTACAGAAAGTGAACTAGCACCCCAGAAGCCAGGAGGCTCCCACTCTGCGTCACCCTAGTCATTAATCATGTAGCAGTGGGAGCGGCACTGGTCGATACGGGGGCATCCATAAATGTGCCCGCTGAGCACTCTGAGGCCTGCGACCTATCAGAAGGCATGCTAAGACCAACACCCACCACCATTGCCACATATGACAACTCCAGAAGATCCTGTCACGGCATGGTAACTGTGCAAGCTGAACTGGGACCCCTCTCCGTCACAGTAGACTTCTACGACCTAGATATTGATCCCATGTTCAAGGCCATCCTAGGGCGTCCATGGCTGGAAGCGCTCGGGGCTGTGCCATCTACCACACACCAGTGTCTGAAGTTCCCCTTCCAGGGCGAATTATCAAAGTCAAGAGCATAACCACCATCCACTCGTAGATGCCCTCCACGATACCCACCTCCAGTCGTGTGGCCAGCCAACAGACCCATTGTCAAGTGCTAGACATCAACTACCCCTGGAGCTACACGTTCCAGTCCAAGCGAGAGGTCAACCTAGCCCAGGTCAATGCGGTCAAGAGAAAAGAGCCACTAAGCACAAAGGGGTGGCAAATTATGATGAAGCTGGGGTATGAAGAAGGCAAGGGCCTAGGGGCAGAGCTACAGGGTATAGTCAAACCATCCCTGACATTGTCATGAAGAGCCGATGGGGCTAGGGTACAGGAGAAATCCAAACCATGGTCATCCAGCACATCCACTCTCAAGGCCGACCGAGAACCACTTACCTGGACACTTTGGTGTCACTTTATCAGAGGCCTACCCAACCTGGATACAACACTGTGTAGTCGAGGCAGAGCTATCACAGCACGAGGTGCATGGCCGGAACTTCTCTCGGCACATGGCCCCGTTGTTGACCTATGGAGCCCTAGAAGCTCTTCGCCAAACAAGAGGAGAAAAACAGGGCACCCAGAGGCCGAGTGGTATAGATGGTTCGACATAGAAGACATCACCATCGCCTTCAGCGACTGTTCTGGGAAGAGGAGAGAACCTGGCCGCCAGCTGCAGAAGAGTTGCTAGACCCACCCATTGCCATCACGTCCAAAAGGCAACTCATGAGCGATGCCTCAGACATAGGAGACGGACATCCCTACGAAGAGGGGAAGACCATTGATGAGCTCTGGAGAGGCACCTGCCTAGCCATCCACCCATCCCTCCTGGATTCCCTCCTTCCCAGTCTAGTCCCATCCTCTCCTCCTTGCTGATCCAGCTGACTCCCCAGCTCCTCACGGCGGCACACGGCCTCCTCACACCTGAGCTCCCACTGGCTGTCCTTTCCGCTCTTCAAGCTGATCCAGGTGACCACGAGGTCACCCTCTCCTGTTGCATGCTCTCCTCCGATCTCCAAAAAAAAATGTCCACTTTCAAATGCACGTTGAGGTCGAGGAGCCGGCATACGTCCTGCACTCTTCTGATCAGGGGGCCCCTCGGATGGGGCTTCCCCTCCTGCTCCTTCATTAGGAGCCATTCTCTTCGAGGACACCATGTCCTCCTCCAGTCCTGTAGAGTCATCTAGCTTAGGAGAGTCTAGCATCGGTGAGTCTAGCTTTAGTGTAGATAGGCCTAGGGTAGAAAGTCAGGTCAGCCGCTACCCTCAAAATCCAAGCACCGCCCTAGGAAGCAGCGGGGAAAGCTATTCCCCGGAGATATCTTCAAGAGTTAGCTCGGCGGTGTCAAGCGCTGCTATTAATAGAGGAGTTCACGAGAGAAGCGCTGGTGTTCGAAGAAGTGTTTGAGCAGGATGGGGTGTTCATGGACGACGGATTTGGCGTTTACGAGATAATGAATGATGAGGACCCAGTCGATGAAGAGGATAGCGAAGTAGATGACGCTGCCGAAAAATATGCCAGCGGAGTGCAAAGATTCGATGAGCCCACAACGGCAGTGATGAATCTACTAAGGAAGTCAACCTGGAACAGAAGAAGATCCCAGGATTGTGATTATCTCAGCAAATCTCCCTCCTGATGAAGAAGAGGAACTGGTGCAAATCCTGAGGGAGTACAAGGACACATTCGCCTGGTCTTACGAGGACATGCCCGGTCTAGACCCCTCACTAGTGGAGCACCGACTGGTACTGAAAGAAGGGGCAAAGGCAATCAAGCAGAAACTCAGAAGGTTCCACCACTCATGGCCCTGAAGATGAAGGACGAAGTAGACAAACTCCATAAGGCTAGATTCATCAGGGTAGTGCTTTATCCGAACTGGGTGGCCAATATAGTCCTGTTATGAAGAAAGATGGCAAAGTCAGAATCTGCATCGATTCAGGGATTTGAATAAGGCATGTCCGAAGGACGACTTCCGCTTCTCATCTTGATTTGCTTATCGATAATACTGCTGGGTATGAGACCCTCTCATTCATGGATGGATATTCAGGATACAACCAAATCCGTCTATCTCCTGAGGATCAAGAGAAAACATCCTTCACCACGCCCTGGGGAACATACTGCTATGTAGTCATGCCGTTTGGGCTGAAGAATGCTGGGGCTACCTACCAGAGGGCGATGATGGCCATATTCCACGATATGATCCATGTCTATGTTGAAGTCTACGTGGATGACATCTTGGTGAAATCAAGAACTAGGAGAGAACACCCCGAGATCCTAGCCAGGTGTGTGCAGAGATCTAGAGAGTATCAGCTGAAAATGAATCCAAAGAAGTGCGTGTTCGGGGTATCGTCAGGAAAACTGCTGGGATTCATAGTTAGTAAGCGGGGCATTGAGATCGATCCAAACAAGGCCAAGGCAATAGCAGAGATGCCGCCTCCAAAGAACATCGCGCAATTAAGAGGGCTAATCGGGCGTTTGCAATTCATCAGAAGATTTATCTCCCAGCATTCGCAAAGATGTCGCCATTTTATGATCTCTTAAAGGAGGGGCAAAATTCGAATGGAATGACAAATGCCAAGCAGCCTTCGATGAGCTGAAAAGTTATCTCATGAATCCCCCAGTCTTACAGCCTCCTGTACCCAGAAAGCCGCTAATCCTATATCTCTCAGTCATTGAGGACTCCCTAGGAGCTGTCCTGGCACAACATGATGAGTTGGGAAAGAAAGGGCAGCGTACTACCTCTCTAGGCTCTTCAACACCGCCGAATCCAAGTACACCACCGCGGACAAAACTTGTTCCGCACTCGTGTGGGTAGTCCAAAAGCTCAAGCACTACTTCCTAGCCCACGAGGTCAAGCTGATCTCGAGGATGGATCCACTCCGCTATCTGCTTGAAAAGCCCATCCTTTCTGATCGGCTGGCACGCTGGCAGAGTTTCCTCTCCCAGTTTGACATATCCTTTATGGTCCAAAAGGCCGTCAAGGGGTATGCCATCGCCGAGCATCTAGCCCATCTCCCACTCCTCACAGTGACTCCCTCCGAGAGGAATTCCCCGATGAGGAACTCTCAGTCATAATCAAAGACCCTTCTGGTCCCTTCATTTCGATGGTGCACTCAACTCTCAGGGACGGGGCATTGGAGCTGTGTGCTTACCCCGGAAGGTATTACCATCCCCTTTGCATATCAACTCACCTTCCCCGCTACCAACAACATGTCGGAGTATGAGGCTCTCCTCGCTGGTCTCAAGCATGCTTACTTATGGGGCATCACACCTCAGAATATAGGGACTCTCAACTCGTCCTGCGGCAGGTGCTCTCAACTTACCGCACTCGTGACCAAAGCTCAAGCCATATCAGGACTGGTCACACTATTGGCAAGGCAGTTCCGCAAGCTCAATATCCACACTCCTCGCTCCCAAAATATCCTGGCCGACGCTCTGGCGTCGCTAGCCTCATCCCTATCCTTCCCTCTGAGTCGCCGGACTGAGACAATCGTCGTCCAGCGTCTCGATATTCCATCTACTCAGGACCTTGTTTAGCGAACTTAGGGCAACCTTAGAAGAGAGGGCTAGGAAGAGAGGAGCGCAGCAAGTCATGTTAACTGAGCTCGAGGAGATCCTGAATGAAGAGAACTGCCATGGTACTTTGAGATAGAGCAATACTGCAGGGATGGACATATCTTGAAGGGGCAAGTGCAGAAGACCGCAGGGCCATCAGAAGAGCCGCCTTAAGGTACACAGTTGTCGGAGAAGTTCTGTACAGGCGAGCCCTTAATGGAGTCTTTTAAGATGCCTTACCGATGACGAGGCTTGGAAAGTGGTGGAAGGGGCCCATGCTAGTGAATGCGGAGGGCACGTTAACAGTCAAATGCTCGCGAAAAAGATTATTAGGCAGGGCTATTACTGGCCAACCCTAGAGGAAGACTGTACCATCTACGTCCGTAGGTGTGTCAAGTGTCAACTCCATGCTGATAAAATCCATGCCCCTTCCTCCTCACTACACCCACTCTCCCACCTTGGCCATTCTCCATGTGGGCTTTCGATATTGTTGGCCCTCTTGGTGATCCTAATGCTCAAATAAAATAGAAGTCTTATCCTAACAGCAACTGAGTATTACACCAAGTGGGCAGAAGAGAAGCCTTCACAGAAATCAAAGCATCCACGGTGTGCCGCTTCATCATGAGAAACATCATCTCGCGGTTCGGAGTGCCAAGCAGCATCGTCACGGACAATGGGCCGCAATTCATCGCACAAGAGCTCCAGGACCTCTGTAAGAAATACAACTCACTCTGCATCATTCATGCGCTGTTATTACCCACAAGCAATGCCAAGCTAAAGCAACTAACAAAACCCTTCTTAAAATCTTAAAGAACCTGTGAGTCGCATAAATTTGCCGACTGGCCAGAAAAGCTAATAGAGGCTCTAGGGCCTACCGTACCTCTGTCCGCACTCCCACGGGACAAACCCCGTATGCTCTCAGTTACGGATGGAGGCGGTAGGTCCATACGAGAGGGTCCTAGGTCCAAACTGCAACTAATTGGGAGGGTCCGTACGTTTGAGGGAGTCTAAACCCGGAAACGCTTACCGCTTAGTCAATGCTGAGGCGTCGAATTGTCACATCCGTGGAACGTGTTGTCCTCAACGATTCTATCCTTAGGCTTAGGTGTGAGGGCCAAAACACCTAGATCGGGGAGTAGCCCCCGTGTTGGGAGTCCAAGATACCTCTCTAATCGCCAAAGGTCGCT
Organism: Colocasia esculenta; assembly: GCA_014218235.1. Lineage (NCBI taxonomy): Eukaryota > Viridiplantae > Streptophyta > Magnoliopsida > Alismatales > Araceae > Colocasia > Colocasia esculenta. The sequence goes on along the minus strand of CM024763.1, from coordinate 90,762,314 downwards.
CCAAGTTAGGATTAACACACACGCACACGACAAGCCCGGATAACTACACTTGGTAGATGCTGCAACTATGCGGCTCTACTCTAGCGATGCTCGGTCATTTCTCTCCTAATCGGTCGAAGTGTGGGGCAAAGGGTGTTTAAAGGCGAGGTCACCAACCTACAGCATATCCCGACGAGAGGAAGCCTCAAACAGGATGGTCAAAATAACAAAGGGGCCAAGAAGCAAAGAAACAAAAAAAAGAAAGAAGATCCATAATACAACAGGGGCATGGCAAAGAGTGAAAAGTCCCGCGGGACACTAATGAGCCCGTCGTACGCATGCCCCAAAGCAAGGCAAGTCCATAGAAAAAGACCATAAAGTCCCTCCACAATAGACCCAATCTCCGAAGGGTCTGCTGTAGGAAGTAGCCGAACCCAACATCCCTACACTACACAAGACTTTCCTAAAATGATCTTCCATTTCCCCCTATAAGACCGAATCACCTCTTGAGTAGGGCTTAATGGTCGTGACCTTCGACTAAGGGTAGTTTTCCCGAGCCATTGTCACCCTTACGCACATCCTAACTTAGAAAGCCCTGTGGCGAGAACCGAGGTGATCGAGATTCCTAACCAGCGGCTCGAATCGGTTTAAGTGTTGTGGCCCGAAGATGCGAGTACCTCCGTCTCGCTTGTCTTATTTTAGGAAGGGCTAACGCCAGCTTTAGGCGCTAACAAAAACTTCAAAAAAATTAGATATTTCCAAAACTCCAAAAAAATCAAATATTTCCAAACTCCAAAAAATCAAATATTTCCAAACTCCAAAAAATCAAATATTTCCAAAACTCCAAAAATCAGATATTCCAAAACCCCAAAAAAATCAAATATTTCCAAAAAAAACTAAAAAAAAAAATCAAATATTCCCAAAACTCCAAATAACCAGATATTTCCAAAACCCTAAAATCAGATATTCCAAAACCTCAAAACATTAAATGATGTTTTCAAATTCCAAGCCGTTGTATACATGCATTTCATTTGATTAGCGCATCTTTCGCGCTATTTAATAAGGCTTAGCCCCTTGACTAATTATCAAGGTCGGTCACTCGTCGCATTTTAAAGCAAGGGGCTAAGCCTAAAACAGATCTAACTTGTCTTGTGGTTGTCTAAGTGTGCAGGACGCGAAAGATAGAAGGCGGCACTCACATCCACCCGTCGCTCTCACCCGTCACTCAGTCGCAAACCATAAGATAAAAAAAATAGGTCCATTCCATTCCATTCATATACATCGCCATAACAAAAGGGGCAAATAAAGAGTACAAGCCCTCAGCCGCTCTCCCCCCGTACCCTCAAGCGGGCGAGGAGACGGAGGGGCCATCGCCCCGGCCCGGTCTCGCTCCCCTCCGGCGCTCTCTCACGCCATCGTCGCTCCTCCTCCTCGTTCCTTCCTCCGCCGTCCGGAGGAACCATTCAAATAGTGCCCAGCGGACCTGCTCGGGATACCGCTCCTACTGGCTGCCGAACGGCTGCGTCTGACCAAGGCTAGGGCCCCCTCCAGGCCCTTCATCTCGGACCGCAGCATGTTGCAGCGGTGTCTCTCCTCTCCCAGCTGGGTGCGGAGGTCTCCGGCCTCCTGCTGCCAGCGCGCCGCCGCCTCTGCTTCCTGCTGCCAGCGCGCCGCCGCCTCTGCCTCCTAGCGCCACCGCCGCGCCTCCTCCGCTGCCTCGCGCCACCGCGTCACCTCCGCTACCTCGGGGCGTAGGCGTAGCTCCGCCATCTCCGCCTCCAGCGTGGTCGTCCGCGCTAGGGCGGTCCTTAGCTCCTGCTCCTGCAATCAAACATCTTGTCAGAACTCACAAAAGAAACAAAGTCCAGGAGCATCTAGTAGGAACTTACCCGCTCCTGCAGCTGGGCTAGAGCATCCTCCGCCCGGGTCATCGCCGAGGCCAGCTGGCCCTCCAACACGGAGCGACCGGGTCCTCTCGGGAAGAGGAGGCACCTCCCACATCTGCTGGGCCCTGTCCAACTCTGCCCCCTGCAACGAGAAACTCAAAGGTCAGTAACCACAACTATAAACAAAAGGGTAGGGTGCAGAGTACTTACCAGCTGGTCCACCACTGCCTGAAGATCGTCCCGTTGCTGGATGTTAAGTGGAGGACGCCCTCGAGTGAGGAGATCCTTCCCTCTGGGTCCAAGCTGCAAGCAAGCCAAGTCGGTCACACAATCAACTAAAACTCAAAGCAGACTAAAAGCAGTGAAAACTCACCGGTCGCCGGGTCCCTTAGTACACCTGGGCCCCATGAAGGATCGAGGTATAGGTGAGGACAAGATTTAGAAGGGGGGTTAAATAGATCTAATACCAATTAACGCGGAAGCTTAAGCAATTAAAAATTACTTCTAATCAGAGATCAAATCACCTAATTAATTTACTGATCTGAAGTGTGATTTGGGTGTGTGAGCAAATCATTAGTAGTGAACGAAATCCCTATGCATGCATCTAGCGAGATACAAAGGCAAACCACAATTCAAACCAATGCACAGAGGATTTTTAGGTGGTTCGGAAATCACCTCCAGTGACTCCTACGTCCACCCCTCACACAGTGAGGCCACACTACTCAAAAACTCTGAGTACAACTCACACAGGAGCACGACGACTCCAAACACCCTTGAGCACGACGACTCAAGAAACACCTGGAGCACGACGACTCCAAACTGAGCACGACGGCTCAAACAACACCGGAGTACGACGACTCCAAATTGAGCACGACGGCTCAAACCACACAGTGAGCACGACGACTCACAAACTAGAGCACGACGGCTCACAGTACAACTTGCTAGAAAAACACAAGACTAAGATCCTCTAGCAGGAGATCTAGTCCAACCAGAGTTAATTCATGAGACTCATGCAACAAATCATGCATAATCTCAGAATCACTCAGAAGAGAAAAAGAACATAAATATTGATTGATAGATTCTTCTCTTCAGATGTACTCCCTTGTAGAAGGTCGAATAGTGAAGTGCTTTAATCTCTGGAAGTTCCTGGACGATGCTCTGCAATTTGATCTTCAGGATCTTCCTTGAATTCTTCACAGAAATCGGCTTCTACTTGATCTGCTCCTTTGAAGTCGATGCTAGTGCTTCATGTTGATCAGACTTCTATCCTTGTGCTTGGAGGAATGAATTGAGGTGTAGAAGCACAGGAGGGAGCAAAACAGGGAGGAGGAACCTTCCAGCCGCCAACCGGATCTCTTGGAGGCTGTGAAAGGGTTCTCTTTTGATGAGTGCCCTTAAGGAGGGTATTTATACCCTAATATCTGAAGGGTACCCTTGGGGTACGAGGGCACATGATCCAAAGATGATCCACCATCTCCCTAGGCTGACACGTGGCAAACATCCAATTTAAGTTGCAAACTTTCCGTAGTGTGTCGACCTGCCCTGGTGGTGGTGTCGACACACTGTCCCAAATTGAGAACAGGATGTTCTGGGAACAAGGTCCCGTGTCGACCTGCTCTGGTACTGTGTCGACTGCTGTCCCAAATCTACAAATAGGCTGTTCTGGGAACTGAGTCCAGTGTCTACCTGCTCGGTCCTGCGTCAACCTGCTGTCCCAATTATGCAAACAGGCTGTTCTGGGAACTGAGTCCAGTGTCGACTTGCCCTGAGAGTGTGTCGACCTGGGTAGACTAATTTCAGGAATTTGCAACTCGTGTCGACCACATCTTTGACATGTGTCGACACAGTCTCAACATTTGTTCACCTTTTTGCCTTTGAATCTGGGTTATTGTGTCGACACCATTGAGGGGTGTGTCGACACACTTTTACAAAAAGTATTTGTACCTGAAGAACAAACACATAGATCATTAGTAAAATATTTTATTATAAGTACAAATGATAAGTGTGCTTTGAAACATACTTTTTGAATATAATTCTCAGGTAAGGTGTATTTATCATGTTTCAATTATTTTGCATTAAAATCACATTTGTCATCATCAAAATAGGAGGGAAAAAGATATGAAATTACACTCAACCCAACAATCTCCCCCTTTTTGATGATGGCAACATTAAATCCATATGACAATAAGGTTTAGATGAGATGTGATTTTAAGCAATTTTTTTGGTTATTCAATGTTCTTATTTTGTTCATGTTCATGCTTGTTAAAGACCTTTAAATATGGCTTATTCACAATTGATGGTTGTACTAGATAAGTACAATGTAAGTTGAAGTAAGTTAGTGCATAAAGAAGGTCAAGCAACTTGACAAGCATTCATTCATTCACATTCACATAAAGATTTTCAATCACATTGAAGACACAACTGAGAAATTTATTCAAGCTAAGCAAAAAAGCATTTCATTTCATTCATCAAGAGAACCATTACAATCACAAGAGAACCATTACAATCATTCCGAAAGGATTACAAACATGTCTTGTTCTTTCTTTCTTCTTCTCCCCCTTTGACATCATCAAAAGAAAAATTACATTAAGTAGAAGATGGAGGAGGAGGAGGAATGGGAAGTAAGATGGTCTCAATGTCAGACAGTCTTTTCTCCATGAAGGTCAAGCTGGACTTGATTTGATCTTGAATGGTTGTGAGTTTTGTGTGCAAGAAGTGTTCCATTCTGTCTGAATTTTCTATGAAGGTAGCTTGAATTCTTGCTAGATCAGCTGCAATGGGTTGTGAAGTGGAAGATGATCCAGCTGACCAGCCAGGCTTTTGCATGATCTTGAATTCTTTTGTCAAATCAGATATCTGTGTATCAATGTGTGCATTGAAGTTCCTCATACTCTCCAAATCATCCACAAAATGAGCAAAAGACAGTCTAGTGCTGGTGATCTCATGTAATGTCTGCTTGGTGTGGAAAACATCAGCTTGGGAATTTGCCAAAATTCCCTGAAGAACTATCTCCAATTTTTGCTGGTGCTCCTTCAGCTGTAATGAGGCATCTGCCATTGTACCAATCAATCTGTTGAATCTTTGAGCTGCATAGTCTGAGGCAGCTTTTTGTTCTAAGAATTTGGCAGATACAGTGTTTTCCAATCTTTGAATCCTCAACTCAAATGTTTCTGACATGTTTTGAATGGAGGAGTTCAAGATTTCAAATTTGTCATTTAAGAAGGAGAACAACTCTGGTGGAACAGAAGGCCCACCAGAGGATGTGGATGGTTGAAATGTGGGTTGTGGAGAGAAATGTTGAAACTGAGGTGAGGGTGTGGTATGTAATGGAATGTCACCTTCAGTTGGGACTTGAGGTTGATCCTCATTCAAGGGAGGCTGATCCTCTTGACCTTGGGACTGGTCCCCTTCAGCTGGAGGCTGGTCCTCTTGAGCTTGGGGCTGGTCCCCTTGATTTTGAGGCTGTTCCTCCTGAGCTTGGGGCTGGTCCCCTTGATCTTGAGGCTGTTCCTCTTGAGCTTGAGGGGCCTCAACCACAACTGGCCCTCTCCTTACCTGAGTACCCTCCAGCCTAAATCCCATGAATTTCTGAATATTCTTAAATGTATAGATGTTGGGCTTAGGGATAGACTGGGATTTCTCATTCTCCAAGGGCACACCAAAGTGCTGGAACACTGAGGTCAGATGTGCACCATAAGGAAGAGATCTCTTGAGGTCTTTCCTTGTTGTTTCAGATATGATTTGATACATTATTACATGGAGGTTGATTTTGATGTCTTTTACCATGCAATAAAGAATGAACCTCTGAATGTCTGTAAGTCTGTCCCTTCCACCACCTTGAGGGGTAATTATTGTGGTCAAAATGTGGTGGATGACTCTCAACACAGGGGGAAATGAGTTTGTGTTGACTCTGGTAACATGGGTTTGTTTTGGATCAGAGGCATCAGCAGGAAGGCCTGTCAAGATGGAATAGGCTTCATGTAGATCAAATTCAAAGTCATGATAATCTGCCCCTTCATCTGGTACTTTGAAAATTGAGGCAGCTTTATCAGTTGGCATGTCAATAACTATGCCCTAACCTTTGATTTTACCCTTCTTCTGTGCATTTCAGGTTTTTATAGAATTCCCTAACAAGTCTTGGATAACTGATTTGAAATTCAGAAATAAATGGTAACTAAGATTGAAAGGAGAAATAGGTCTGAATTTCTGGAAATGTGTCTGCTAGCTGAATATCTGATAAATTCACTATCCTGGGCTTTAGAATAAGCTTGGCTTCACTGGTTGTGTCTGAGGAGTGGAAGAATCAGACGAAGATGACTCTGAAGAATCTCCAGAAGGGGAGCCCGGATTCTCTGGTCTAGAAACCCTACCTCTGCCTGAAGAAGAGGTCTACCTCTCTTGGCTCCTGGCTTAGTTGCAGAGGAGGACCCTGGTTGCTCTGCAGGGTCATTCCTTCTTTTGGTTCTTCTTTCGAACTGAGGACATCATCCTCTGCCGGAGCTTGCCTAGACGAGGCCTGAGATCTTGCTCCACGGCGAGGACCCATTTTTCTCACCATGGTTGCAAGTATGGAGTGGAATCAGGGTTTGATGAAGGAGAAGAGAGATGATTGAGAAAGGGTTTTGATCGAGGGAGAAATGTGTGGATTTCTTGACCGGAAATGAGAAGAAGAGCATCGTCGGGTCGACCTGATGCCTAAAAAGGTTTGCAGTGGTGCAATACCCACAGGAACAACAAGGCTTATCCGAACCCACGATTTAAAGGTTCTGGCAAGAGGACAGTGTCGACACGGATGAATGTAGTGTCGACCTGACCTGGGGAGTGTGTCGACACGTGATAGATTGGTGTCGACCTGGCCTATGAAAATTTTGATTTGAATTTTGAAAAAATTTGTGAGCTTTTGGGATAACTTTACAATGATAATCAGTGGGAGAATTATCATTTCAAGGATATTTAAGAGACTAAAAAAAATTCATTTGTTAAATTTTTTTTGAAAAGATTCAACACAAATCAAGTTTTACACATATCCGACAGTATATGAGCATTCAGTGACTAAGTCCTGAAAATGATAATTTGAGGGAATAAGACATATAACAATCAACTACACACTACTATATTCTTCAATTCCAAAGAAGAAAAAAAATCTTTTTAGACTGAAATCAAGTGTGGTGACATTAAACAATTTTTAAGAACAATTGATGATGGATAATAATGATTCTTCAAAACAAATTCTCCAATGACATAACAATATTTTGAAACAAACTATCAAATGAGATATATCTTTTCACTCAAGAACTAATGCTTTTCACACACTATAGTCCCTGGATACTGAAGATTTATTCATTATCAGTCTCAAAGGGGTAAATGATGACCTTTTGACATGAAAATATACGTTTATCAGACGCCAATATTTCCAGTTACTCAGTCATCATCAAAAATTTCATAATTATTTTGTTTTGCATTTATTTTGATTTTTAATCCCCTTTGAACAGAGTTAGCATTAGTGCCTCATGACATGCATGGCACTTCATTCTTGTGAAGGTGGCAGTTCTCAGCACATGTGCCATTGCTCTGTTGAATTGATAAATTTTGGAGAATTTTGACAAAAGACATCATCCATATCCAACTTCAATTGCAAACAAAAATATTGTTTAAAAAAATCAGAACACACAATATCCTTCAGTCTTAGAAAGAAATTAAATTTCTATAGTTTTGAAAGAATATAGGTGAGAGTTGACAAATGAATGTAGAAGATCACTCAAAGGATCATTTTTAGACTCTAGACACCTGAATGAGGACATCATGTAGGAAATTGATGTAGTGCAAGAAGAGTTTTGAATTTTCAAAAGATTTGACTTATGAAATTTCTAGCTCCCCCTGAGATGAGAATTTCAACCACTTTTCATCAGAATAAAGATATGCAAGTTTTGAAATCAGGAATGATTCTCTTTAAACAATAAAAGTTCCCCCTCAACAATTGCATTTTCATCTCTTGGTACTTGGCGGAGACATATACTCTCGCATGGTGAAAATGTCCAGACAAGCATAACTTGTCCTTCTTCAAATCACATTTCATATACCAAGAAGTTCAACACAATGTGAGGTGAAGAGTTCATTGTTAAAAAGGATAGAAGTGAAATGGAGAGAGATACAATGAATCAAGGAAGCAAATGAATATGATAATGCAAAGAACTCCCTCATAATATGCCTAACACTCAACCCAATCCAATGGACATTTCAAAGACCAAGTTCTCTCCTTAAGGATGAGAATCTACTGTCAGGAAGGGGTTTTGTGAAGATTCAGCAATTGTTTTTTCGATTCTATGAAATGGAGTTCAAAAGATTTCTTTGCTACTCATCTCTCAAGAAATGATAAATCAAACATGAAAGAATATTCTTCAGCATTTCACACAAAGATTCTTTGGCTCACTTTCCACAAGATATTATATGATTTTAAATGATCATACATGCAATTCAGATATGTTCATTAAAGTAGTTGCATCGATAGATATGAAAATGATCAAGCATGCATTAACAGGCAATTTATTAAACAAAATTTTGCATCTTTTCAAATTTACTCCCCCTTAATTAATGCATGGAATGAAAAGGTTAGCATGCAATTCACACATGATTATGAGCACAATTAGCTTTAAACAACACATGACTTTGGTACTGGCGGAGTATTTTACTCACGCATAATGATAGTTTCCAAACAAGCATAACTTGTTTTTCCACATATCATCATTTGATATACCAAGAAGTCAAAGCAATTAGTGTGCACACAGACTCATGGGAACAGATAAGCATGCATGACAACATAACATGATTCAATTGTTTGACATAAAGTTCATTGATGGAGTAGCATTGAAAACATTTCTCATTGTTCAGATAAAGATTAACATTCATTTCATTCAATCAATTCAAGTTTGAAATGCTAAAGAGATTTACCTGAACAATCTTCATTCTTTCTTAAAAATTTACCTGTGTTCTCAGCCATTTCTAGTCTTGCACAGCCAATTTCTTGAATCCATTACATGTATGGCTGCAAGACTGTCAGCTTGCTGATCAAGCTGGTTTTGGGACCCACACTTTTTGGGCTGCAATGAAATCAATGTTAGATTGCAACAAATATTTCTGAATCCAAATGTTTTTAATTTTTGTATAGATGCATTTCTTCATTGATAGAACTATGAACAGAATTAGTTCCAGATTTTCTTTTTGCCTTGATCAATGCATCTATGTTTTCATGAAGTTTTCTATTTTTGGATTTTTAATATGAGCAGAAACAGAATGATTTTGTGCAACATTTCTATGCCTATACACATGGAACTTCTGAACATTTTCAGTATGAACATGATGTTTATTCCATGTGTATGAGCATGTGCATTAGACTGGAATTTTGAGCATGCACAACAAAATCATTTCTATACCAACAGTCCCTAGAAATATGACCAATTTTATGACAATGAAAGCATTGGACTGCTGATTGGCATGTTTATTGAAATTTTTTATTTCTATTCCAGCAATGTTTGCAAGATGACCAGGTTTATTGCAATTAAAGCAAATAAGAGCATTTCTTACCTGGTTCTTACCTTGGCATATGCATTTGCTGGAATCTCCTTTTTAGTGAGGCGCTTACCATGAAGAGAAGGAGGTATCTTCTGGTGGCTCTTGGCATGATTTGAATTTGGAACTTGCCTTGGAGCTTTTTGAACTGCTGGAGAAGTTAGATGAATCTTCTTGACAGAGGCATTTTTCTCTTCTCTTTCTGTTTCTGAACAAGAACTTTCACTAGTCTTTCATTAGAACATCAAGGTTCTTGTTCACAGCAGTTTTAACAAAAGTTGTGGTTTTTCTTTAATTTTTCTTATTTTAACAGAAGCAAGACTTGGTTCTTCAAGTTATTTGAATCTTCTGTTTTCAGCTCTTAATGCAACAACTTCTTTTTCTGAAGTTTGAAGCTTGTTTAGCATGACATCCAAACCATTTTTCATCTTGATTTTTTCTTCTCAAATTGAGCAATTTGTTTTTCCAAGTCGGAAATTTTATTACTCAAATTACTACATTCATGTCTAATGGTCTGTCATGAAACAAGCCTTCAATCTCCTTTTAGATGATGATTTTCTTCAACAAGTTGTTTGTATTTCTCATTTATTTGATGATCATGAGCCATGTGGAAATTTGTTTATTAATTGATCATTATCAAATGGAAGTTTCATTGAGATCAATCAATTTTCTATTTCCTCTTCCAGATCAATAACTTTTGTTTTCAATAGCTCATGATTGTCCTTCAATCCAATCAATTTATTTTCACAGATTTGGACTTCATCTTCTAAATTTCTTTCTCGGAATTTAATCTTTCAACTTCATTTTTTAAATCTCAATTTCTTCTGAAGGACATTTATCATTTTTCTGGAGCAATTCAATTTATTTCAATTTTTCACTTTCTTTATGGCAATGATTTAAACTCTTTTTCAAATCTTTATTTTAGTGTTTAGCTTTGCATTAAGATTTTGCATCTTTTTACAGAATTCAATCAATTCAGCATAAGACATACTTTCATCTTCATCAGAATCAGAATTGGAATATGCAAATGGATCTGGAGATAATTTACCTGACCTTTTAGATCCATTTGAACTCTTATGTTCTGAAGAGGATGAAGCATGCTCTGAGCTCTTAGAATGTGCTGTCAGAGCCATATCCTTATGAATTGTTGATTTTCTGGATTCATTGAGACTCCTCTTTGCCATTAAGTACTTGTGAATTTCTTTGCTCTGTGCCTTTGTGAGTCCTTTGAGAGATCCATGAAGATAAGCTTGAGGGATTTCTCTGAAATTATAACAGGAGATTCATGCAGATTAAATAGATTTGCCATTATATCAAGACTCACAAAAGACTGTTAGATCTAATCACAATAAATCAATGTGACAGGAATTAGATCTAACACAATTAGATGGTTAATCTGCTCTAATGCCAAAGGAGGAATAAGAGCGATTAAGCACACAGATCAAGCAATTTTACACAGAGATCAGCCAGAAGCAATCAAACCAGATCAGTAACAGACAATAACCCTCTCTGATACCCAATTGAAGGATCGAGGTATAGGTGAGGACAAGATCTAGAAGGGGGGGTGAATAGATTCATACCAATTAACGCGGAAGCTTAAGCAATTAAAAATACTTCTAATCAGAGATCAAATCACCTAATTAATTTACTGATCTGAAGTGTGATTTGGGTGGTGTGAGCAAATCAATAGTAGTGAACGAAATCCTATGCATGCATCTAGCGAGATACAAAGGCAAACCACAATCAAACCAATGCACAGAGGATTTTAGGTGGTTCGGAAGTCACCTCCAGTGACTCTACGTCACCCCTCACACAGTGAGGCCACACTACTCAAAAACTCTGAGTACAACTCACACAGGAGCACGACGACTCCAAACACCCTTGAGCACGACGACTCAAGAAACACCTGGAGCACGACGACTCCAAACTGAGCCGACGGCTCAAACAACACCGGAGTACGACGACTCCAATTGAGCACGACGGCTCAAACCACACAGTGAGCACGACGACTCACAAACTAGAGCACGACGGCTCACAGTACAACTTGCTAGAAAAACCCAGACTAGATCCTCTAGCAGGAGATCTAGTCCAACCAGAGTTAATTCATGAGGACTCATGCAACAAATCATGCATAATCTCAAAATCACTCAGAGGAGAAAAAGAACATAAATATTGATTGATAGATTCTCTCTTCAGATGTACTTCCTTGTAGAAGGTCGAATAGTGAAGTGCTTTAATCTCTGGAAGTTCCTGGACGATGCTCTACAATTTGATCTTCAGGATCTTCCTTGAATTCTTCACAGAAATCGGCTTCTACTTGATCTGCTCCTTTGAAGTCGATGCTAGTGCTTCATGTTGATCAGACTTCTATCCTTGTGTTTGGTGGAGGATGAATTGAGGTGTAGAAGCACAGGAGGGAGCAAAACAGGGAGGAGGAACCTTCCAGCCGCCAACCGGATCTCTTGGAGGCTGTGAAAGGGTTCTCTTTTGATGAGTGCCCTTAAGGAGGGTATTTATACCCTAAATATCTGAAGGGTACCCTTGGGGTACGAGGGCACATGATCCAAAGATGATCCACCATCTCCCTAGGCTGACACGTGGCAAACATCCAATTTAAGTTGCAAACTTTCCGTAGTGTGCGACCTGCCCTGGTGGTGGTGTCGACACACTGTCCCAAATTGAGAACAGGATGTTCTGGGAACAGGTTTCATGTCGACCTGCTCTGGTACTGTGTCGACCTGCTGTCCCAAATCTGCAAACAGGCTGTTCTGGGAACTGAGTCCAGTGTCGACCTGCTCTGGTCCTGAGCGTCGACCTGCTGTCCCAATTCTGCAAAAGGCTGTTCTGGGAACTGAGTCCAGTGTCGACCTGCCCTGAGAGTGCGTCGACCTGGGTAGACTAATTCGGAATTTGCAACTCGTGTTGACACACTCTTTGACATGTGTCGACACAGTCTCAACATTTGTTCACCTTTTTGCCTTTGAATCTGGGTTGTTGTGTCGACACCATTGAGGGTGTGTCGACACACTTTTACAAAAAGTATTTGTACCTGAAGAACAAACACATATATCATTAGTAAAATATTTTATTATAAGTACAAATGATAAGTGTGCTTTGAAACATACTTTTGAATATAATTCTCAGGTAAGGTGTATTTATCATGTTTCAATTATTTTGCATTAAAATCACATTTGTCATCATCAAAATAAGAGGAAAAAGATATGAAATTACACTCAACCCAACACCCCATACCTCCGGGCATAAGCCCGAAAGTAGTCCTCATTGCTGGTAGCCTCGGAGACCACTTCCTTCCTCGCCGCTCCCAGTCGTCTAGCTGCTCCCGGACCCGGACCGTCCAGTCCGTGACCTGTTGGATTCCCCGGAAGCTGCGACCTGGCATCTCCCATGGCCTCTGTCGGGTTAGGAACTCCACCACCGCCTATTGGAGTCCCAGTGTCCGCGCCACTAGCCGGTGGTGGAGCGGGACCACTGTGTTAAAATAGTGAAGCCAAATGCAATGACCCACTTCCACCCGGTACGGTTGTCACGCCCCTCCAATTTAGCAGCGGAATAAATCGGGGGGAGACGCGAACAACAAGTATGGTAACGACAATTGCGCATACTTTCGCAAACATCAGAGCATCTAATGAACAATAATTGAAATAACTCTTTATTTCATTATAAAATCACTAAGACTATTACAACCACTAATTCGGAGCCAATACATAAGGCTCAATGACATCATTACATTGAAAGAAATCTAAAGCAATAACTACTCGACTCCAATTGTACTAGGATAACTTCGTCATTTGACTCCGGGTCACTCATCACTCTGGTCTTGTCCCATTGGTATGTATAACGTCATTGTCCGACTTACCTGAGACACAATAACAAATAACGAAGGGTGAGCGATAACGCCCAGTAGGACTTAAATCTCAGGCTCAAGCAGGCTTTAAATAATTAATGCATTAAATGGCAGAGTAACTAATGATAGAGAGAATCATGTAAGTCGAGAAAGTAATAGCACAAGTAATAGGGCTCAAATAATAGATGAATCAAGTATAGCACGATGACTAAAGTCAAGTCACGATAGAAAACAACAATAGCAAGTAACGATATTGTCCAGAATAGCAAGAGGCATGTATAGCAGAGAGTGGATAGTAGATGGTCATGTAACGAGTAAATTGCACTTTGATTGATTCTCATCAATCGAAATAGTATAGCATTGTTGATTAACTTTCGTCAATCGAAATAGTAATGGCACTTTGAATGTGATCAAGTCACGATAGAACGTAATAACTCAAGATAGCAAGTATCAAGTAGAGCAAGCAGAGCGTGTAACGAGATAGCGTGTATGGTTGCACAACGGTGCACCGGTAGAGTACGACATAGTCACTTTGGGACAGTAGCCGTTTCACGATAGTACATTACGTCTGAACTCCTCAGACTAATGTATAACAGTTTGTGATAGCACAGTAATATCACAGCACGTCTGAACTCCTCAGACTAAAGGATAGTAGTCAGATGTCTAGCCAAGATAGTATAGTCAGAACCGGTGCAATGCAGAACACCGTCAATAGCCCTGCAGGTATTTTCGGGTGGCTCTCTGCCCCCAGGACTAGATTGGAGCCCCCGGACACTCTCCGTGCCCTGCACAGTATGCATTATAGCGCTAGACAGTCATGAAATAGTTCAAACGATAGGAGCCACAACAGCTCAACGAGTCTCAAGAGAGTACTAGATGAATAGACAAAAGAGACGAGATAGTAGAGTGAACGTGAATAGACGAGAGAGACGAGATAGTAGAGTGAACGTGAATAGACGAGAGAGACGAGATAGTAGAGTGAACGTGAATAGACGAGAGAGACGAGATAGTAGAGTGAACGTGAATAGACGAGAGAGTACAATATAGATGAGATCCTATGATCATTGCACATGAAACGTAGAGTAACGAGCGATAGTAACAGTTGTACAACACGCGCACTTGGTGTTGGCAGTCAGGTGGAACTCACGACCTACTACTGGCCTTGTTATGCACAGGTCCAGAGGTCCGGCGTGATTTAAGACGAGAGTGAATCTCTAATAGCCGTTTGGATCATATAGATCCCTAAAGGGTATCATAGGTATTAGGGTACAACCGGCTCGTCGACCATGTGGGAATCCATGATCAGAGGAGACTTACGGAGGCCTTGTGCAAGAGTTCACTAGTCCGGCGAAAGGAATATCCGACGGAGAGTTCACCACAAGCCAAGTAAAGTGTGTATATAAAACATGTGCTCGACGTTCTAGAGGAATTCTAGAACAGTGGAGCGTCGATATCGGTATATAAACACGCAAGAAACGAATAAGTCCTTTAAAATAGGGCAATTAATGTACTTTATTGCAATAAATTACCAGATACATTATGAGATATTTTCTGCAAGATTTCAGCCATAATGGATGGTTCAAGTGTGTGCAAGTGCAAGAGAAATCATAGATAGAAATAAGTCGTGAACATGTATTTTAAATCATTCAATATAGCACCATTTTTAAGTAGGGTTTTATCAAAAAAAACTGAGAAGGCGACATAGGTCAATGAGCATTGCGACATGGGCCAGGCAGAACGCGACAGGGTCCTGTACGGGTTGCGACATGGCTGTCTGTTCAGGAGGCCAGAACGCGACGTAGGTACTGTCACATTCAGAAAGCGACAAGGAAGGCGTCGCGATGGATTGAGAAAGCGACAAGTGGATGTCGCAATCAGACCCAGAAGGCGACATATCGGCCTGTCGCAATCTGGTTGTCTGCACCTGGCTCTGACAGGATTCAGACCAGGCTTTGATTGCGGGCCAACTTGAAATCGAATGATACAGGGTGCTTTGAACAAATCATAACTAATAGTATAGTGAACGAAAAATCATGAAACTAGTTGCAAATTAAACTAGACATGTAAGGGTACTTCCAATAAATCAGAATTAGAGAGAGAGCATGGTTTGAACATGGTTTGAGAACGAACAAGGACGAGTAACATAGAACATGACATAGAGAGCAAGACTGATTTAATTCGAGCAACATGCTCAATGAAATTTAGGCTTTTTAGGGGCAAATGGTCCCTAACAACATGAAGTATCTACAGTAAAACTTTCGTAGCATGGGATCAAGTATACATAGAGATTTGAATTAAACATGACACCTCGGGGTTATCATGTTTGCAGTTCTTCAAAAATTAAGAAAAAAGATAGGATGGATGGAAAATAATGAAACTTGGGGGTTTCGTTCAAGAGGGTAGGAGGAACCTACATAAAAAGTTTCATGGTTTATGCTTGTGAGAATGCCTACCTTGACTCGATTTCTTCTTCTAGGGCTAGAACTTGAAGAACGGGGTTGAGAGCTTGAAAGGTCCTTCTCCCCACGAAATCTCCTCCTCCTTGGCCTCTCCTCCTGGTCCAGGAATCCTTTGGCACGAGCTTGGGTCGGCCAAGAGGGTTTAAGAGGTGTATTTATGCTAGTTATGTTTCTAATTCCTAATAGTACTCTAACTCCTATTTAATTCCGAATTTCCTCCTTTCCCAACCTCCTTCCAAGCTTTCCACCTCCTATTTGGGTTAGGATGGGAGCTAAATTCGTGCTAGACTATATGGAGTAGGTTTAGGAATCCAATTCCAACTCAACTTCCTAGTTAATGCATTAAATACCCCTTTTCTATTTAGGTAATAATTTAGTTACGAATTTAGGGTATTTTCCCATTATTCTTATTTTTAAAATCCTTATTTTGGCCCACTAATTTCTAATGGGTCTATTTAACCAAGCCCATTATTTATTGGAATTTATCTTATAGGTTTTCCCTTTTTAATTAGGGAATAATAGAGTTATGATTTTTATTGCATCTTCTTATTTGAATTTATTCGTGGGCTATAAGAGGTCCATTGGTCCAAACCTAATAATGGTTATTCATTTCATGATGTTGGAGGTCTCTCTGACATGTTCATTTAATTTATGGGCGCGTTATCTTTCCGTGTTAACAGTTTTCCGACTTAGTTTCCTAATTTGGATAATTGGTCATGTTGTGACATACGCTTAGCCAATCGATTTTTCGTTGCACGAATTTCTACGTGAAACACTTAGAATAATGTCTGGGATTGATTTATAATTTTTAAGGAATTTTTCGTTGGGTTTTGTACATATGATAATGATATGCATGTTCTATTATTTCGATTTAAGAAATTATTATTTCAATTTTATTTTATTTTAAATTTTCCGGGTTGCTACAACGGTTATACCAACCCACATCGAATGAGAGCAAGCCGCTACAGGGGAGAATACCCCAACAAGTAACAAATGAGCTGAGATATACACAAATAGAATTAAATAAATGCAACGGAATTTAAATAAATCTTATTCCATCAACTTTAAATCCACATACCACAGTCTGTATAGTTCAACAAAAGATAACATAAGTACAAAATGTTCCAAATACATAGCCGACTCCAAGTACATTTGAACAAAACTAAAATTTCAATTGTAGCTTTACATACTATGAAAGATAAATTACAAGTCTTCAATCACTTAGTCCAACTCTACTTCAAGTCTTGCTAGCTTCTCCGCTACAAATTTCCTGAAATGTTTAGCAAGAATGAGTCTACACAATAGACTCAGCAAGTAACTTAAGATTCAATACATACATATTTTCCAGCAATTTAACTCAATAGAATTTCAGCAATTAAATCGTACATGCTTATGCCATAACAAGTAATTTCACATGAAATTGTATTAAACAACTATTCTAACACATGTAAAACTATAATCTAAACAAGATTTCTAATAACATGGTGTCATTATCATAAGTACAAATACACATTCACATACCTTCACACTTTACTCACATCATTGTAAAACTTCATAACTAAGTCGTGGAAAACATATACAAGATAGGTTGCACTCCTAGCATGATTTCTAACTCACTTGACACGCAATCATAACAATTTACTTCACATTTAGCTTGCTGATTTTATATAAAATCTGTGACATTCATATTACCCTTGCATAGGGATCACTTGTAACTCTACAACATGATACTAAACACATGTGCATCCAATCATTCAATTTCCATGAATATGAAAGCATATACCGACATTTTGGTACTAATAGTAACACCACTTTTAGCATTTGACAATTAATACATCAACACATACACCCACACATTTATACACATCAATAATCAATTTATCAATTAACACTATTGTCATTTACACTTATACTATTTTCTCATTACACACAACCATATGATGAACCTTGGCTTTCACATACACTCACTTTGTTCTATCACACAATACTCATACACATTTCCCGTTAATTTCTCTTTCACATTCACACACTTCTTATCATTTCACTTTTGCACATAACATGTGCCACATTTACACATATCTTGCACATACCTTGTGCTATGAACACATGTCACTTTTCACATCACACTTATGGTTATTTTCACTTAATGCCAAGACACAGCCCAAACCACCATTAGACGGTCACATACACACACTTTCGCATTCACTTACTTAATCACCGGCGCAGTGATAAGTCTTAGTCTCTGCAGAAACCGGGAAAGCCCTTCCCACCATTACCAGTGGAACTTGTCCACCTCCAGGATTTTACAAGACCCTTTGCCAGAGTGTACACTTTATCAAGACCCTTTCCTAGGGTATCACATAACGCATTGAGCTTTCCCGTAGGGGCATTACTACAGTACAGCTCCAAGCCTCTAAGGTGGCAGTGTCTTATGGGCATATTTGGTTATCTTTATCACATTAACCGTTTACACACAATACCACTTGTTCTCTCACGTCTCACGCACACACACTCATGCATAATTCACACACACATAAGTCCTCATTCACTGATTTTAACTTCACTGATGCAACTACCAAATAATCATAATACAGATATAACCATACTGAAATCTACTGAATCACATCAAGTCACAATTTACATGCTCACATAGTCATTTTTCACCTTAAAAATCCATAACATACTTACTGTCATCAAAATAACATGAGATTTTAACCACAGACAATTTTAAGGTTTATAATAACACATACAATTTTTCAGATTTTTCTGAGTCATATTATATTTACAGAAATTAAAACATTCAGTTTCATGCTATTCGTAATTCACTTTAACATGGAACATAACTCGAACATCAGATTTAACCATTCAAACCCTGATCATAACATAATCATCATCACAGAAATTTTCCCTTGATTTATTGCACAGCACACCATTTAATGTAAATTTTACAATTTTTATGCATGTCTTTCATTTCCAAAACAGAAATTCCAGTAAATCCCACGGTCATGGAAAAATTCTCAAAATTTCAGGGCATGGACTGATACATATACACATGGTATAGAAAAATCTAGGGCATTAAATTCTCAGGAATTAGGTAGACAGTAGATGAACATGCATAATCCATCTTTTCCCAACATGTATTTCAATAATCCGAAAAGAATTCATGCCATCCACAGAAAATGCAGAAATTTCCACACACACACCACATTATCTATTTTACATAGCATATAGAATTTACACTATATCCTCATTGCGAAAACATATCGAAAATAATCATCTACCAGGAAGAACAGCTCACTGTTCTATCCTGAAGAACATGGCGGCAGCCTCTGGCCGTTCAAGGGTTTTGACGGCACGATCGCTGGACGCCGATGGGAGATCCATTGACGCCAAGTTCCTGTCTGTGCAACAGCACAGACCGAACTCTAAATACCCAGTGAAAAGGAGGGTCCAGGACACGATTTAAAATCCACAAAATTACTGGGACCTAGGGAACATGTATGGGATTGAGATCTATGGGTTACTTGCCTTTGAATAAATCTCCAAACGGGTCTAAATGGCCGGAGAAGCTCTCCTTGGGCAGTGCCAAGAAGCCTCCAAAACTCCTTTGCCCCGGGTTCTAGGGGGTTGTAGGCCGCAGTCCAACGCCAGGGAAGCCTTCTCCTACGTATGGCCTTCCTCCTTGTCGTAGAAGATCGCCAGGAAACGCCTCCAGTAGCCGGATCCAAGCCCTCCAAGGTCAGTCCTTCCTCTCTCTCTCTGTTAGGGTTTCCTTTCTAGTAAAGAGCCAAGAGAGCTCTCTAGGTTGCAAAAAGGATGTGTTTTATAAACTAGGGGACAAGAGGGGCTCGTGCAGGGGTTGAAGGGACAGGTAAGAGCCGTTGGGAGACATCTCCCCAATCAGAAGCCTAGCCCAATGAGTGCTCTCTGCGCTCTGTTGCGCACAGAAAATTAGGGATATTGACGTCCATATCCATGGACGGCTACATTAGGGTTGGCGTCAGTCGATATGGACGCTGACACATCATGGGCGTCCATCCATCTTGACGCCAAGACACTCTTCTTCCAGAACTTAAAATCATTCAGAACCATGCTTAATCCACACATATATGCACATGAAACCTATGTAGTATAGTGTATACACCACTACACCATGTAACCATCCAAAATTTACTACTAATCCTACACATACATACATAGGTACATCAAGATTAATAACACGTACATGAATATCTTCATACGCATACAATGTATATATATATATATATAT
This sequence comes from Colocasia esculenta, assembly GCA_014218235.1. Taxonomy (NCBI): domain Eukaryota; kingdom Viridiplantae; phylum Streptophyta; class Magnoliopsida; order Alismatales; family Araceae; genus Colocasia; species Colocasia esculenta. The sequence goes on along the minus strand of CM024763.1, from coordinate 90,742,289 downwards.
ATATATATATATATATAGCATACGTACACGGATGTAACATACTTACGTATATTATGCACGAAATAGATAGATACAATAACACGCACACCGGTAATTAGACTAAACTTGCACAACATTACTTAAGTACTATATGCATGGGATTCCTTAATATGTACACTATGCACAATTTAGCTAATCGCTTATTCTCACCTAGTTATCATAAAATACATGCATGTTATTCGTGAGGAATATAGGATTTCCATATACACTACTAAATACACCTACCATACTTGCACTTTATATGTACATGCAATGTACAAGTACAATGTACACCTTAACTACACCATGCAAATGAACAACGTTTACAACTAACATACATATGCATACATAAGTATACCAAGGTGTTATGTATGTAGAATTAGGTATACAATTATTGCCCATATAAGATAACCTACATACGTACATACACATATGCATTTCTTATGTTCGCACACAACATCCATGAAAGGGGTGATATAAGGTATACTTCAATATTTAGATAGTACATGCATAATATTTAATAGATACCTTATACACAAAATTGGCCATTTACTTATATTCACATATAATAATACACATCCACGCATATACACATGTAAAATTTACAATTATAATATGCACCATTTTCATGTACGCCATTTATGCAAGAACAAGTAAACAACATATACATAAAGTATAAGTGGGAAAGAAAATTCGGGGCCTTACACCCTCTCCCCCTTAAAGAGATCTTCGTCCTCGAAGATCGGATCACGTACCCTTGATGACATCTTGTTGCCGCTTCTAGTCCACTTAGACCGGTGCCTAATTTCCTGCCGGTGGCTTCCTTACTACTGGAACATCTCGGGGAACAAACCTCTTCTTCTGATTCGGACAGTCTTTAATCCGATGATTCTTGCTACCACACTTGAGACATCTTCCTAACCTCGTCCAACATACGTCTCCACCGTGGCGCTTGCCACAATGCACACATACGGGCTTTCATTGCCGGCCAAAACTACTGGCTGAAGGGTTGATGCTATTGGTGCCATAGTTGGTTGCTGTCTTTTCATGAGCTTCTTCATCTTCCTCTTTTGCCGTTGAAATGGTTCTGGTAACATTTCTAATCGGGCTTTCTTCTCTTCCAAATACAACTCCATTTCACTCTCTTGTTTGCACGCCGCGCTAAGAGCCACATCCATAGTTCTAAGGTCAAACGCCGCCAGTCTGGCTCTCATTGACGGTCTAAGCCCCATTACAAACTTCCTTGCCTTGCGTCTCTCATCAACAATTATGTGGGGTGCATATCTAGACAACTCCGTAAATCTAGCCTCATACTCCAAAACTGTCATCGATCCCTGAGTCAATGCTAAGAATTCCTGCTCCATTTTGTCCCGTATATGTTGAGGAACATACTTGGCCTGAAACATCCCTACGAAGTCTTCCCAAGTAACCTCTAGCTCCACTCCCTCAAACTACGTGCGAAGAACGGAAGACCACCACACATCCGCTCGTTCCTGAAGCATGTATGCCGCCAGACTGATCTTGTCATCCTCTGCACACTTGATGGCTCTGAATATCTTTTCGATTTCCTTGACCCAACTTTCTGCAATCAACGGCTCACTCTCCCCCTTAAAAGAGGGTGGAGCCATCCTCTTGAACCTTTCCATGACTGATGCACCTCCTAAACCACGGTCCTGCTGAGCTGGTGCTGGAACCTGAGCCTGAAACTGAGTTTGAAAAGCCGCTTGTGTTTGCGTTTGAGTCTGTATTGCTTGTACAATCCCTTGCATGACCGTACCATAATCAGCCAACGGTGGCGGGGGCGATCCTTGAGGTGCTGGTACTTCATGCTGCTCTCCGTCAGTCCTACTTAACTCTTCATCCCGAATAGGTAAGCTCGAACGTCGAACCTCTCTAGCCATTGCTACAAAATAAACATCAAGTTAAACTCCATTTATCCCTATACTTATCATGTTATCATGTATTTATCTTACTACTTTTCTAGCACTATCTTAATTATTCCTTGGATCGGGCTATCCACTACAAGGACTTAGAGATGTGATTTAGTTGATGGCTATTTATGTATAAGCTCAACCCAACCGCTCTGATACCATCTCTGCAACGACCCACTTCCACCCGGTACGGTTATACCAACCCACATCGGATGAGAGCAAGCCGCTACAGGGGAGAATACCCCAACAAGTAACAAATGAGCTGAGATATACACAAATAGAATTAAATAAATGCAACGGAATTTAAATAAATCTTATTCCATCAACTTTTAAATCCACATACCACAGTCTGTATAGTTCAACAAAAGATAACATAAGTACAAAATGTTCCAAATACATAGCCGACTCCAAGTACATTTGAACAAAACTAAAATTTCAATTGTAGCTTTACATACTATGAAAGATAAATTACAAGTCTTCAATCACTTAGTCCAACTCTACTTCAAGTCTTGCTAGCTTCTCCGCTACAAATTTCCTGAAATGTTTAGCAAGAATGAGTCTACACAATAGACTCAGCAAGTAACTTAAGATTCAATACATACATATTTTCCAGCAATTTAACTCAATAGAATTTCAGCAATTAAATCGTACATGCTTATGCCATAACAAGTAATTTCACATGAAATTGTATTAAACAACTATTCTAACACATGTAAAACTATAATCTAAACAAGATTTCTAATAACATGGTGTCATTATCATAAGTACAAATACACATTCACATACCTTCACACTTTACTCACATCATTGTAAAACTTCATAACTAAGTCGTGGAAAAACATATACAAGATAGGTTGCACTCCTAGCATGATTTCTAACTCACTTGGCACGCAATCATAACAATTTACTTCACATTTAGCTTGCTGATTTTATATAAAATCTGTGACATTCATATTACCCTTGCATAGGGATCACTTGTAACTCTACAACATGATACTAAACACATGTGCATCCAATCATTCAATTTCCATGAATATGAAAGCATATACCTACATTTTGGTACTAATAGTAACACCACTTTTAGCATTTGACAATTAATACATCAACACATACACCACACATTTATACACATCAATAATCAATTTATCAATTAACACTATTGTCATTTACACTTATACTATTTTCTCATTACACACAACCATATGATGAACCTTGGCTTTCACATACACTCACTTTGTTCTATCACACAATACTCATACACATTTCCCGTTAATTTCTCTTTCACATTCACACACTTCTTATCATTTCACTTTTGCACATAACATGTGCCACATTTACACATATCTTGCACATACCTTGTGCTATGAACACATGTCACTTTTCACATCACACTTATGGTTATTTTCACTTAATGCCAAGACACAGCCCAAACCACCATTAGACGGTCACATACACACACTTTCGCATTCACTTACTTAATCACCGGCGCAGTGATAAGTCTTAGTCTCTGCAGAAACCGGGGAAAGCCCTTCCCACCATTACCAGTGGAACTTGTCCACCTCCAGGATTTTACAAGACCCTTTGCCAGAGTGTACACTTTATCAAGACCCTTTCCTACGGTATCACATAACGCATTGAGCTTTCCCGTAGGGGCATTACTACAGTACAGCTCCAAGCCTCTAAGGTGGCAGTGTCTTATGGGCATATTTGGTTATCTTTATCACATTAACCGTTTACACACAATACCACTTGTTCTCTCACGTCTCACGCACACACACTCATGCATAATTCACACACACATAAGTCCTCATTCACTAATTTTAACTTCACTGATGCAACTACCAAATAATCGTAATACAGATATAACCATACTGAAATCTACTGAATCACATCAAGTCACAATTTACATGCTCACATAGTCATTTTTCACCTTAAAAATCTATAACAATACTTACTGTCATCAAAATAACATGACATTTTAACCACAGACAATTTTAAGGTTTATAATAACACATACAATTTTTCAGATTTTTCTGAGTCATATTATATTTACAGAAATTAAAACATTCAGTTTCATGCTATTCGTAATTCACTTTAACATGGAACATAACTCGAACATCAGATTTAACCATTCACAACCCTGATCATAACATAATCATCATCACAGAAAATTTCCCTTGATTTATTGCACAGCACACCATTTAATGTAAATTTTACAATTTTTATGCATGTCTTTCATTTCCAAAACAGAAATTCCAGTAAATCCCACGGTCATGGAAAAATTCTCAAAATTTCAGGGCATGGACTGATACATATACACATGGTATAGAAAAATCTAGGGCATTAAATTCTCAGGAATTAGGTAGACAGTAGATGAACATGCATAATCCATCTTTTCCCAACATGTATTTCAATAATCCGAAAAGAATTCATGCCATCCACAGAAAATGCAGAAATTTCCACACACACACCACATTATCTATTTTACATAGCATATAGAATTTACACTATATCCTCATTGCGAAAACATATCGAAAATAATCATCTACCAGGAAGAACAGCTCACTGTTCTATCCTGAAGAACTTGGCGGCAGCCTCTGGCCGTTCAAGGGTTTTGACGGCACGATCGCTGGACGCCGATGGGAGATCTTGGCGTCAATGGTATTGACGCCAAGTTCCTGTCTGTGCAACAGCACAGACCGAACTCCAAATACCCAGTGAAAAGGAGGGTCCAGGACACGATTTAAAATCCACAAAATTACTGGGACCTAGGGAACATGTATGGGATTGAGATCTATGGGTTACTTGCCTTTGAATAAATCTCCAAACGGGTCTAAATGGCCGGAGAAGCTCTCCTTGGGCAGTGCCAAGAAGCCTCCAAAACTCCTTTGCCCCGGGTTCTAGGGGGTTGTAGGCCGCAGTCCAACGCCAGGGAAGCCTTCTCCTACGTATGGCCTTCCTCCTTGTCGTAGAAGATCGCCAGGAAACGCCTCCAGTAGCCGGATCCAAGCCCTCCAAGGTCAGTCCTTCCTTCTCTCTCTGTTAGGGTTTCCTTTCTAGTAAAGAGCCAAGAGAGCTCTCTAGGTTGCAAAAAGGATGTGTTTTATAAACTAGGGGACAAGAGGGGCTCGTGCAGGGGTTGAAGGGACAGGTAAGAGCCGTTGGGAGACATCTCCCCAATCAGAAGCCTAGCCCAATGAGTGCTCTCTGCGCTCTGTTGCGCACAGAAAATTAGGGATATTGACGTCCATATCCATGGACGGCTACATTAGGGTTGGCGTCAGTCGATATGGACGCTGACACATCATGGGCGTCCATCCATGTTGACGCCAAGACACTCTTCTGCCAGAACTTAAAATCATGCAGAACCATGCTTAATCCACACATATATGCACATGAAACCTATGTAGTATAGTGTATACACCACTACACCATGTAACCATCCAAAATTTACTACTAATCCTACACATACATACATAGGTACATCAAGATAATAACACGTACATGAATATCTTCATACGCATACAATGTATATATATATATATATATAGCATACGTACACGGATGTAACATACTTACGTATATTATGCACGAAATAGATAGATACAATAACACGCACACCGGTAATTAGACTAAACTTGCACAACATTACTTAAGTACTATATGCATGGGATTCCTTAATATGTACACTATGCACAATTTAGCTAATCGCTTATTCTCACCTAGTTATCATAAAATACATGCATGTTATTCGTGAGGAATATAGGATTTCCATATACACTACTAAATACACCTACCATACTTGCACTTTATATGTACATGCAATGTACAAGTACAATGTACACCTTAACTACACCATGCAAATGAACAACGTTTACAACTAACATACATATGCATACATAAGTATACCAAGGTGTTATGTATGTAGAATTAGGTATACAATTATTGCCCATATAAGATAACCTACATACGTACATACACATATGCATTTCTTATGTTCGCACACAACATCCATGAAAGGGGTGATATAAGGTATACTTCAATATTTAGATAGTACATGCATAATATTTGAATAGATACCTTATACACAAAATTGGCCATTTACTTATATTCACATATAATAATACACATCCACGCATATACACATGTAAAATTTACAATTATAATATGCACCATTTTCATGTACGCCATTTATGCAAGAACAAGCAAACAACATATACATAAATTATAAGTGGGAAAGAAAATTCGGGGCCTTACACCAAATGTCCCTACCGAAGTATGGACGGCCCCGCTCCACCCACGGCTGGGTGGCGTCGTCCTCCCCGACATAGGGAGTCCACCGTACCTGCGCACCACAAGCAAAGACCTGTCAGTCAATTGTCAAATAAGCAAAGTAAATGAAAGGGTTAAGGCTAGAAGTACTCACATGTCCGAATGGGATGGTGTCCAATGTGTCGTGGATCAGGGTCACCTGGAGCCGCACGGACCGCTCGTCTCGGCAAAACCGCCAGCGCTGTAAGAGAGGTACCGCACTGCGTCGCCTCGCCACTCCGCGGCCCAGGGAGGGGAGGTGGTAGTATGCCCACACCTGCAAAAGCAACAAGAGTCAGTGCCACATTTAATAAGCAAAGCAGCAAAGGGTAGGGATAGAAACATACCTGTAGGAGTGGGAAGAAACCCGCGACACCTGTCTCCCTGCTGGAGGTGCCCAAACTGTCAAAGAGGTGGGCCAGGAGGGCCGCACCCCATGCATAGTTGCCCACGCTGGACAGATCCTCCAGCAGGGGCAAGCACCGGCAGCCAACTGGGTCCCCTTTGGTCCCCAGGATCAGTTTCCCGATCACGAGGGTCAGGAACCGCCGCAAATCCCTGTCCGCTGCATCTCCCTCTTCCTCCGCCATCGCCGCTCTGGCATCCTCCGTCATCTGACCCATGTACTCCGCCTGTCCCTCTCCTGTCTGACGGCGCGCACTCGCCACCCCCAAGCTCGCCTGCAGCACTGTCCGCTGCACCAGCGATGATCTCTCTCCCCTCACCGCCAATCCAAGTAATCTCTCCACTAGCTCCTGGTAACTGGTATAGGTGGTACCTGTCACCGCCTGTCCGTCCACACGCAGGCCGGTGATCCGCACCACGTCCTCTAACGTAGGGACCATGTGTCCCCACGGAAAGAGGAACGCGTGGCACTCTGGGTCCCATCTCTCCTTCAAGGCCTGGATGAGTGCCACATCCGGCGCCAGCTCCTCCAAGCGCAAAAAAGGCCCAAACCCCATACCCTCCAGTCGGCGTACCTGGAAGTCCGGTAAGCCATCGTAAATCACCCGGATCACTATCCACCCTAGCCGGGACCGCAACTCACTCTGCAAAGCAAACATCAAAAGGGTCAGAAGTCGGAAGGAAAATGCCCAAAGCACTCTCTGTCCTGATAAGACGACAATGGGTCTGTCGCCTTCTGAAGGCGACAGAACCCCCGTCGCATTAAGGATCATCATCGCGACAGGCACCCTGTCGCCTTCTATAAGGCGACAGGGAGGCTGTCGCCTTCCCTCTAGTAATGCGACAGGGGCCCTGTCGCATTATCAGGACCACCCCGAAACGGAATTTTCCCATTTTCCGGCCGTTCCCATCGGGCAAATCGCCCTACACCCGGGTGCTCCGCACCCCCATACTCCGCATTCAAGGTTCAGGGTTCGAGATCCTACCTTCTTGGGCCCGACGGGTTCATCCTCGTCTCCTACCGCCGGCGCGATTTCTTCCTCCATCGGCACAACCGGGGGAGGATCCGGGGTCGCTGTTGATGTCCCCTCGCCTGCTTGCCACCGCCGGATGGACTTTTTCCGCCGCCGGCCGCCGCCCTCACCGCCTTGTTCGCCCTCCATCACCGGTTTTCAAGGGAGAGAAAGAGGAAAGGAAAGAGAAAGAAGAAAGGAGGAAAATAGGAAGAGAAAGGGGGCTCTCCGGCCGGCGATCGCCGGAGAAGGAGGCCTCGCCGGGGAGAAAGAGGAAAGGAGGAGAGGAAGAAGGGTGCCGGTTCGCCGGAAGAGAAAGAGAGAAAGAGAGGAGTGGAGAGGAAGAGGCGCCTGGCCCGGAATTTGAATCCGCCTCGGGAGCTGTGAAGGCGACCATACCCCCGTCGCCTTCTTGTATGAGGGTTGCGACAGGCCCTACGTCGCATTTACTTTAGTGAATGCGACAATGGGGTTGTCGCCTTGATGATGGCGACATACCCCATGTCGCCTTCTTAAGCCAGTGCACAAAAGACCCTAAAAATCAATGCTCATTGCAACAAATCAATGCTTACATCAAATAAAGGCTATGAAGATTGAAAGAACAACATGTCTCACTCCCGTTACATCAAGCACACTCTCATCACACCAAGTCCCATCAAAGCCTGGAAAGTACAATCAAGTCTCTTCCTCTGGCTCACGGCCCGCGAGCGGCCGAAGCTTCTCATGCTCCCGGAGGTACGCCTGGTACGTCTCCCGGTCCTCGTCAAGTCTCGGCGGAAGTGCGTGCGTAGCGCACGCCCTCCACAAGGCCAATGCGCTCTGCACGGCCTGCTCATCCTCCGGGGTATCCAGGCGCCGTCTGTGAGGACTGGGAGGAGAGGGGAGTGGTCCCCCCTTTCCCCCCTGCACCTTGTGTGCAGGGGCTCCGAGAGTGGCCGGTTGGCCCATTTTCGGAAGGGGAGAGCCCCCCCCCCCTCCTTCCCTTCTCCTCCCCCTTCCGCAAGCCATCGCCCCACCCCCCTTTTTCCTTCCCCATCTCTCCCCCTCCGATCCCTCTTTCTCAGTTCCCTCCCTCTCTTCTCCTCCTGCCTCGCCATGCTGCTGCCGCTGCTGCTGCTTTGCCGCATCGTCGCCAGGAGGAAGGCCCATGCCCCCGCGCCGCCACCTCCTTCCTCCCCTGCTCCAGCTCGCCGCCGCCCCCCCCTTGGCGTTGGACGAGGTCGCCCCAGGGATCGCAGCCGGCGGGTCCTACCGCCGAGGTAGGGACCTCTCTCTCCCCTCTCCGGCGTCGGCCGGATCCCCCCCCCCCCTTTTCCCTCTGTGTTGCTGTGGCTCCCCCCCCTCCGACCCTGCTCCCGTCCCCTCTCTCTCCCTTTCTCTCTCCTGGCTGGAGGCCAATGGTGGCCGGGGAGGGCCGACGGTGGCCGGTTCCCTCCCCCGCCACCGGCGGACCGCGCCGGCGGCTGCCGGAGGCCGACCACAGGCGGGCCGTCCCCTCCCCCTCCCTTCCTTCCCCACTGTCGCGGAACAGGGGGTCGGGTTGGGGATGGGATGGGGGGCTGGCGCACTGCGCCAGCCCACTGCCTGGCTGGCGCATTGCGCCAGCTGTGTCCTGCCCGGCGCACTGCGCCGGTGCCTGGACAGCCCTGGGTCTGTGGCATATTGTGCCTGGCAGGGTTTTGGGCCATTTTGGGGCCATCCGGAGTCCGTTTTTCGAGCCGTTTTCGGCGTTGGGGTCATCCCAACTGCGCGAATGGGCCAGCCCTGGGTTCATGACCGCCGCACCAGGTTTCTCGTTTACCGGGCCCGCCCGGGTCGGCTCCGACCGGGCCAGTGGGGCCGTTTGACCGTTTGACCCGAACAGTCACGCTAGTGTTTCCGGCACCCACAGGGTGGGTTTTGAGGGCCGGCAGGCTGTCCGGGGCGGTAATATATGTCCTTCGAGTCGTTGTGCTGGGTTCCTCGATTTCTGGGCCTGCTTGGGTCGGCTCTGACCGGGCCGTTGAGGGCCGTTTGACTGTTTGATCCGAACAGTCGTGTTGGGGTTTCCGGCACCCGTGGGGTGAGTTCCGAGGGCCGACCGACTGTCCGGGTGGTAATTCTAGCTTTCCATGGTTGACCGTCAATCAGGTACTTTAGCGGATATGTTTCCTCGTTGAGTTCCCGTTTCGTGCTCGTGACGCTTGTGCTGACTCCCTAGCACTGCGCCTTACTAGTCTTCGCCCAGTGCTGTGGCACTTGAGGGCTTGTCCCAGCGCACGGTGCGCGTTTGGGTTGTTACCGTTCCCCGGGACCCCCATCCTCGTGGGCCCGTTGAGGGTGGTCTCCGAGCCACGAGTGCGTCCGTCGAGCGTTTCTACGGACGGAGGGGAAAACGGTGTTGGACAGCGGCGTTGGGTCGTTTGTTGAGCTCACTTAGTTGGTCCGGGTCCCGCGGAGTTTGGAGTGTCGCGGTGTGGGCCAGCTAGTCCGTTCTCACTGCCTTGCCTTACACGGTTCCGGAGCCGTGTCGGGAGGACAGGCGTGGGACCGTAGTCCGGCCAGACTACGGCTTGTGGTTGTGTTTGTCCACGCATCTCACTCCGACGGGAGGGGAGACCTGGACTCGTGGTCGAGTGGTAAGACGCCGGTGGGCGCAGCTGACCGCTGACTAGTAGAGGCTGGGTTGTGTGGCTAGCGTGTGTCGTTCAGACGAGGGTTTTGCTTGTGCTGGGTTGTGGCTAGTGTGTACCGTCTGTTTGTGCAGTTGTGTGGCGTGCCTGGGGTACGTTTCTCGAGGTTGAGACGTTGTGCTGTTGTGCCGTGTGGCGATACTTGTGGACCTATGTTCTTTCCGTTTATTTATTTTAGTGATTGCGCAGTTGTGTTTTTATCTTATTATATCATCTGCTTAGATAGTAAACTCGTTGCTTGAGTTACCGCCGCCTTCCGCTTGGTGTAGTTAGATTGTTTACTTTAGTAGCACTGTTCTTCCTGCCTAGTTTAGTTGTGTTGTTCTTGTTTCCGCTGTCGAACCGGTGAGGGGTTGGGTTCCCTACTGGGCTTTGTTCGCGAAGCTCATTCCCCCCTTACTTCCTTCCAGGTTGGTGCTCGAGGGAGCCGATGTTCGTGTTTGGACGGTCTGCGTCGCGTCACTTGTGGCCTGCAGTGTTAGTTGTGGTTAGTATTTTCTTTATTTGCACTTGAATTATTATCTGGGACTTTGTGTGTATTTTCATTCCGCTGTTGTATTTCTTTATATTGTTTAGCTATTGTAATCTGTTGTATATCTCACTGGACATATTTTCTAACCCTTCCGGGTCCTCGGATCCGTGGGTGGCGGTCCAAGGGTCGTGTACTTGGAGGGTTCCGGGTATCGGATTCTTGGGTCGTTACACCGTCTCTTCACAGGAAGCAAATGTGACGGCGGAAGTACTCTCGTCCTCGGCTTCCCGATCTGCAAGTAGCACCGCTGCGGGTTGTAGAGCACAGTCGCCATGTTCCCTATTAGTTGCAAATCCAGTCCGCATCCGAGTGGTAGCTGGATCTCCGCTCCGCGAAGCGCCGCTACGCCCAAAGCAAAGTGCTCCACCGGCAAGGTACTGAAGTAAAGGCGCCACGCACTCCTGGTCTTCTTGTCCGCCGTCCTGCATGAAACCTTGTCGGAAAACTTGGCCGCGCCGCAGATAAAATTCAAAGGATGGTACCCAAAGATCCGACTGTCAGTGGTAGGATTGTCAGCAGGCTTAAATTTTATCCTCACACCTAACTAGCACTCTAAAAGGATCATGGAGCCATAAAGGAAACCCCCTTGGAAGCCGAAGTGAGACCCGAGTAAAGATACGCCAAGACGGCGTGAGAGAGAGAAAGTCCCCGCCATGCACCACTTATGGCACTCAAGCTAGCATAGTCTATGAGGTGATCCCCGGACGGAAAAAGCACCACCCCACACAAGCATATGGCCACGGCCTTGGCTATCTCACGGTGGTCTACACTCTTGTCCTTACACTTGGATATGACCCACTTAGACAATGGAACCAAATGTATGAATTGCGGGCTAACCATGGTATGGACATCCCCCGGATCGGTCATGAACTCCCCTAGGATAAGCTTCGGGTTAATGGGCTCGACAGTATAGCTTATGTTTTGCTCGTCCCCCGGCTTGGTTTTAGGGAGAGAAAGAAAGGCCTCGACCTCCTCTAGAAGGACGGTCGCCTCAAACTTTGGAAAAATGAATGTATGGGTTTGTGGGTGCCAAAATTCTATCAAGGCCGTGATACTATGCCAATCAAATGAGATCTTGTGGTAGTTATGGGCTGCTATCAACACCCCATCTAAACCCACTCTCTCAAGAACCTAATGACAAACATGGGTAGAGATTTGATCATCGGGGCAATCCAATTGAGCTTTGAGTAGCGGCGGGATCCCGAGAAGAGCTAGAAGAGAAGGAAAAGGCAAAAGAGAGGGGAGGAAGGAGAAGAACAAAAATTAAAGAACAAATTCATAGCTCAAAATGCATGAAAATTGAAAACACCAAAACTCACCTCCCTCACTTCCTCGCTCCGGCTCAAGTGATTGGGGACGTCCGTCACCCTCATAAGCGCTTCATACGTTGTCCGAGCACGCTTCGGACCTTCATAAGCCACCTCCCCATCCATGGAAGCAAGAGGAGCTCTCTTCATGGCCATAGAATCTTGCAAACCTTGAAGAAAAGAAGAGAGAAGAGAGAGCTACGAATTTGGCCTCTCATCCCCTTTATTTATAGAGCCTTAGCACTCCTTTTCCTGCTTGGAAGGGGAAGGGAAGACCCATTAGAAGTGGGACTTGGAGTAGGAGGCAATAGGAGTCCTAATGGGAATCAAAACCAAGTCTCATGATGAAAGCTTTGAGCTCGGGCTGTGCATCCTGTGAAAGCGACATATCGCTATGTCGCCTTCAGGGTGGCGACACTACATGTGTCGCCGTCTTAAGTCTAGGGTTGCGACAATCCCTATGTCGCCTTCTGATCATTCTGTGCTGTCTTACTTATTCCTTTGTGACTGTTCAGAATATTTGCACATATGCTTTGATGTTCATTGTTTGGTGCATTTGCATCTGAATCATATCGATCTTTACTGCTTTGATTATTGAAAACCCATAAAAATCATAAAATGCAGGAAAATCCATAAAAATCCAGAAAATCAAAAGATGTTCGTCCGGTAAGTCAGGTAAGTATCTCTAACCCTAATCCCTTCGCATTACTATATGGTATCTACGATATTATATCAGCTCAAGGACCGGCTGGTTCCCAGTGTGCTCCAGGATCTGAGTTCCCCTTCATCAAAAACGAGGATGATCTAAGTGCACACTGCTAATCGCTGGATAGGCCGTTGGGTGATATGACTCGGGGACGATGGATTCTATCGCACGTCGGGGATGCGAAGTGTCTTGACCTTTGCTTATATTGTCTAGCAATATTATCCTTGAATACTTGTTATTTTCTCTCTTTCTTTGCATTTGTTTTTATGATTCCTTTTCCTTTAGCCCAGCATGCATCATGTATAAATTTTGAGCTTCATGAATCATGATTTGTCAAGGTCAGCTTCCCGATGATGTCCCAACCCAGATCCTCATTTTCGGACAAGAATTCCACTCCGAATTTGAAAGTTTTCCTCGAGCTTGCAGCTCGGTCCAATCTGCCAGTGATGGTTCCTATACAGGATTCCTCTCATCCCCATTCATTACAACAGTCATTCCTTTTATCCACGATCCGCTCGTTAGTCGCGACCCACTCAAAGGCCAGAGTCGAATCGACCCGCCGGGCAGCACCAATCCCGTAATGAACGAAACCTGCACGCTAAAGATAGCCAGGGTACCTCTTGAATCAGGAGGTTGATCATTCTTTTCTTTTGATTTTTATTCGTCCCAAATAAGAACCATCCGTGCACTCTGTTCCCAGCCATGTTCGAAGGTCAGCCGGATAATTCTCGCTGCTTATTCGTCCAAAATGGGTGTCTCTTTACCTTGATGCCCGCTTTTCAGCTCATTCCGCTTCACTCCGCTACATCGCCATTTCATGCCACCTTCGCTCCATCACCGCTCTGCTCCCTTGCAAAGCAGGCATCAAGGAGGGGCAATCTGTAGACACCCATTTCCGACCCATAAGTCGAGCAAAATCCCTTGTCGTATCATTGATGCCCCGCGTTGGCTCATCATCGTCAAGCTGGCTTTCTCCGATCATGACATCATTTCTATTAGTTCATCGCCCTGGAGGACCTTTCCTGGTCAAATCAATCTCTTTCACTTTAACTCTCTAAGTTAGGAGTCCGATATTTCATTCCGAAGAATGTGCATGGTTGATTGGACAAATTACATGCCAAAATGCAGAAAAGACCAGAAGGCGACAGGCCTTATGTCGCATTCCTGAAAATGACAGCCCTTATGTCGCCATCATAATCCCATATTTTAAATCCTCAGAAAATCAAAATGACTTAAGTCACCTTCCATATGAGGAAGGCGACATATCAAGGAGTCGCATTCAGGAAGGCGACACTTAGGCCGTCGCATTCTGGACCTTAAACAGGAAACTCAATCCGAAGCCAACTTGGACACATGCTATTGATGGAAATTGCTTCATTTGAACGTCCAAATCACGTCCAAATCCTCTCAAATTCGGAGGAGATCTTCCTAACATGTTCCTTTCCGAGTTCCAATAGCCCTTGCACAGCCATACTTACCCAGAGTTGGGATCTTGCCCATTATTCCTCTCAGACCCGAGTTGGGAATAATCACCCATAAGTACCTCGTCTCTGCATCTTTTTGGGCAAGGCCGGAGTCATTAGTTCTCTGAGCAAGAGAGCTTCATCTTCCACGAAGAGAGTTCTCCCTCCAAACGATCAGCAAGAGCCCTCCAGGGCGTTTTCCCAGCGGCTACACAATTCTTCTCTCCTTTTCCTCATTATTTCATTCAATTCTTGCATGCATAGCTTTGTTTTCTCCATAGTTTAGCATTAGATCACGACACACACACCCTTTCTTAACACCCACAGGGGTTAAAAGCCCCAATCTCGTGAGTTCCCTCCATTATAGTTCATGTTTTCATGCTTTTCATTGAATAGATCTCCTACACACGAGTTCTAATGGGTGTTTATCTTGTTTGATTCACTTTGGCAGGTGTTTGAAGGTCAGAGCAACGTGAGGCTCTTGCCCCTCGGCCGGCTGAGGAGCAGGAAGACGAAGAACCCAAATCTCCATCCACTGAAGAGGAAGGCGACGACTACTGTGTCGCGATCAAGAAGGCGCCATTGCCTACGTCGCGTTCACATGAAAGCATCGCGACGCACCTCCTGTCGCGTTATCAGGTACGCCTTCCCCTTCGTCTTTCCTTTCCAAGGTAGTCAGCCCTCCATCTGAACATCAAGAGGCGACTGCATTGGTGGCGATCACGGTAAATTTCCTAATCCCTACATATTCACATCAATTCAAAAAAGGGGATACAAATCCCGTGATTACAGTTGTGTGATTAGTTCTTTGTGTGTTTGTCTTCATTATCTCTAACACTAACCATCGATCTTAGTGTCTTCCTATTAAGTGTTTTTATTGACAGATTTTTTATCTAAATAAAATTTTAAAATCCCATTCACCCCCCATCTGGGCTTGCTAGCTGGGCAACACTTTTTACATCCATTTGATAGACTTTAAATTTTAGGGATAATGCAAAAGTAAGAAATACCTTCACAGTTTCTAGTCTAGCTACAGGGACATATGATTCTTTAAAGTCAATTCCAAATTCTTGATTGTACCCATTTTCAACTAGTCTAGCTTTATTTCTAACAACTTGCTCAACTTCATTCAATTTTTTTGGAAGACCCATCTAGTGCCAATGACAGATTGGTCACTAGGCTTTGGTACTAATTTCCATACATTGTTTCTATCAAATGATGAAGTTCTTCATGCATTGCATTGATCCAGTCTTCACTGGGAGCTTCATCAATAGACTTAGCTTCGATTTAAGAAAGTAGTGCCAAATGGTCTTCATTTATTACAATATGAAAAGATGATCTAGTTCTAACTCTATCTTGCAAATGACCAACTACATTCTCAATAGGATGATCTCTTAAGAGTCTGGGTTCAGAAATTACCTCTTGAGTTTCATTTAGTTCTGGAGCAATATTACCTAATCCATTTGTGGTAGGTGTTGGATTGTTTAGTTTTTCAGATGCTCCTTCATGCTCCTCAACAGTTGGTGAAGACTCAATAATAAGATCATCCTCTTCTGCATTTTGTAGAGTCCTACAAGAAGTAGAACCATCAGATTTAAAAGAGTTTTCACCAAGACTACATGTGGAGATTCTTCCATAATTTTATTCTTCAGAATGTAGACTCTATATGCTCTAGGCTTTTCAGAATAACAAAGAAACATAGCTTGAAGACTCTTAGCATCAAACTTATCAAGGTTTTCTTTATTATTGTTACGTACAAAACATTTGCAAACAAAAACATTACAAAGTGGCTTTTTTGTTTTAAAAAAGTTCATAGGAGGTTATTCTGATTTTTGGTCTGACCAATGCTCTGTACAGAATGTGATCTATTGTATTCACAGCTTCAGCCCAGAAGGATTTGGGCAATTTACTTTACAAGAGCATAGACCTAGCCATTTCCACATGAGTTCTATTATTTCTTTCCATAACTTCATTTTGATCTGGAGTTCTTAGAGAGGAAACTTTGTAGAAAATGCTCAATTCAACACATAAATCAGAAAAAAACTATTTCTTAAATTTGTAGGATCGAATTCAGAGTATGAACAGATCTAGAAGGGGGGTTGAATAGATCTATCACTAATTAATGCGGAAGCTTAAGCAATTTAAAAAATTACTTCGAATTATAGATTCATTCAATCAAGTAATCCAACTGATCTGATGTGTCAATGTGTGATTGTGTGTATATGATGTGTGAAGCACTTCGACAGGTAGAGTGAGAGCAAAATCCTATGCAAGCATCTAGTGCAGAAAAATAGATCAAACCACTGCACAAAGGATTTTTAGGTGGTTCGGAAATCACACTAGTGATTCCTACGTCCACCCCTCACATAATGAGACTTCACTACTCAAACCCGAGTACAACACACACTAGAGCACGATGACTCCAAAACACCTTGAGCTCGATGGCGCAACACACAACTGGAGCACGACATCTACAAATTTAGCACGACAGCTCAAACCACACAACTGTGAGTTCAACGACCCACAAACTGAGCACGATGGCTCAAACACAACTAGAGCACGACGACTCCAAACTGAGCACGATAGCTCAAAACACAAGCTAGATCAAATCCACACAAAATTAGATCCTCTAGCAATGATCTGACTCACAGACTCAACAAACACAGAAATCTGCAAAGAACTTCATGTACAGTTCTCACTAATGAAAAGAGATGAACACTCCAAGAAATAAGTGAAATAGATATGGGTTGGATGTTCCTTGGTGAAGAAGTCTTGCAAAAGCTTGAATCGAAGAGCCTTGAAGGAATTCAATGGAGATCCTCTTCAATTCACGATGGTCTACTTTAGTGGCATCTGAATTGCCAGTACTTCTTCATGTTCTTCTGTTCCTCAACTCAATCTGCTCCCTTTCTCAGCACATCACAGCTTGGCTTTGATCACCACATCCCTTTGGATGTAATTTCTGGAAGGCTAGAGGCTTGCAGGATCTGGATTGCTTGTTTTGCGCTTTTTGGCTTTAGAATAGAGATCAAATCCTTTTATAGCCTCTGTGCTGTCCCTTTTACATGAAGGGAATGTGCACAAAAACTTAGAATGCACCCTGGGCTACCACGTGTCCAGAAGGTCTTTACCACACTACCATTTGGATGAGAGGGCAATTTGGTAATTAGAGCATCTTCCACAAAGACCTCAGAGTGAAATCACAACCATCGGATTTTATCCTTTGCACGATTCTGGTTTGCACAGAATGTGAGTTGATCTCATTTTTCAAGAGAGTCGACCTACTGACCAATCATCAATTTGTTGGATCGAAATGGCAAGCTAAGCAGTCCTAGAGGGGGGTGAATAGGACTTTGATCTTTTAAAATTTCTTCTGAAAATCACAGCACTAAATAAATAGGTTAGTACTCAAAGTGATGTGTGTGATTCAAGTGTAGATTGGCGGAAACAATCACACAAGAATTTGAACATAGATTTTATCCTGGTTCGGCCCTTCCCACATGGAAGTCCTACATCCAGTCCTCAAGCCAACCACTTGAGATTTCACTAAGCTACCAATAAATTTGGCCTTCTCTCACCTTGAGAGGAATACAACACCCACTGCTCCCTAGAAAGTCTTCCCTATACAGGGGTACAACAAAGCCTTTTCACTAAGGCCTTCCCTAACAAGAGGGGCAAAGTGCAGAGAAAGACTTCTGCACAAATACAAGGAAATTGACAGAGGTGTGTTTGCCTCAAAATTGAGCACAAACACACAGACTTCAGATGGATTAACAGATATAGAATTGGCTCTAAATCCTATCTGAAGTAAAAAGGGGGTGGACTAACAAGAATTGAAACTGAGTACAATTGCCACCACAAACAGAACTTCTCCTGTCTGAGCACAAGGAAACTCTCACAGGAAAAACAAGCATGAAGGCTTCAGAGAGCTTGAGGAAGTCGAATGGCTTGTAGGAGAATGAGACTTGAAACACTGTGGATTCTATGTATCACTGTATGTACTCTCAGTGTGTTGTATATGTATGAATTCTCTTCCTCTTGAGCTCCTTTTATAGTCTTCAAAATTATGACCGTTTGAGAAGATGGCCGTTGAAGCTTGTGGCCGTTTGCAATTAGCGTTTGAGGAGGAATTTTGTGTTCCTTGCTTCCTGAAGATATTGCCCAGCAGGTCTTCAAAATGGCTTCTTCCCGAGGTCTTTATTTTGTAACAGCTAGAAGATAAGCTCTTGTAGCAAATACCTGAGGGAGAGGCATGCTAAACATATGCTCAATAAATGCCTATGCAAGACAAGAATAAAAGAAAAAACGTATCTCCATACCCTTATGGTAGGTGGGTCAGAAAAGTTCAGTACAAAGTATGGAACCTCGTATCCCACCATTACAGATAGCAGACAAACAAAAAGTTAAAGTATGGGTCTGTCAGTAGTAGGTGAGATGGTCAGATGCCATGCTCTGAGTCTTACATAAATGCTATGTGTCTTTGTGAAGCTAACAATAAGGCAAAGTGGGACATCAGTACTGAGAAATTTAAGGAGACATTTTTCAGAACATGTTTAGTACAGGATAATTAATTTGAGAGCTTTCATGTCAAGATTGTCAGAAATATAATAATAATTTCAAAGTTATTAAGATAATATGCATACAACAATCTGTTGTTGAAAATACACAAACTAGATTTGATGATGTTCATATATAGAACTGACAGTGTGTGAAATAAGTACAAAGTACAGAATTTGTCAGTATAGT